>CM059974.1:79082888-79682888 GCA_030490835.1 Annona cherimola
TTCCCAATTAATATCCTAATTAAGGGCATCATAAATCCTCATTTAAGGATTCATTATGAATCATATTCAATTCCCATAAATTGAGTTAGAAAAACTAGATTTAAATCATTCAAACTCAAATATATACTTACTTGGATTGAGTTGGCTTCAAACTTGCTGGGAGAGCAGAATGTGCACTACTGGAAAGGGGCTGAGCTCCTTAAAATTTTTCTATCTTTCGAACATATGTGCATATGGACGTCCATTTGAGAAGTAGCTGGAATTTCCAGCTTGTGGACCCCACTTGCCACACCTTTTTGGATTATTTTAATGTATACTTATCTCCCTTGCTGACATGGAAAATTTTGGTCCATTTAAATTATATTTTACTTAAATAAAAATTTAGCAATTATCAATTACATTATTCATCACCAAGTTGTCCACCTAATCACGTCCCATGTAGCTGCTGCTTTTCCATTTTTTTTCAACAAATTTGCAGCCTTTTTAATGGGTATTTATGCACCCTAATATGTAGGCTAATTAGGCATACATTTAGCATTTTTAAAAAATAAAAAAAATCACATTGCTAGTTGTTTGGACGGTCCACATTTCAGCTCCATTTTGCTGTCCATGTACACGTCCCTGTTTCAACTGCCTTTTTGAAAATTTTCCACCATTTTTGCAGCTCTAAATTAATGTCCATTTAATTACCTAGTAAATAGCCTACTTAGGGTCAATTTAGGATAATTAAAAAAATCACAAAAATTCCCAAAAGCTGCCATATCGTCCACATCTCCTTCTTGCACCCTTGTTGTCCATTTCTTGATCTCCTCTCAACAGTCTAGATCTGAGGCTTTTAACCACGAATTTCTACTCTAATTTAATGCACATTTATCCTCATTAAATCATAGCTGACTTTGGGAATATTTTGTATTAAAAAATATTTCACAAAATCCAATTTAATGGACTGTTTGGACGTCCCTTATATGTCATATAAGCTATGCTTCTTTTGAGCTACTTAATTCAACATTTATTTATGAGATAGTTGCAGGGATTTTCCTATTTTTAATAATTCATAAAATACCCTACAATTAACCTCCTTTTGACACCTCAATTTCGTCTTTATTCATTTGATTATTTTACTCATTTTTAACATAAATGCTAATCACTTTTTGGTGTAAAAAATCAAAAGCATTGATCCCAATTTCGTGGAATCCTATCCCATCATCATTTGCATGATCAAATCCTTGATCTCATAATTTTAACCGTCCGTTTCAAATTTCATGTCAATCCGACTTTTCTAGCTCAAGTTATGATCGTTTTAAATTTTGGACAGTGATAATCAATTATCATCAAAATTTTCGTAATCTACCTTTCCCATGTGATTAAACACGAAATTATGTGCTTCCATCTCAATTTTCATATTAATCCGCCTAATAGGCGTCAAGTTATGAATTTTCCAATATTTTCCAACTTGGCTTTATAATTAGCCTCCTAATTTCCATTAATCACATTATGGAAATTAATTAATTTTGCATGGCACACTAATACCTTTTTAATCATCATTAGGCCACTTTAATCATATTGGCTCATTTCGACTTAAAGTGATTGATTTTTATCATCATTCATAACCTCTGACCTAATTGCAACAGATCATCAACATTGCACATAAATCATTCATAAATCTATCAAATCATACATAAATCATTCAAATGCATATACATGAATCCTATATAAGTCAGGGTTTCACAGAAGAAAACCAAACATATCATATATTCATGCTTTTGGATGTACTAGCTATGTGTTAAACAATAGAAAAACCAACTTGGGTAAATTAGATGCCAAAAGTGATGAGGCAATTTTCCTTGGTTATTCATCAAATAACAAAGCATATAGAGTCTTTAACAAGAAGAATCAATACATGTTGTCTTTGATGAATTTAACCAAACTCCGAGAAAGGCTGAATTAAGTGATGCAGATGAGGCATTAAAGAACCCAAAGGTAGAACAACAAGACCAACAAGGAGAAGCCAAAGCAAAACAAGAAAATTCAACGGAGGAAAGGGTAAGTGAATGTAACAATTTTTACAAACCTCCAACTGATTTAAAATTCAAAAATGATCATCCAATTGAGCAAGTTATTGGTAATATTTATGAAGGAGTGAAAACTAGAAGGTCAAGACACAATATTTGTGGAAAATTCGCCTTTGTGTAAAAAATTGAACCAATATCCATTGATCAAGCTCTTAATGATGAAAATTGGATCACCGCAATGTAAGAAGAGCTAAATCAATTTGAAAGAAATAATGTATGATGCATAGTTCCTAGACCCAAAGATTGCACAGTTATTAGTACCAAATGGGTCTTTAGTAACAAATTAGATGAAAGTGGACTTGTGGTAAGAAACAAAGCCAGATTGGTAGTCATAGGATATTCCCAAGAAGAGGGAATTGATTTTGAAGAATCCTATGCTCCTATGGCTAGATTAAAAGCCATACGTATCCTACTAGCATTTGCTTATCACATGGACTTTAAATTGTTTCAAATGGATGTAAAAAGCGCATTTTTGACTGGATACTTGAATGAAGAAGTTTATGTTGAACAACCTTGAGGATTTGAAGAAAATGATCAATCAAAATATATTTTCGAATTAACCAAAGCATTATATGGACTAAAACAAGCTCCACGAGCTTGGTATGGAAGGTTAAGCAAATTTCTGATTGATCATGAATTTCAAAGAAGAAAGGTTGATACAACATTATTCATCAAGTATAAGGATAAAAATATTTTAATTGTTCAAATTTATGTTGATGACATAATATTTGGTGCTACTAATGAAACTCTGTGCCAAGAATTTTCTTAGATTATGCAGAGTGAATTTGAAATGAGCATGATGAGAGAATTAAACTTCTTCCTTAGGCTGCAAATTAAGCAACTAGCCAAAGAGATCTTCATAAATCAGTCCAAGTACATCAAAGAAATGTTAAAGAAGTTCAGAACGCAAAATAGCAAAGATGCAAACACACCAATGAGTTCAACTATCAAGATCGACAAGGATGAAAAGGGTAAACCTATTGAACAAAAATTATATAGAAGCATGATAGGGTCATTGTTATATTTAACTGCTTTTAGACCTGATATTTTGTTTAGTGTTTGCATGTGTTCTAAATTCCAATCATGTCCTAAAGAATCACATTTAATAGCTGTAAAAAGAATTTTCAGATATTTGATAAATACCACTAATCTAGGACTATGGTATCCAAAAGGGTCAACATTTGATCTAATCGGCTACTCGGATGCAGATTTTGCCGGTTATAAAATAGATAGAAAAAGCACTAGTGGAACCTGTCAGTTTTGTGGAAACATGTTTGTTTCATGATTTTCAAGAAAACAGACTAGTGTTGCTCTATCTACCGCGGAAGCCGAATATATATACGCCGGGTGCCCCGAACCGGGGTGCCTAGAAGCCTTACTCCGGGATCATATGGATTGATAAACGTGACTCAAGATTGTTGCCCTGATCACACGGCGGGTTCTTAATTAGATCTCATTCACATTTTTTTCATTTCTTTCTTTTTCTTTTCTTTCATCACATAAACATATACTCATCATCATTTATAATGGACTTATTCATATCATCATAAATTATCAACTTCTCATATTATTCATAACTTCATAATTTCATACAACCTATGTCCTTTTTCATTATATCTCATTAGGGAATCTATTCATACAAAAATCTACTAACCTTTGTAGATTTCTCTTTTCCTTTAGCAACACATGCCCTTCATCTCTTGGCTTTCCCTACACCTGTCTGAGGTTGGAAAAATAAAACATAAGTCGAAATTCAATAAGCAAGCATTTTTCTTTCCTTTAAATGCATTTCTCCCCATTCGATAAAAGACACTTATCAAGTGATCAACTACCAATGGAATAGAAACCTTTTTGTAAACCATTCTTTGAAATCATTCATGTAAATCATTTGTAAATGCATTTCTCTTCATTCGATAGGAGACACTTAGCAAGTGATCAACTATCAAATGCACAGAAACCTTTTCATAAACATTGGATGTGCAAATGCTTCATTTCCATTAGTGGCATAAACCTTCGTGTGCGGGTACGCTAGTCCAAGGAACATCTCACATAGCATGGTCCAATACGCCGGCTTTCTCCGACTTGGCCTCATCAGGGGGAACCACTCTTCCTCTTGATGCCTACATGGTCTCCTACATGTATGACTTTTGATTTCCCCGGCATTATATACCTCTTACACCAAGTGACTTGTCATTCTCATGTCGAGAATTATTTGCTCAATCCCTTAAAAACATCATTTCAAATTCATGCTTTCCTTTTTAATCCATGTATGAAAATGCAATGCATTCATTCAGACATAACATTCCTTTGCTTCCACCTCTTGGGAGGACGCCGCCGGCACACAGCCCATACGACTCGGCAATAGTGAAGGGGGACCCTTTGATCCGCTTTCTACCTCCACCAAAGCCTCTTCATTATACATCATACATGTGCACATGTCCATGAACATCACATGATATCAATATGCCGGCATGACTTTTCATAAAAACTTATAAACATTCATCATTTCAAAACATTATAGGAATGACCACCCTTAAACACATTTCATAAATACTTGAGAATAAAATATATTTTCAAAAGGGTTTGCTTGCTTACCTCCTCAGTCTGTGTCCTCCACCTTCTCCTTCCTTTTTCCCTATACAAGGAAATGGATATTTTATCCATCCATTCCATGTCTTAGGTTGCTTTCCATTCTTGCTTTATAACCATTCATTACTTGATTCCTATAGAGGTTAATCTCATAAAGATACTTGGTCATTACCTATTTATATGGATTTTTATCCATAAATCCTTTAAAAATTCCATCCATATATCCTCATAAAAATAAATCTCAATTTTTCCCAAAATCACGATGTTCACTGTTCATGATTACTGTTCACGTTACTGTAGCAGTTATTGTTCATCCGAGGTTACTGTTCACAGCGTGTTGGTTACTATTCATGGGTTCCAAAAATTGACATTTTTTTCAAAAATAAAAAATACCATGACATAGCTTATGTTTAGTGTATCATGGGAAAAATCATGAATTTTGAATTCATCATCATTTACTTGGCCAAATAAATTATTTTCTCCATATACTAAAAATCATCATAATTTCACTTAAGCATAATCCTTAAATCCAAAAATTATGAGATTAATATATCGTCATTCCAACATCATAACTATTATAAACATTCATCCAAATCATCATTTAGCAATATTTGAGCATTATTTACTCATCTTATACATGATTTTCCCGAATGCTCTATCTTCGCTCTAAATTTTTGATATTTTGGCATAATTTCACTTACGCATTATAACTTTACTTATTTTCTCATGCTTAGGCATTATCTAAGCATGGTTTTACCCTACTTACCATTAAAAAGAAATTTGTGAAGAATTTCGTTACCTCAAGTGGAGAACTCTCCTCCTACTCGGCTCTTTCTCTCTCTTTCCTTCTCTCCTTCTTTCTCTAAAGGCCAAAAATGTGTTTGGGGGTGGGAATGCTTGAATTTCTCAAGCTTGGAAGCTGGGTGGTGTGCTTTGGTCGTTCACACCCATGCTCCCCTTTTATAGTCTTGCATTTTTCACATATTTGCAATTTACCCCCTTTGCTCAATGTATTTATTTCTAAATTATTTTTTCCAAATCCCATACAATATTTTGAGCTTTGTACAGCCACCCTAATCAGCAACTCCTACCCCCTAGCTAGCCCTTATTTATTTATTAAAATTAATTATTTTAGGCTAATTAAATCTCAACCGTTGATTCTTGATAAGATTGATTTTCGACCATTGGATTTTGGCCCAAAAGTCAAGTCTCCAGCAGGCATTGCAGCTTTTCATTAATTACTTGATTTTTTAATTAATTAAAATTAACCCCAAAGTCAAATATAATTAATGAAAAAGGTGGGCTGCCTTTTTGATCTCCAAACGACATTTCATCTTGACCCTCAATTCATGATTTTCATCAAATCCTAAACCATTCATCATGTTCATTATAATATTTTAGTCATCCATAAAAAATTTCATACCAATCCGACGTCCGGATTGCAAGATATGAATTTTTCTTCATTTTCTTCACAAAAATTCATAAAAATCCGAAAATTATTATTTTAATCCAAAAAGCACTTTTGTCCTTTAGTGGGAAGCTTCCTTTTTCATCTTTTATGATTAAGTTAATCCAAAGTGATTAACTTAACATATTCCTTAATCCCACGTTTCACTATTCACATTTACTATTCATCGAATTAACATTCCATAATTAGCTATTTAATCCTCCAATGCCATATATTGCAAAATATCATCACTATATTTCATATAATTATTAATACATTATCTAGGGTTTCCAACCCTAGGGTTTGATACACGTGTCTAAGATCGGGATTTCACATCTGCCCAATTACTTTGGATGAAACAACAACTTAAGGACTATGATGTTGATTATCATGATATTCTAATTAGATGTGATAACACAAGTACTATTTATTTAACAAAAAATCCTGAGTTGCATTCTAGAACAAATCGTATTGATGTGAGTCATCACTTTATTCGTGAACATGTTGAAAATTATGATATTTGTTTAGAAAATGTGAAAACAGAGGACCAAATTATAGATATTTTTACCAAACCATTAGCAAAGGAACCATTTTATAAAATTAGGAATGCTATTGGTATGATTGAGTTTGACTAGAAGCATAATATGATAGGGGGAGCATTTTAGAAAAACCAAATCGAGTAAACCAAGTCGACTTCACCAAAGTCGACTCTACAAAGTCAAAGTCGTCTTCGGACAGGGCAAAGTCAACTTCGGTTAGGGCAAGTCGACTTCAGCGAGCGACGGCTCGTCTTCCCACGCGGCTACACTTTCTTCCTCTTTCTTCTCTTCTTCCCTCTTATTTCCCCTTCCTCCTCATCTCCTTCTCCTCCGTCACCGTTTCCTATTTTTCTCCCTTTCCAGTCACCATTGCTCTCTCTCTCTCTCTCCCCGGTTTCTCTCTCCATGCTTCATCCCCATTTTCTCACTGTCTTCGAGTTCATCTCCATTTCTCTCTCTCTCTTTCTCTACACAATTTTCTCTCCATCCCTGTCCGACGGCCGCCATCACCTTCAACAATAATTTCCAGCCATCGGCTCCCTCATAGGTCGTCATTTTTCCTCCCTCTCTCTCTCTACACTGTTTCCATCACTCCTTGCTTCCTCTCGAAAGCCACTGCCTCTGCTCCTTTGCTCTCTCAACTACCCTTGCTCTCTTAAAGTCTCATTTCTAAATCCATCTCAAAACCCATCTCAAGTTGCAAAACTCTCCAAATTGGCCGTACCAGACCATCTCGATCTACTACAGGCAAGGGGGTGCCCCGCCGACAGCGGACACCGTCAAAACGGGTTCGGGAGGAAGCCTCCGCATTTGCGGGCCGCCGTGTGCGATTCCGCGAGGCCAATCCGTCGTTGTCCGCACTTCGACAAGCCAATATTGAGTCCGGTTCAAGCAGCGAGACTTTGTCGGTTGTCAATAGGCAAGGTACACCTACACAGAAGGAACATGTGTTAAAGATGCCAACTACATACTTCAGAACCGAGCGAGAGTGTGAAACCCTAACCCAAGTAAGCCATATGTATGCATTGAACATGTATTTGATGATTATTTATGAATCATGGAATTATGAAGGTATTTTATGATTTTTGCTAATTATGACAATTAGGGTTATGGGTTAGCATTAATGATGTGATTAAGCATTTTAAGCCCAAATGAGATAATGGGTTTAGAATGAATTATTTGTGATTTAAGTGTGCAATTATATCATGAAAAATCATTTTTCATGATTTAAAATGAATTATGGAAATAAAGATGGAAATTGTCAAGTGCGAAGGAAAATATTAGAAAATTCATAACTCAACGCCTAAAAGGCGGATTCAAGTGAAATTTGAAATGAAGATTTTTAATATTAGGCTTGGCATTATGGAATGAAAATATTATGAAAATTCTTGATGAAATGAGAATTATGAATTTTTAAGCATATGTTCATTTCAACCGTTAACTTTAAACGGCTATATCGGGAGCTAGAAAACTCGGATTGAGTTGAAATTTGAAACGGTTGAATGAAATTATGAGATGTTTATGTTGAATGGATTGGATTAAGGGAATCATGATAGGATTAGGGTGATAATTAATTATTTTTATTCCCAAATCCAAAAGATATATTCAAGTGGTCATAACTCGACGTAGAAACGTCGGATTGAGATGAAATTTGAAACGATGGAATAAAATTATGAAATCTATGAGATGAATGGAATGGATTAAGCAAATTATCATGGAAAGTATGTTTCTTGGAGAGCAAGTAACAAGTTGCTTAAGGGCTAAGCAAAGAAAGGCAATTGTGGACAAGTGGATGGTTGTGATTAAAGTTGCCTTTTTGACTTTTGAAAAATGGTGAAAATGTATTTTACTTGGCTGTAAAATGTCCAGCACATCAAGGGGGATAATAACTCATTAATTGGCTGTGGAAAAGGGCTCCAAAGTGGGCCCCATTGCTGTAAATTCCAGCAACATGAATAGGTATTGCACGTTGAAATGAAATGAAGTTGTGGAAAATTCTCTAAGTGCTGGAAATTCCTTCCCCAAGCAACAGCAGCTCACGTCCCCAAATTGGCCAGCAAGGAGGAAGGAAAACCAAGGGAAAAGAAGGGGGAAAAGGAGAGATTGCTCATTTGCTCAAGTAAGTATATGATTATTTGATTTTTATGCATCAAATCTGTAAAGCAAATGATATTGAAAAATAAATTATGGTCGGAACAGTAAATGGATGATTTTTATCATGGAAAGTTTTGAGAACAATCCTTATGCTATGATTAAGCAACGACCAAATTTTTAGCTTAAAAGGATATGCATGTTGGAAATTAAAAATCCGTGAATATTAGCCCAAACAGGGTAAAACGGGTTACAGGATCAGCTGTAGAAAAGGATTTTTAATAAATTTTATACAAGGTTTTTAGGGTTTAAAATTTTACATGATGTACATGACATATTGGGAATAACAGGAAAAAATTAAAAATGAGGTTTTTATGGGTGTAAATAGACCCCATAAATAACGTCATTCAGGCTGACTGGAAATGGAGTTTACTGTTCATCAAGGTAAAAATCCCCAAATAAATATGTAATATTAATATTTCGTGCTAAAAATTTCATTAAAGTTAATTGATAAAGTTATTAAGGTATGGTAGAAATTTCAGATCAAAAATACTTGATTTGATATTAATTCAAGATTTTAAGATTTCAGCACGCCTGATTTCAGCATATGTGGTTAGTTTGAGAAAGAAATGAAAAAGAAATATGAAACCTATGTATAAATGATCCAAATTGATTTATGTGTTAAATCATTAAATATGGATCAAGAAAAGTGAGATTATATGCTGAAATTTCGAATTTATATAATGATCTAAGGTTATGTGTCAAAGGACACGTTAAACGGGTTAAAAGTGGGTTCCAAACTAACTGTTTTGGAAACCTATGGAAAATGGATTTAAACCTCATAAAAATACCTTAAGTAAAGTGGTATTAAAGGGTAATTAACCCACTGGAAAATGGGTTAAATTTCTGAGTTAAGAAATTTTAAGAAATGCATCATGGTTAAGTGCTAAATGAGCTTATGTGAAGGGATAATGATAAACGGGTGATGAATGATTTATGAAAAATGATTTTATGAAAAAATGCATGAAAATGGGATGAAATACATGTTGATGGATCTGTTTGGAATGACATGTTATTAATCCAAAAGTTTGGATTTGAATTATGAAGTTTAGGCAATGCTATGTACATAGAAGAAACACCCGTATGTGTATTTTTGGAAAAAATGGGAAAAATTGCAAAGTAAGCTTAATAAAGCTATGAATGATGCATATGGAATGAATTTTTATGGTATTGAGATGAATACCCTAATTTTAGGGTTATGTGCATATTATATGCATAGGCTATGATGTGTGATAGCCAAATGTGTGAAAACGGTGTTAATATATGCAAATTAAGCCATATATGTGTATGGTGAATTATGAAGGATATATGCTAATGAAAATGGGTTGGAAAACTAAATGGAATGCAATGACAAGAAATGTATGAAAAACCATATTATGTTCATGTAGGCAAGGAAAAGAATGGAAGGAAAAGGGATTATGGCGATCTCAGGTAAGCAAGCAAACTTTCTAAAATGCATTTTCTTTCTATGTGATTGATATGATTGAATTGCCTATGTTTATGTTTTTACGAATGGGCAAGCACAAGTTTTGAATATGACGGCTTTAATGCAAAGCCATAAGCTTTGAAAAATGATGACTTTAATGAAAAGTCTCAAGGTTTGCTTCATGGGAAGCAAGCGACACTTCTTAAGATAAATAACTTATCCTAAGTGTTGCCAAGGATGGGAATGCTTCATGCTAATGGAATTGAGAAATTTTGCTTAAGAGTAAGCAAGTTCTCTATGCTAATGTTTTAAGGATTTCATGTTTGATATCGATGGTTTTAAGAATTTGCTTTTGAGGAAGCAAGTTCTATATGATATGGTTCAATAGCGTTTTATAAGAAAAAGGGAATTTTACCCTTTTTCACAAAATATGTTTGGTAAATGAGTTTTGAGTTATTTCTATAATAACTCGCGATAAACACTGATGAAAAAGATTTGTTTTACTAGGTCAAGATAATTGAATATTAAATTACGTTTTGGACATAGTCCACATGTTTTGAAATGATATTTGAACAGTTTTGGTTTCCTTTGGATAAGGAAATCTATCTTGAAAATGTTGGAAAAATGTTTCTACGGATGTGTTGAAAGGGATTTATGGATGACCAACCTCCTATGATTGATTTCATAAAATGGTTTAATTTCAGGTTGCTTGATGGCATGCAAAAGACTATGCAATTTTTCTCTATGTGAAAATGATTGATATGTGGACAATTATTAAATTTTTAGGTGAAGGACAAGGGGATAGCGTAATTGCATAACTTTTGTAAACAAAAGGTCCTGAAATAGAAACCAAGAAAATATTAGAGAAAAATATGTTTTATTTATGAAAATCCAAAGGATTTGAAATTCTTTTGATTAAAAGGATTTTAAGATGTATGGGTTCTCAAAGGTTTCAAATGTTTATCAAAATACTTTACTCAAAACGTTTTTGAAAGAATTTAAGTAAGGTCATCCTAAAACTGGATTTCAAATAACAACTTGTTAAAGTGGGTGCGCTCGCTTACAAGTTGACACAGACTGCGGTCTGTGATGTGTTTTTGAAAATAATTGTTAAATATAGACTTCGGTCTAAGATTTTTGTGCATATGGATGCAGGCTGCGGTCTGTGATCCCGGTTTAAAAGAACATGGACTGCGGTCTGTGGTTCTTCAAACCAAAACGGACTGCGGTTAGTCAGGATAACGTACGATGCACCGGTACAAGGAATAGGGTGGTTGTAGAGCACGGTTGGGATGACCGGGGCCCACTCTACATAAGGCCAAGTCGCTAAGGGATGGCAGGAGTGCCAGCGGCGCCCTCCCTGAGATGAGAGCAGGATAAGTGAACAGCCGCCTGGCTAGCGTGCTGTTAAGGATTCTCTTCCAAAAGGTAGCATGATCACTTGCTAAGTGTCACTACTGGATGGAGAGAAATGCATTTGCTTATGTTTTATTTCTGAAAAGCCCAAAGATTGGGTTATGAAAATATGATGTTATGAAAATATCCTAAAGGGATTTTTATGAAATGGTTACCCTAAAAGAAAGGGGGTTTTACACAAAAGTGTAAATAACAAGAATTAAAGGAAATGTGTTTATGCAAATGCATTCATGAAAATGGTTTTCCTTGTTTGCTATAAACAAGCCCCAAGACGGGGAATTATGAAAAGGATTTATGTTCATTTCTAAAAGAGCCTAAATAAAGAATGTTTTTGGACATGAGAATCTCCTTTGCCGAGAAAGGCTTATGTGATTGATGTTTAAGGACATATGAATGTCCATTGTCAATAAGGTTATGTAAATGATGTTTTGAGACTTGAAATGTCTCTTGATTTTATGATGGCTTATGCGAATGATGTTTTGAGACATGAAATGTCTCTTGATTTTATGATGGCTTATGTGAATGATGTTTTGAGACATAAAATGTCTCTTGGCTAAAGAATTTTATGATGGTTTATGTTAATGATGTTTTGAGACATGAGATGTCTCCATTGCCTAAGTATTTATGTGGTTTTGGACGGAAAATGTCCACTGGCAACCGAATGATTTCATGTAATGGCTATGAACATTAAAAATGTTCATATAAGATTAATGGAAACTCATCATTAAAGGTAAAATGTATATGTTTTGCCTAAACAAGCCCAGGCGCGGCTTGTAAATGATTTTAAGAATGAATGCTTTATGAAAGCATTCAAGGACATGAAATTGTCCTTATAATAAAGGATTTCATGATGGTATTTTAGGACATACGCATGTCCTCAGGAACAAGGTATTCCCAATGTTTATGAAAAAGGTTTTCAAGAAGCCTTGCCCTAAAATGCTTGCTTACTGAGTTGTCACTCACGTTTTGTTTTCCAAACCCTTAGACAGGTACCGAGGAAACTCAGAAGGTTGCGAACCTCAGACATGGAGGAAGGTACATGATAATAGCCTTGAAGGCTATGAGGAATGGAAGAGCATAAATATGTTAAGATAAGCTAATGTGTATGTGAACTTAATGAGAATATTAAGTTCTATAAATGATTCAATGGTTGAATGTATGGATGTATGAATGTAAATTATGATGTCTAAGTCAAGGAATCTTTCACTGCAGAAAGGCAGGTAAAGATGCTATGTGTTTATGTATATCCGAACTTAGCTAGAGTTCTAAGTTCCATGTGAATTAATGACTGAATGTATGAAAGTATGATTTATACAGTGATTCAGTGTATAATGACCGGCATGTAAACGTGCTATGAATGAAATGATGATTTTTATTACAAGTGAAATGTCGCAATGTATGATGATTGTCATGTCAAGATTATGAATGATGACAGATGAATAATCGAAAAAAATTCTGGACATATTCCAATTAAAAACCCGCCGCGTGATCAGGGCAACAATCCTGATTCACATTTACCAATCGATAGATCTTGAGGTAAGGAAGTGACGTCTCGGTTCGGGGCGCCACAGAGAGCACAGCTGATTCTACAAGAGTTTCTACGAACGTAAGTTTTTTGTCCCCAAGATCATTGACTTTAAGTTTCTGCGTGATTATGAGTTTGGAATTGAAGAGCTATTGGACTTCCAAGGATGGATAGGGCTATTGAAAACTGATGATAGGGTATACCCTAATCTAACCCGAATATTCTACTATTTATGGAATCAAGAGTATTACCTTACGTTTGTGAAAGGAAAGGAGATAAATCTGGGAATTGGGAGTACAAATCACAGAGACAGTGCAATCCACCGCATTGCACACATACTGGATGTTCTCGAGATAGATGAAAGTATTCTTGAAGGGTTGACACTTCCACAGATGTACAACCAGTTAACAAAGAGCAACAAATATCATCCCAGAATTAAATTCCTCAATTATATGGATTATCTCCCAGATAGAGGGTTCTACGGTTATTGATTGCTCATTGTATCTACCCTAAAGGAGGAGGCCGAAACCAATTGAACCCACAGGAGGTCGAAATTTTGTGGAAAGTGGATAATCAAGTAAGGGTCAGGGTTGGCGGGACTTCACACGGCGATGATGGAGATGCACACTCACCAGGACAAGATGGATCGTGAACTGCGCACAATAAAGTATAGGCTTGCGTCGGGGAGCAGTCGACGTCATCCGGTGCCGAGCCTACCTGATATTGATCTATATTTCGACGAATCCGTGAGAGCTAAACCCACTGTTCAACCTCCCTCATCCTTATACTAATCCGCTCATATTAGGCCTATCCCACCTAGTCGTTATCCATCCTATCCTATATCAGCTTTTCAGTTTGCCAAATCTCGTTTTCCCTGTCTCCTTTTTTATTCCTTGACAAAAAGGGGGAAAGAGTTTTGAGTTTTTAGGATTAGTTTGCTTTCATGGGATGGGTAGTATGTATATGTAGGTCATTTTGCATTTTCCTACTTCACATTGTATAAAACTACTTGATTATATATGTATATGATCTGTTTTTGAATGAATTGCAATAGTTAGATGGATATGACATGTGTTTCTAATTGAATTGCAATGGTTGAATGTATATAACATGTGTTCTGTATGTATTTGCCATTATATGTTGATTTCATTAACTCTAGAATGCAATGCAAATGACATATGTATGTTTTAAGCGCCAAAACAAGGATGAAATGTTAATTTTAAAGTAAATGAAAGGTATAACTCAATTTGGTTTTGTCAATCATCAAAAAGGGGGAGATTGTTGGAATCAATGGAAAATTAAGCACAATCCATGTTTTGATGATTAACAACTCAATTTGAGATTATTTTGGGTACTAATGTGGTTCATTAAAATTGGTTAAAGGTTAAAAACTTAGATTTCAGAACCAGGCAGATCAAGTCGCAAAGCCAAGTCAACATAGCCATCGACTTGAGTGAAGTCGATACCCAAGTCGACCTCAAGATCGACTTGGAGAGAGCAAAACCTTCCAGCGTTGAATTTGGAAACCAAGATATGTGAATTCGCAGTCCAAGTCGACTTCACTTGCGACTTGGGTGAAGTCGCAGACCCAAGTCGACTCCACCATCGACTTCAGATGTTCAAATCCTTCCAGCGTTGAAATTGGGTCAAGAGACAGGCGAAGTCGCGACCGAAGTCGACTCCGTATGCGACTTGGGTGAAGTTGCATTCCCAAGTCGACTCCACAAGCGACTTGAGTGAAGTTGGACCCCAAGTCGACCCAGGCATCCGACTTGAGTCAAGCTTAAGATAAATACAGTCCAGATAAGCAAATATTCATGAATTAATCATTCAAGATGATATATCATTCAAGGGAAAATCATTGGACACATCTATGGACTGCAAAATCAAGAAAAGCAAACCATTCTAAGTTCAAGGCCATGAAGACAAAGCCTTCAAGAGAACATGAACATGCCAAGTTCCAAGTTTAAGCATTTAAGACAAAGAGTATTATTGGATGAACAAGATATGAGTGAATAACAAGCAATCAAGATCACTTTTAAAGAATTCCAAGTTCCATCATGTCCATACAGAAAGTGAAGTTGCATCCGAAGTTGACTTCACCTGCGACTTGGGTCAGGACCAAGACCAAAGACATGCTGGAGACCGAAGTCGCAACAGAAGTCGACTCTAGTTTGCAACTTGGGTGAAGTCGCACCTGATGTTGACTCCACATGCAACTTGGGTCGCAAGGGTCAAAAAATTCGAACGTTGGCACATTAAATGCTCGCCACCTACCTCCAGACGTTTGAATTTACTCCACCATTATAAAAGAGCATTCAAATGGACGTGCTAGAGGTGAGAGAAAACATTCATTGTGTTCACCTTCCACCCTCTCAAAGCATTAAGTGATCAACATCAATTTCAAGTGAAGAACTTTGCTCCAACTTGCTGAAAGCTACATCGCTGATCGAATCATTCTCTCAACAAGTTCTTCCACGAGCTGAAATCTGCCTACACAACTTGTAAAGTGTAGTTTCTTTTATTTGATTTATTATCTCTATTTGATACTTAGTTTGATATTGATGATTTGAACCAAGTGAAAGCAAAGTAGCGTTGTGACTTGAGTGTGACTCGTTACCTACTTGTGCTGTGTTTTGAGAAAGCCCCCTAGAGCTGGAATCTAGAAGAGAGTTGCTGCTCTAGTTGTATTTGACAATACATTAGTGGAACCCAAGTCACAACAGGTGTAAGCATGGAAGAGTGGACTAGGGAAGGTTGCCCAAACCACTATAAAATCTGTGTCTATTGCTATGGTTTGCATATATGCTTTTACTGCTATATTTCTCTCCATATTCTTCATCTGTTTCATTAAGAGGATTAAACTAAATAGGGGGAATATTTCTGTTTTAGTAAAAACTTTAAAATACTTAATTCACCCCTCCCCTCTTCGGTAATAGCCATAAACTCGGGATCAATAGAGTTATCTTTCTGCATAACTACTTTCATATCCCACTTTGTAATTTTTTCAAAAGCAAAACATATGCAAATGCATCTCTCCATCCAATAGCAACACTTACCAAGTGATCATTCTACCTTTTGGAAGAGAATCCATTATATATGACAGTGTGCTAGCCAGGTCGCCGTTCCTTTATCTTTCTCCTATCTCAGGGAGGGTGCAGCTGGCCTCCTGTCATCCCTTAGCAACTTGTCCATATGTAGAGTGGGGCCCGGTGTATTTCTGACCGTCTCTACAACCGGCCTATTCTTTGTTCTGGTGCACTATACATCAACATAAATGTCCATATGCTAGCATGATTCCATGAAACATCACAGACCGCAGTCCATGTCCTTTTTAGCAACTTGTAAAGTGAGTGCACCCACTTCAAATAAGTTTTCATAAACATCGTTTGAAATCTAGTTTTAGGATGACCACCCTTAAATAATTTTACAAATATTTTTACAAATATTTAAGTAAAACATTTTGATAAGCATTTGTAATGTTTGAGAAAATAATCTTTCTAAAAATGTTGCTTGAGATAAATCTTAAAATTAACATGTTAAAGAAATTTCAAAGCATTTCAATTTTCAAGAGGAGAAGTCTTTTTTTGCGAACATTTTCTTCAGTTCTGTTTTGGGGCTTTTCGTAAGCAAAGGTTATGCGATTGCATCATCTTCCTTTATACATCCTACTATCATATACATGTCCATATATCATCTTGGTCATTATCACGTAAAGAAGAGATTGCATACTCATTGAATACAAGCAACACAAATCACTTCATTTTATATAGTTAACTTATCGGTTGGTCATTCTTAAAATCCTTTTTAGAATCATCCGTATAAACATATTCAAGGCATTTTCAAAGTAATTTCATTTTTGAGAAAAATCAAAACTTTTTTGATAAACCATTTCGACCAAATACGCCATTTTCAATTCATCTCTTATTTTGAGTTTCATGTCATGGAGTAAACACTTTCATTCTATAAATAAAATCCCTTTTTTTCTTTCATAAACACCCTTGCTTTTCACAAAATTCTGTAAGAGTAAACTCAAAACTTATTTGCAAATACTTCTTTGTGAAACAGTCAAAACTCCCTTTTTTCTTCATAAAATCCTTTGGAAATAACATATTAAAGAATGTGCTTACTTGTAAGCAATTCTTGAACTCAACAATATAAAACATTTCCAATCATTGCAACCCTTGAAATAAAATAATTATTTCAAGAAGTGTTTCTTGCTTATGATGAAGTAATCCTTGAGGCATTTCATTAAAGCCATAATTTTCAAAACTTATGCTTGCCCTCTTGTTAGAAATTCATAAAAGCATCAACTTGAAACACTTTCAATCATTTCAATACTTTGAGATGAAATCAATCATTTCAAAAATTTCTCAGCTTACCCATGATAACTTCAATCCCATTCTTCCATCCTTTTCTTTGCTTTTACCTAAATAAATGAAAATGACACTTCATTTATATACATGAAATTTCAAATAATTGCATCCCTTAGGTTTTTCAACCTACATGAATCCACATGAATTTACACCACTTTATCCACTTGTCCTTCAAGTTGGGTGTCAATTTTTCCCATTCACACATTGATGTGACATATGACTCAATGATGACCATTCTTCCCATTTTGATCATTCCCTTTATTTTGATGCCCTTATTTAGGGTAAGTTCCCAAGCTCATTATAACCAATGAGTTTAGCTCATCATATATAAGTTTAACACTTCCTACTTATCATTTAACACCCATACTTGCATTTTTGCATTAGTGCTCATTCAAGTCACCTATTTATGAGTTAGGCTACTATTTAAATTTCAAATTTTTTAGATTTTATAATTTTCTCAAAATAGCCCCTTCTTTTCTCATTTTGCCACTTTTTCCTTTCCTTTTTGCATTTTAGCTAATCATACTTGGTCATTTCCATTTTCTCCATCCATGCCCTTTATTTGCACTCTTTTAGTTGCACATACATTATGTGTAATTCAAGTTCATACAAAACAGAATTTTTCCTCTCCTTTTTGGTTTAGTTTAAGCACTCTTTTGCACATTAATTAGGGTACAATCATGAAACTAAAATCCATCAATTAAGTTGCTCAAAACACAACTTTCCTTCATGAATTTTCTACTTTGGACATCCCCATCATCATGCCCCATAAAATAGATTTTTAGATACTTATTATCAGCCCTTTGGACGTCCCATCTTGCTCCATATTTAAGTTATCTTACCCTTATGATTATCCATATAACTTGTTGTTCAAGTTATGCTTCAATTCCACCCTAAATGAATGGAAATTTCACCTAGTTGTTAAACCAATGTTTCACCCTACTAAGGTTCATCATATAAGCTTGGTTTAACATAATCAACACATAATAAATGGTTAAAACAGCAACATTAAATCTGAAATTAGTAAAATTTCAGCACGATTATCATATTCAAATCAACCCTAAATCACACATATCCTTTCTTGATGCTTGAATTGAATCTCTCAACTCCTTTAACATTTAATAACCCTATCAAAGGCTCCAAGAATCATTAAGAAATATCCATGATGATTCAAATTTATGAATCATTACTTGACCTAGAAAACTTGGCAATTACCAAACCAAACTTGGTTTAAACACTTACTTGATGTTGCTAGGTTTTGGTTGCTCCTTGCCTAACTTTGTTTCCTCCTTTCTTCCTTCCTTTTTCTCCTCTTTTCTTCTTCTTTTCTTCCCTTTCTTCCTTCTTGCTTGGGATGGCACCTTGCTCGAAATTTTTCCAGCTTGTGGTAATGCCCCAAAAATGTCCCAACAGTCCCCTTTCTCTCCTTATATAATGGTGGATTTTTACCCCTTGATTTCACCTCATTTTGGACTTAAATAAATCCACATTTATCCATTAACTTTCTGCCCAAGTAAGCTTGTTGGGAACGTCCCTTTTCAGCCCCTTTTCACGCTAATTTGATGCATTTTTATAAATCAAAATTCTGCCCAATCACTTAACTTGCTACACGTTGAGTGGAGGTTGCAAAAATCAAGTTTAGCACCTTTCATTTCTCTCAACATATCCTTGTTTGACACATGTCCCATTTGCTTTTCAAAAGTCAACTTTCCATTTATTTAGTTGACTTTAATCTTACTCAACTAATCCTACATTGACATGTGTCAATTATCACTTTTGTTTCATTAATGTCATGTCAGTTTTCATGAGCAAAAGTCAAATAATTTTGTCCTTATATGATTAAGCAATTTTTCATGATATTTAGCTTAATCAAATCCATCCATATGATAGAACATCTTATTTTAGCCATCAATAAAAAATTTCATCTCAAAATGGTCATCTTAGCTCAAGATATGAGCATTTGAAAATATCATGTGGAATTTGATGAAATTAAATCATTACCATCATAATTTAATCATGATCAACATAATCAATAACATTCATGAGGTAGAGCATGTCAACTTGTGCTTACATTTCAAATTTCACATCGATTCGCCTTATGGGCACCAAGTTATGAATTTTTCAAGTAATGACCCAAATTATTCTATCATTATCATCAACTTAATCATAATTAATATGATATTTAACCATGCAATATCATCATTTCCATACTTCATTTTGTCCTTTTTGTGCTCATTAATCTACATTAGGCAAAGGTGATTAACTTAACCACCTCACTTAGCCATTTGCCCTAATCTGATTCATCCACTTCAAAGCATACATTAATAACTATCAAATACCTAAATTACATTTATTGAACTCAAATGTTCTAGGTATCACAAACCCCTTTACAAGAGGTTTTGTCCCAAAACTGTCTTACTTTCCAAACAATTAGGGTAAAACTCACATGAAATAGCCAGTTTATCCTTTTTTTTCCAATACTTCCAATAGCCTCCAACCCGAGGAGTCACACAAAGTCTTACTCAAAGAATGTTGTTAAATGGAAATGTGAGACAAGATCGTTGCCCCAATCACACGGCGGGTTCTTCAATTAGATCTTGTGCAAAATTTTTTGTTTCATTCCTTTTCCTTTATCATTTCATTTCTTTACACTTTACTCCATTCATCTTATAAGCAACAACACTCTTGTGAATCATCGCACTTAGTATTTTAAAAAT
Source organism: Annona cherimola (assembly GCA_030490835.1). Lineage (NCBI taxonomy): Eukaryota > Viridiplantae > Streptophyta > Magnoliopsida > Magnoliales > Annonaceae > Annona > Annona cherimola. The sequence goes on from CM059974.1 coordinate 79,103,147, forward strand.
ACCACTTAGTTTTTCTTTCATCCTTATACCTATTCATAATCTCACATTCTGGCAGTGGTCATCAACTGCACATATGATTCATAAATTTCTATCTTGTTCTCTAACATCATTGGTTTTATCAACCTGGTCATGCCGTAATCATATAAAATACATTCATCATCAAATATTAGACATAAATAGTTCGATACACACATCCAATCATCAATTCACATAGCCTTTAGAACTATCATCAAGGTCACATACATTAACATACCTTAAATATTCCAGTCATACCATTCTATACATCATAGCTAATCATTTTAGCACAAACATGCATACCGCCTCATATCTTTCCTCAAATGCTCAGGTTCTTTACCTCTTAAGCTTCCTTGTACCTTTCTAAGATTTTGAAAAATAAACCATGAGTGATAACTCAATAAACAAGAATTTTATCTTTAAGCAAACATTTTCCTGTAAAACACTTTAATAAACATCTTTTCATATAAACTTTTTATATGTCACGTCTGGGCTTTATGAAGGCGATGCATATGCGTATAACCTTTTTAGGTAATCCCCTTTGTTCTTAATTGGACGTTTTTATGTCCCAAAACATTTATCCTATAAACCCATTTTGCTAATCGACATTTTTATGTCCTAAAAACATTTACGACATAAACCCTTTTGGCAATCGACATTTTTATGTCCTAAAAATATTTACCACATAAACCCTTTTGGCAATTGACATTTTTATGCCCTAAAAATATTTTCCACATAAGCCCTTTTGGCAATGGACATTTTTATGTCCTAAAACTCATTTCACATAAGCCCATTTTGGTAACGGACATTTTTATGTCCTAAAATATTTTTTCTTGTAAATCATTTTTCCATAATCCCATTTTGAGGCTTGTTTAAAACAAACCAGACATACACATGTAATCCATTTTCATGAATGCATTTGCATAGAAAACTTTTCATCTCAACCTTGATATTTACAATTTTTGTGTAAAATACCCTATTTTTAGGGTAAACTTATTCGTATAGGCTCATAAAACCCCATTTAGGGTAGTCTTTACGCATAAATACTTTCATATCCCAATTTCCGAGTTTTTCAAAAGCAAAACATATGCAATTGCATTTCTCTCCAACTAATAGTCACACTTACCAAGTGATCATTCCACTTTTAGGAAGAGAATCTATCATACAACAGAACACTAGCCAGGCAGTCCCTCCTTAATCCTTCACCTATCTCAAGGAGAGCGCCGCTGACCTCCTACTATCCCTTAGCAACTTGGCCATATATAAAGTGGGCCCTGGTCTATCTGTGACCGTCTCTACAACCAGCCTATTCATTGTTCTAGTGCACTATACATCATCATAGATGTTCATATGCTAGATGATTCCATGAAACATCACAGACCGCAGTCCGAGTCCTTTTATCAACTTGTAAAGTGAGCGAACCCACTTTAAACAAGTTTTCATAAAACATCATTCGAAATCTAGTTTTAGAATGAAAACCCTTAAATAATTTTAAAAATATTTAAGTAAAACTATGACGCCCCAGCCCGAGCGTCACAACATTAGCCTTACTCCGAGACCGTTATTGATTAGTAAACGTGATCAGGATTGCTGCCCTGTCACACGACGGGTTTTATTAGATATTTATCCACTTAATCCTGACTCCTTAGGAGTTTATATCATTCCACACATTCCAATTTCCATCAAATGTCCTTTTAGGTCATTATACCATTTGAGGAATACACATGTTATCTCATAAAATTTTTATTCATTCATAATATGATAATTCATACCTTACCATTTGTCCATAAAAATTTTCCCCATCCATAGTCACAAAACATAACATGATCCTTATACAATATTAAGACAAATATTTAATGTCATCATACAACCACTCAACCATAAGTTCATACATCGGTAATTCCTACAAATTCATTAATCCTTGAAGCTCCACCTATTCTCCATGCTTGGTGCTTCCTTTCACCTGTCTTTAGGGTTTGAAAAACAAAATCATGAGTCGAAACTCAAAAGTAAACTATAAGATTTTCAGGCAATTCATTTTCCTTCAAAACATCTTGGAAAGTAATATTAGACCCACTCGAGGGTATAAAAACATGATTTCTTATACTCATCAAGAATATATCATAAACAATGCGATGCATTATTTTTAAACATGACAACATAGGATAGTAGCTAGCTAGGCAACCATCCATCTCCAACGTTTCTCCCAATCCAGGGAAGTGCCGCCGGCCCGAGGCATATCTTCGCGACTTGGCCACACAAAAGGGAGACATTTGGTCCGCTTACACCTTTGAGGTGGAACTCATGCTTGTGCACATGAACTTTTCATAATCATGATCACTGACATGCTAGCATGATTTTTCATTTATAAACTTTTAAAGCATAATTTTTCATCAATATTTGATAAAGCATAACATAAAACATTTATCATAACTAAAATTGCATTTCAACACATATTGAACTAAAGGAATGACCAACCTTAAATAACTTAGAAATAATTTCATCAATCAATTGTAAAATGGTTCAAAACATTTAGAATATCATTAGTAATCATTTTATCATATTTTGATAAAACAAAAATCATTTAGAAGGTCGCTTGCTTACCGTGTTCGCTTTAGCCTTCCAGGTCAATTTTCTCTTTGCCTTTGCCTATACACAAGAATGACATTGCATTCATAAAAATTTCATTTTCTTGCATAGATTCAGTTTTTCAACCCATAATTCATTTCACACAACCAACTTGAATTTCAAGTCGGGTACACATACATAGCATTTACTTGTGCATCATACCATCCATTTCGTATTGTGTTTTAAACCCATATGTAGGGTAAATACATAATAATCATTCATTAAACATCATTTGGTGGTTTATATCTCTCATTTATCATTTTTCATCTATTTTTCATTTTTGCTACGTCGATGCTCATTTTAAGCACATAATTGACGTCTTAGGCTTCATAAATAAATCTCAAAATTTGAGATAATCAATAATCATAAATACAGAAATATAATCATGCATTTTATCACATATTCCTGGATTTTTGCATTTTAGCAATTCATATAAGTCATTTATCATTTATTCATACATATCCTTCCATACATACTCATCTTACAACACATAGATCATGTGTTTCTTAAAATTTTTCAACATAGCAACTTGTATCTTATTTCAGCATGATTAAACCCCTTAATTAACATATAATTTAAGGTTCAATTACATAATAGTAATCCATTTATCATTAGGTTCTAAAACAGCAACGTTAGTACCCATTTTTCATCCTTTCAACGCCTCTTTTGATACTTAAATAAAAACAGATTTTTAATTCATAAATTCCAGCAATTAATCATGATTTTCTTAACCCAAATTTAGGATAATATCCTATTTTTAAAATCCATAACTTAGTTTCTTCCAAAACAACAACTTCTACACATGTTTTGGATACCTTTTTGCACCCTTCTTTGGACACCCTTTTTCATACCCTTAAAAATCAGATTTAGGGCATACCTTTCTAATATATTATGGTCGTCAAAAGTAACTTAATATTAGGGTATTTTACCCTCTCAATCATCCATGATTCAATTATTTACAAAACAGCAACATAACATATATGTATGGTACCCATTTTAGCCCCATTTGGACGTTCCTATGCATATGCCCCAAAAATCAGATTTAGGGAAAATATTTTCAAGCCCTTTTGGATGTCAAAAGTAATCTTAATTTAGTTTAATTTACCCTAAAATTCACCCATAAATCATTTAAGCTAATTCATGATCATATATATCATAAAAATATGAAAATCGGGTCATATACGTAACCCTAAGTCCCATCATTTTCAAACTCCATAGCTTATGCCTAATTCAATATATATAATTCATTAAATCATGATTCATAGTCTAATAATGATATTACCTAAAAACAGCAACCTACCATATGGATTTAAGAAAGTCCAAGTTAGGTTATTCAACCATAAACAACCCTAGCTTCCCATTTAACCCTCTTGAACCCTTGAATTCATTTATACGATTCAAATATCATTCAATACCCTAATTAAGGGCATCATAAATCATCCTTTAAGGCTTCATTATGAATCATATTCATGACTCATGATTTGAGGGAAGAAAACTTGGTTTAAAGAATCCAAAACTCAAGGTATACTTGGATCTACACAACTTTGATTCCAAACTTTCCAAGCTTGGGTTCTCTCTTTTCTTCCTTCATTTCCTCCTTTCTCTTCTCCTTTTTCTCCTTTTTCTTGTTGGATTTGGGCACGTCCTAGGCTGCCTTTCTCTTGAGATTTTTTTGAGAATTTCTCTCTCCACTTTTGCATATGGACGTCCCATGGGTATAAGCTCCTTGTTTTATATAATTTTTTCCAGCTCTTTGGGCCCACTTTGCCACATCAAATGAGGGTAAATCAATGCCTCTTATCCCTTGTTGACATGGATAGTTCCTACCCAAGTAAAATATGCATTTACCATTTATCAAAAATCATCAAAATCCATTGCATTGATGGGCCATGTTGCTGTCCACCTTGGAACGTCCCATGTAACAGCCCTTTTGTGCATTTTGTGCCATGAAATTCCACATGGTTTAATGCCCCATTACTTACCTAGGCGCTTAGCTACTTAGATGCATATTTAGAAATTTTCAAAAATAAAAAATCAATGCATTATCCCACCTTGGGTGTCCCCCTTGTGCCACTACTTCTATGCCTCCTTGAGCTACACCATAGCCATTTAAAACCAAGCATTTAAGCTCTTGATTTTCCATGAATTTTAGCCCTCAAATTAATCCAAAAAATCTGGCTCAAAGGACCACCTTTTGACACCTCTCATGGGCATTAAACTACACCATTAAACCACTTGCTTTAAAATAAATGCTATGGTACTTTATGGTGCATGAAGTCAAAGCTATACACCTTTTTCTAATTAAGCATATTCGCATGATAATTAACTTAATCTAATCCTTCCATAACATTAATTTTATAATTTTATCCACTCGTTTCGAATTTCATTTCAATACGACTTTTCTATGTCAAGTAATGATCATTTGAAACTTACCTTTGGGTTTGAGATGAAAATAAATAATTATCATCTTAATCCCATCATATTTTCCCTAATCCAATCCATCCATAAGGTTGAGCCCATAGTCATGAGCTTATATTTTAAATTTCATCTCAATCTGCCTTATAGGCGTCAAATTATGAATTTTCTAGTATTTTCCAAACTAATTCCATAGTTATTATTCTAATTTCCATTAATCAAATAATGATAATTAAAATAATTTTTCATGAAACATTAGCATTTTCTAATCCTTATTAAGCCCCTTTAGTCATACTGACTCACATTCGGCTATGGCGATTAATCTTAATCACCATTCTTAATCACAACCCTAATTGCAAAATTCACCAGTTCATAAAAATCATCCATAATTGAACCAATTCATACATGAATCATAATTACATTTTAAATGCACTTATATGAGTCCTATTTGGGTCTGGGTATTACAATCATCCTCCCTTATAATAGGTTTCGTCCCGAAATCATCTACTTTTGAAATAATTGGGGATACTTCTTTTCCACCTCTTCCTTTAGTTCCCAAGTGGCATCACTTTCGGAATACCGATTACATTGAACTTTAACATACTCGATTTCTCTATTTAAAAGCTTCCGCACTTTTTGATCCAAGATTCTAAGTAGTCTTTCTTCATAATTCATATGAGTAGGATCTGGAACATACTTTCTTAACATCGAAATGTGGAAAACATTATGCACTAACGCTACTCTATAGGCTAATTTTCCAATTCTTTATAATACCTCAAATGACCCAATATACATGGGATTTAACTTGCCTCTTTTCCCAAACCTTGTAACTCCTTCGAAGGTGTGACCCTTATAAAAACATGTTCGCCAACTTCGATATTCAAATCCCTTCTTTTGTAGTCTATGTAACTCCTTTGCCGACTCTGGGCTGTGAGTATACATTAGCAAATAACCTGTACCTTACCTGTCATTTGTTGAAACAAGTCTGGGGCTAGCTTTTTCTTTCAAACTTCATCCCAGTTTAATGGGGTTCGACACCGTCGTCCATATAAAGCTTCAAATGGAGCCATTTGAATACTTGCTTAATAGTTATTGTTGTACACAAACTCCTCTATTGATACGTATTCATCCCACGATAATCTAGTTTACCTGCTCCGTTTGTCCATCTGTCTGGGGATGAAATGCGGTACTGAACTTTAGTTGGGTGCCTAGGGTTTCATGTAAACTTTTCTAAAATCGAGACGTAAACGTTGTATCTCGATCGGATACTATTGACTGAGGCACTCTATGGAGTCGTACAATTTCCTTATAGTATACCTTGGCTAGCCTTTCTACTATATAGGCCCTCTTTATGGGTATAAAATGAGCAATTTTGGATAACTGATCCACTATCACCCATATAGAGTCGTTTCCTGCTTGTGTCTTGGGTAATCCTTCGATGAAATCCATTGTAACATCATCCCGTTTCCATTTGAGAAATTCTAAAGACTGTAGTTTTTCAAGAACCCTTTGGTGATCTGCTTTTACCCTTTGACAAGTTAAGTACTTAGCTACATATTCAACAATCTCTCTTTTCATGTTATTCCACCAATATACTTTCTTGAGATCCTGATACATCTTAGTGCTTCCTGGATGCATGGAAAATGACAAGAAATGTGCTTCTTTGAGAATTTGTTCTTTTAATTCTCCTGAATTAGGTATGCATAGGCGACCTTTGTACCGATACATACTGTGATACCCGAACCCAAGTAGGACTCATATGAAGGAATTTGACATGTAATTACGATACATGTATGCCTTGAATGATTTATGGATGATTTTATGATTAATGATTTTTGTAATTAGGGTTTTAATTAAGAATGGTGCTTAAAAATTTAATCGTCGGAGCCCAAAGTGAGTCGGTATGACCCGAGGGGCTTAACAAGGATTGAAAGGTGAAAATGTGTTATGAATAATAATGTTAATTATCATGATTTAATTTATGAAGATTAAAGTATCATTATGGAATTAAGATGAAAAATGATAGAAAATTCATAACTCAACGGCTGTAAGGCGGATTTGAGTAAAATTTGAAAGAAAAGTTGATGATAATGGGCTTGATCGTATGGGATTATTAGGTTATGAAAATTCTTGATAAAATTAGGATGATGATTTATTGATCATAGTTTAATTTCAACCGTTAACTTCAAACGGCTATAACTTGAGCTAGGAAAATTGGATTGAGATGAAATTTGAAACGGTTCAATGAAATCATGAGATTAAAATTTTGGAAGGTTTAGATTAATTATATTATGTTGGGAAAATATCTGAATTAGAAAAGGTGTTTATAGTTGACTTTTACACCTTAAGAGTCTCATGCATTAATGGCTAGAGTACATGGATTAAATGCAGATTTTTAATGGCCAAATATATGTCAAATGCAGCTTAATTTCAGGGAAATTTATGTATTATTGTAAAATGCAAAAACTCCATGAATTATCCCTGCATTGATGTCCACATTTATGGGGCTAAGTGTGCTTAAAATGAGCATAGGTGAGGTGGCAATATAAGGACGTCCAAGAGAGTGTTGCTGCTGGATTTTTTTAATTTTTAATTTCATAAATTATGTATATATATAGCTAAAATGTTGGGAAACGTAAATGTGCATTTATTCATGTGGAAAAAATCCCAGCAAAATCGTTAATGTAGATGCCATTGATGACGCAAAAGTGGATATCTTGTTTATACACGTGTACGTGCAATGGTTTGATGCTGCTGTAATGATTTTTGTTAATTTTTTGATGCCAAATTAAAGGTTAAAATAATTTCTAATTAAGTGTATAATTTACCCTCAAATTAAGGTTATTAAAAAATAGAAAAAAATCTGGAAAACAGGCAGCAATATGGACGTGACAAGTGGACAGCTTGGATTGATTCTATCTTAAGCAGATTTTGGCTTTAAGAAAAAAATGGTAACAATATTTTTTGTGGCTGTCATTTAACCAGCACATTTAAGGGATAAATACCCATTAAATGTCTGTGGAAAAACAGCAACAAGTGGGGCCCACAGCAGGAGCAATCCAGCCCTTATAAAAGGTGGGAACGACCATGTGAGTAGGAGCTTTGAGAAATTTTTTCTAAGTGCTAAAACTTCTCCCCCAAGACAGCAGCTCACGTCCCAACCTTAGGTCAGCAAGGAGGAAGAAAAGGGAAGAAAAAAAGAAGGAAAAAGGAAGGGAAAAAGGAGAAAAAATTCATCACAAGTCATTAGGGTTTGGGTTTGATCAAACAAGTAAGTAGATGTGTTAAGTTGAGCTTTCCATTTTAGGTTTTAAACATCAAGATTTTGGATATGAATTTGATGCTTAAAGACTACTTAAATGATGATTCAATATGCCCTTGGATTAAATATGGAATGGGAATTAAGTTATATGAATGAATTTTAATAACTTATGTGATTGAAATGAAGTTTAGAGTGGGTTATGAGTTGAAAACTCAACTTAATAAAACCTAAATTCAAATAATAAGTTGCTGTATTGGATGAATGTTATGTTTAGGTTATGAAAAATATTTTAATAAATTATTTATGTGGATGTAAGCTTAAGATGTGAATTTTAGAAAAAAATGGAATGCAAAGTGACATATATGACCCGATTTCTTCATTTTTATGCTAAAAATGGTAGGGAAATGAGATTAAATGATTTATGAAAGTTATGTAGGGTAAAATACCCTAGGGTTAGGGTACTATTGACACCCAAAAGGATTTGGGAAGATAAGCCCCAAATCTGATTTTGTGAATTTTATGAAAAGGTGTCCAAATGAGGCAATAACGGTAACCGAAATGGTGAAGTTTCTGTTTTGAGAAATAATTATTTATGAATGTTAAATATGTGTTAATAACCTAGATTTGGATTAGGAAAAGTTGGATTAATTTCTGAAAATTCGGAATTATAAAACTGTTTAGGGTTAAGTATCAAAAGACACGTTAAACGTGTGAAAAACGGGTTCAAAAGTTGCTGTTTTGGGAACCCTATGATAAATGGATTAAAATTTCATAAATAAACCCTAAAGTATATTTTAATTAAGGGTTTTAATCATGCTTAATTGAGATACAAGTTTCTGTTTGGAAAAAAATTTAAGAAACACATAAGTATGTGTTGAAAAATGGACTTGTATGGAAGGATGGGTATGAATAAATGATATATGGATTATGTAAGTTGTTAAAATGCAAACGTGCATAATAACATGATGAAAAATATGGATTAGGGTGCTGTTTAAGTAAATAATGATAATCTCAAAATTTGAGATTATTATATGATGTCTAAGTTAGCAACTAAGTGCTTAAAATGAGCACCGTTGTATGAAAAATGGAAAATATGTTAAAAAGGATAAATGGAGGTAATGAACCTCCAAATAATAATTTAATCAAATATTATTACATGTATGTAAGTTTACCCTACATAAGGGTATTAAAAATGCATGAATGGATGAATGATATGTATAGGCTATGTTACTAACTATGAATACCCGACTTGAAAGAAAAGTGGGTTAAGTTAGATGAACTTATGTAGGTTGAAAAACCTAAGGAATATAAGTATTTGAAGACGATGCAAATAAATGAAATATTATTTTCATTTATTTAGGCAAAGGCAAAGAAAAGAATGGAAGGAAAGGGATTATGGCGATCTCAGGTAAGCAAGCAAACTTTCTAAAATGATATTTTCTTTCTATGTGATGATATGTGATTAAAATTGTTTATGATTATGTTTAAACGAATGGGCAAGCACAACTTTGAAAATGTGATTTTATTGCTTCATTGTAAGCAAGAAGCTTTCTAAATGAGTTTGTTTTAAATGCTTTCTAAGGTATTTAAGGATGGTCATTCCTTGTCAATATTATTTCTATTGAAATAAATGAATTGCTTACTGTTTCACAAGTATTTATTAAAAGTGATGAAACATGAATTTATACCATGTTTCATTGAAATGATGTTTAAAAAGGGATGGTGCAAAGAATTCTCTACATGAGAATGACAAGTTCCATGTGTAAGGGGTATATAATGCCGGGGTGACTAAAGGTCATGCATGGAATGGAAGTCAAGTAGGCTAGTCGAGGTAGTAAGTGGACAAGGAGTCCCCCTTGACGTTACCAAGTCGTAAAGGACCGGCAAGGTAGGCTAGTCGAGGTAGTAAGTGGACAAGGAGTCCCCCTTTTTTTATGATGTTGTTTTAAAAGTATTTTATAAGAAAAAGGAAATTTTACCCTTTTTCACAAAGTATTGTTTGCAAATAAGTTTTGAGTTATTTCTACAATAATTTGTGATAAACAATTATGTTTATGAAAGAAAAAGGAAAAGGAGAATTGATTTATGAAAAAGATTTATTTTGCTAGGTCATAATAATTAAATAATAAATAATGATTTGGACATAGTCCATATGTTTTGAAATGATATTCGAAAAGTTTTGATTTCCTTTAGATAAGGAAATCTATGTTGAAAATGTTGGAAAAATATTTATACAAATGTTGTTGAAGGGGATTTAAGGATGACCAACCTCCTATGTTGATTTCATAAAATAATTTGATTTCGGGTTGCTAAATGGTATGCAAAAGAATATGCAAACCCCTTATGTAAAAATGGTATAATAGATAGGCGGACAATAATTTGATTATTAGGGTGGTTGAGAAGGGTAGCATAATTGCATAACTTTTGTGAGCAAAAGGCCCTGAAATGGAAACCAAGAGAATGCTAGGAAAAATGCATGATTTATTATTGAAAATCTAAAAGTTTTGAAATTCTTTTATTATAAAGGTTTTTAAGATGTATTGTTTCTCAAACATTTCAAATGTTTATTAAAATATTTTATTCAAATTGGTTCTAAAAGAATTTAAGGATGGTCATTTGAAATTTAGATTTCAAATAACAACTTGTTTAAAGTGGGTGACTTTGATTTACAAGTTGACACGGACTGCGGTCTGTGGTATGTTTTTCAAAAATGAATTTTTAAAATACAGACTTTGGTCTATGATTTTTTTCGAGTATGGATGCGGACGACGGTCTGTGATCCCGGTTTAAAAGGACACGGGCTGCGGTCTGTGGTTCTTTCCGTTAGGATAATGTATGATGCACAAGTATAAAGAATAGGCCGGTTTTAGAGCACGATTGGGATGACCGGGGCCCACTCTACATAAGGCCAAGTCGCTAAGTGATGGTAGGAGTGCCAGCGGCGCCCTCCCTGAGATGGGAGCAGGATAAAGGAACAGTCGCCTGGCTAGCGTGCTGTTAAGGATTCTCTTCCAAAATGTAGCATGATCACTTGCTAAGTGTCACTACTGGATGGAGAGAAATGCATTCACTTATGTCTTGCTTTCGAAAAGCCCGAAGATTGGGACATGAAAGCATTTTTAAGAAAAGTTATCCTAAAAAGATTTTTATGAAATGGCTACCCTAAAAGAAAGGATGTTTTACACAAAAGTGTAAATAACAGGAATAAAAGAAAATGCTTTTATGCAAATGCATTTATGGAAATGGTTTATGTATCTTATATTCCTTATTTGTTAACAACAATCCCCAAGATGGGGATTATGAAAAGTTTTTTATGTCAAACTTGTTTTTGGACATAAGAATGTCCATTATTAAAGAGCCTAAATGAAAAGTGTTTATGGACATGAGAATGTCCAATGGCAAAGTATTTTAATGAAAGGCGTTTTAGGACATGAATGTCAATTGCCAAAGGAAGTTATGGGAAAAATGTTTTGAGACATTAAATGTCTCTTGGCTGAGAAAGGCTTATGTAAATGATGTTTTAGGACATGAGAATGTCCTCCTTTGCCAAAGGATTTATGAGAAAAAAGTTTTGGACGTAAAACATCCACTGGCAAAAGATGGTTTTATGTAAAGGTCTTGGAACATTGGAAATGTTCACTCAAGACAAAAAGGAATTAATTATAAAGGGTAAAACATGTATGTTTTGCTTTAACAAGCTCGAACGTGGCTTGTAAGTGATTTTAAGAATGAATGTTTTATGATAATGTTCAAGGACATAGAATTGTCTTTATGAACACAGGATTTCATGATAATATTTTTGGACATATAAATGTTCTCAAGAAAAAGGTGTTCAAGATGTTTAATGAAATGACTTTCAAGGAAGTCTTGCCCTAAAAGATAAAATGCTTGCTTACTGAGTTATCACTCACGTTTTGTTTTCCAAACCTTAGGCATGTACTGGGAGACTCAAGCGGTCGAGGACCTAAGAAATGGAGAAAAGGTATGAGATAGTACCATGTGGGCTAAAAGGATTAGCCATGATGAGTGAAATGATATGAATGAAAGTATTCAGGTATGCTGACATATATGAATTTATTTATTTAAAGTTCTAAGTTCTAGGAGAACTAATAAATAAATAAATGAATGTATGTATGGATGAATGTATGTCTGGAATGGCAATGTCATGATTAGGTCAAGAGGGCCTATGATGTATAACAACATGTTGAAATGGTTTAAAGGATATGTACAAGTGTACCATTGCTTATGTTATAATGAAATGATGATGAATGAAGAAACGAAAAAAAATTTGGACGAGTTCCAATTAAAATCCCGCCGTGTGATCAGGGCAACAATCCTAATTCACATTTACCAATCAATAAGGTCTTGAGGTAAGGAAGTGACGTCTCGGTTTGGGGCACCACACATGCCTCGCTCATCAATAATAAATTTATATAACTCCTTTTTCTTCATCTTTTCCATGTATGCATGTAGGTCTGCGTCCTCTTGTTCTACAGTCTTGATCTGTTCAAGTAAGGAAGATTGTATGTGCATTTGTGATAATCTCATTTGAACTCCAGGGGAACATACAATCAGTTCCAGTTGCCTTATCTCTCGAAGCAATCCTTCCTCCTTAGTGATAAGGTGCGCTATGCTAGCATTTCTGCTCAATTCATCAGTTACCACATTTGCCTTACCTGGATGGTATAAAATTTCAAAATCATAATCCTTTAGTAATTCGAGTCATCTCCATTGTCTCGTGTTCAACTCCTTCTAAGTGAAAATATACTTAAGGCTTTTGTGATCCGTATAAATTTCACATTTAGCACCATACAGGTAGTGTCTCCAAATTTTTAAGGTAAACACTACTGCAGCTAGTTCTAAGTCATGAGTGAGGTAGCATACTTCATTAGGCTTCAATTGCCATGATGCATATCCTTGAAACATCACTATAAACTGCAAATCTTTCATTTCCTTCAGGTAGGATTAAGATAGGCGCTTTTACCAATTGTTGCTTCAATCCTTGAAAACTGCGCTCGTATTCTTCAGACCATACATACTTGACTCCTTTACGAGTCAACTTCGTCAATGGGGCTGATAACTGTGAAAAACCTTCAACAAATCTTCTTTAGTAGCCTGCAAATCCCAGAAAACTCCTGATTTTTGTAATGGTCGTTGTCTTGACCACTTTAATACGACCTCAATCTTCTAAGGATCGACTTGAACTCCCTTTTTTGAGATTATATGCCCAAGAAATGCCACTTGTTTTAACCAAAACTCACATTTTTTTAGCTTAATTTCTCCTTCCTTAACCTTTCCAGTACCCTTCTTAAATGAATCTCATGCTCCTCTTCCAACTTAGAGTAGATCAGGATTTCATTAACAAATACGACCACAAATTGGTATAGATAATCCCGAAATACCCTATTCATCATATCTATAAAATCCAGCAAAGGCATCAGTGAGCCCGAAAGGCATCACTAAAAACTTATAGTGTCCATACCTAGTTCGAAAAACTATCTTGTGAACATCGGTAGGACTTATCTTCAGCTGATGGTACCTGATAAGTCTAAAAATTTTCATTTAATTCCATGTTAAATTCGTATAATTAAATATGAAAACGTTAATTAAATACATGTTTTAAGTGGAATTTCATGAAAATCATATTTTTGACAGAATCTTTAATTTTGCTATAAAATGGGTCTTTTTGTAACATTCTTAAAAATATAAATCCCCTAGAACATTTTAACGTTAAAATATGTATTAGCATATTAATATAATTTAGGCAAAAATTATAAAACTATCTAATTGGAAAATCATAAATATATATCTATAATTATATTTTAAAATATTAGGAGCAAATTAAAGTATTATATTTAGATAAAATAAACTAAAAGATTAAACTAAAATGATACGTGTTATTATTGAAAGTATTTACAATAAAATAAAATAAAATATATATTTAACTCGTATTTTACGCTGCATGAGTACACGCAGTTGTGCAGCGCCGGAGCACCATTTTACGGTGCTCTGTCTTCCCCAAATCGTCCAGCAGCAGCGTCGGATTGCTCCGGCGCTCGGTGCTCGTCGTCATCGGCGACCGACCCTGCGCATCGACCATCGTCCGCCTCCAATCCCGGCAGCTGGAATCCAGCTCCCTCAAATGGCCGGCAGCAACCAATTCCATCTTCCCCAAATCCGACCAGCAATCCGGCAGCAGAAACCCATTTTTCCGAGAGAAATTGCTGCAAGCAAATCACGGCAACCTGCAACCAGAAAAACAAGCCCCAACCGAAAAATCATCCGGCCATGAATATGGAGAGCAACTGTTTCGGCAAAGCAAAGATCGCGTCATGCATTTTGACCGGACAACAGCAATCACCGGCAGAAATGAAAATCAACCTCCATTTCCAGAACAGCTAAGTGCAAGCAGCCGTCGTCCATCCTCTCCAAATCCAAGCTGTATTTTCGAACCAAGCTTCTACCTGCTGCTGTCGCCTAAAAGCTCCCCCAATTCCATTTTCTAATTTCTAGCTACAACAATCCAAGCAATTTCCTAGCTCTAAGCAGATTCAAGCACCAAAAGCCACAAATTTTTCCGTCCGCACGATCTGCATAGCCCGTCCAAAATTCCAGCAATAAGAGCCACTGAAGCTTTTGCCAAACCCATCTTCTCCAGTCATAGCAGCACTTCACGGCAGAAAATCCTGGCATCAGCAGCCAACTAGAAAAAATCGGTCGACCCCATCTCTGCAAGCAGCCACGGCCAATTACAACAAAACCCAATCAGCAGCCATGGTGCCTCTTTCACCGAGTTTGTCTCAAGCAGCAGCAGCTCTTTCACTTGCCCGATTTCAGCAACTGCAACTTCCATTTCCCAGCGAGGTGCAAAGAAACAATGTACACAGCGGCAGATTTTGCCTGCGGTTTTTCTCCTCTTCGTCAAAATCGGAAGCAAAGAAAACGGCAGAGGCAATGCAAGGCAGCTACGGTTGAAGGCAATGAGCAGCAATCCCACATCGAAAGTCACAAGGGGTGGAGGGCCTCTCACACGGCTATAAAAGAGGGTCACTTATCCCAAGACAAACACAACTCTCTCCCCCCAATACTTGAAGTGGGACCCATTGAGGTGGGACCCTTGCCAAGTGGGAAAAATTTAAGAGCTTGTATTGCTCATCAGAAAAAAGGTGGTTTTCAAGAAGGTGGAGCCAAGCAATAAAAGTTTCCATTACGTGGAGATTCGCTGTTTACGGGTGATGTGAATTTTATTTTCTGCTTTATAGTTGTAGTGCTTCTTTAATTTGTAGTTTTAATTTTTAGATTAGATTTACGGCTTTATTTTCTGCTTTGTAATTTTTAGATTAAATTTAATGTAATTCTCTTTTCTGTTTTAGTAGTTGAATTTAATTGCTTTTATTGCTTTCTTAGAATAGTTTTAATTGAGTGTTAATTAGTTAATTTCTTTTAGCTACTTGTTCCCCTTTCTTTTCTCTTCTCTCTCTCTAATCTCTCTCTCTCTCTCTCTTCTCTCTCCTCTCTTATTCTTCTAATTTCTTTCCTCTCTCTCTCTAATTTCTCCTCACTTCTCTTTCATTTCTTTTTCTAGCTTCTTTCTTTCTCTTCTCTATACCCTCTTTCACTACTCTCTTTTAATTTTTGCTTAAAATAATTCAAAATATATAGCCTCTCTGTGGACTCGACCCGACTCACCGTTATTCTACATTATCACTCGTATAGTGGTAGCTTTAACGTGTTTCGGTAAATTTTAATTAAACTGGTGATCACAGTGCTCTTAACGACAAGCACTTGGTTTGCATCAAGTTTTTGGCGCCGTTGCCGGGGAGGCATGATATTTTGAATTATTCTCCTTAAATCTTCTTAAATCTCATCTGGTGTTGCTTTATTTCATGTTACCTGTTATGCTTCCTTTTAAATTTCTTATCTGCTTTCTTTATGCTACTAACTACTAATTGCGTCTAATTAAGATACATGGGTGTGATTGACTAACTTGCATCATTTAAAAAATTCTAAAAACTCGCATCATCTAAAAATCTTAACGTTTGCATCTCCCTTCTTTAACCCCCATGTCTACACCTTTTCATATTTATTCTCATTTCTGATCTTGAACCCCTTTTCTACACCTTTTTACATTTTACTTTTTGCACGTTTAATTTCTGTCATTAACTCGCATTATATCTAACTAGCTAACTAGCTAACTTGCATTTTATATTCGGTTGCACATTTATTCTGAAAAAAAAAAAAAAAAAAAAAAAAAAAAATTTCATATCTCATGTTTATTACTTTTCTTCTTTGTGCTTGCATATTTTATTTTGTCATTCAGTTCATAGTTATATATTTTTGAGCTTGCCTTGTTTTTTTTTTTAAGATCCATTTAGCAGCTTATCATAGCACGCTAAAAAAAAAATTAATTTCTCTAATGATATATGCATGGTAGGAAATCTTTAAATCCTGATTTGCTAGAACCAAACCTTGAAATTGAAAGATTCCTACATCAATTAAGAAAATCACAAAAATATATAATGGATCAAAATCGAATGTTAGAAATTAATAATCCTGAACCCGATCCTCCTAAACAAATGAAAGAATATTTCATTCCAACCAACTATAATCCCTCTTCTTGCATTCAACTACCACAAACGCAGGCTAATCAATATGAAATCAAACCAGGAACTATCCAAATGCTTCCATCTTTTTATGGAAATACTAATGAAGATCCTTATAGGCATTTGGATGAATTTTTAGAAATTTGCTCTACAGTAAAAATACAAGGTTTTTCTGACGACGCTCTCAAATTAAGGCTTTTTCCATTTTCCCTCAAGGATAAGGCTAAATATTGGTTAGGTACGCTAAGTAAACCTATTACTACTTGGAATATGATGCAACAAGAATTTCTAAAGAAATTCTATCCCATAGGCCGAACCAATACTATGAGAAGAGCAATTACCCAATTTTCCCAAACACCTGGGGAGCAAATCCATGAATCCTGGGAAAGATTAAAAGAATTATTAAGAAAATGTCCGCATCACGGATTATCTAAATGGCAAATTGTCCAAGCCTTTTATGAAGGATTAGCCGATCATTATAAACAAATGGTGGACGCATCATGTGGAGGAGCATTTATGAGTAAAAGCGAAGATGAAGCATACGACTTATTTGAAATGCTTAGTGAAAATTCCATAAATCATGCTTCATTATCATCATATGAAAGAAATATGGGCTCATCTAAAAAGGCAGGATTATATGAAGTTAAAAATTACATGGAACCTAATTCAAGAATGGATATAAATTTTATTGCACAAAGATTAGAAAAATTAGAAAAAATGTGGAATAATCAACCTCCACCTTGTCCATATCCTAATTTTCAATCACCTCAAGAAATTTGTGCTTTGTGTTCAAGCCCAACGCATGCTATAAGTGAATGCCCTACTGCAGCTCAACTCCCACCATTCATCCAAGAGCAAGTGCAGGCAGCTCAAGGATTTTCCAAACTAAATAATGATCCATACTCAAATACCTATAATCCAGGTTGGAGAAACCATCCTAATTTTTCTTGGAAAAATCAAACTCAATACCAAGTTGCAAATCCTTCTACTTCACAGTTCTCCAAACCTTTAATACAAAATTATTACCAAAATCAACAACCGCAACCTAATTTTCAAACCAATGCGTACTCAAGAGGACCTCAAATTGAGTCGCAAGCCAATTATTCATCAAGCTACCAACCCCCTTTGCCAGCTAATGATGTTAATGAAAGAGTTGCAAAATTAGAACAACTTTTCCAACAATCTATATCTAGGTTGGAAAGTCAGATAGGTCAGGTAGCTGAAGAAAACAGAAAAAGAGAGGTAGGACATCTACCCAGTCAACCAATACCCAATCCAAGAAATTACCCTCCAGGTTTTCAAAATAAACCAGGCATATTAAAAAACCCACAATTTGAAAATGCAAGAGCGATTTCTACGTTAAGAAGTGGTAAAATTTTAGAAGACCCATATAAATCTAAAATTATTAATGAAGATTCTAGTCAAACAGAACAAAAAGAGATTTTAGAGGATGACGAGGAATTAATAGAAACCAAGTTAGGGGGAGAAGATAAAGGAAAAGAAATAATAGATAAAGACCCCAATCAATATCAACCTGTAGCCCCCTTTCCGAGTGCCTTAAAAGCTAAATCTGCTAATAAACAAAAACTTGCACAAAACGAGGAAATGATGGAGTTGTTCAAACAAGTTAATATTAACATTCCTCTTATTGACGCTATCAAACATGTTCCAGCCTATGCAAAATTCTTAAAAGACCTTTGCACTCAAAAGAGAGAACCTCGGTCTGCTCCTCAAAAGATCATGCTCCTAACAGAGGCGAGTGCAGCAATTTTGGATAAACTTCCACAAAAATTACAAGATCCTGGTACTCCACTTATTTCTTGTGACATAGGCGGAATAACATTTGATAAAGCACTTTTAGACCTCGGGGCTAGTGTTAATCTCTTACCCACTTCTGTTTATGAAAAATTTAACATGGGAGAATTAAAACCCACTTCAGTCATTCTACAACTTGCAGACAAATCGGTGAAAACTCCACGAGGACTTATTGAAGATGTTATAATCAAAATTAATGATTGTTATTTTCCAGTGGATTTTCTTATTCTTGACATGACCTCGAATTCAGAGCTAAATAATGCACCTATCATTTTAGGGCGCCCGTTCTTAGCCACTGCAAAAGCTAATATTAATTGTGAAACTGGTATAATGGACATCTCATTTGGGGGTGAAAAATTCAAAATTGATATTTTTAAAGCTTCTAAGTACCCAAACGGCGATGACGGGTGTTTTGCGGTTGATATTATCAATGATTTGTCAAGCTTCACGCTCGATTTTGAACATGATGCCATAAATGAGGTAAATGTTTTAAATAATTGCCCTCAACCCTTTAACAATTGGAATACTGTTGAACCTTTACCAATTTTGCAATCTCAGCCCTCACCTCCATCTACTGAGTTACCACCACAACTTGAACTTAAATCTCTACCTACCTCTCTTAAATATGCATTTCTGGGTCCTAATCAAACACTACCAGTAGTAATAGCCTCAAATCTAACTATAACTCAAGAAAAACAACTTGTTGATATTCTTAAAATGCATAAGAGTGCTATAGGTTGGTCAGTGACCGATTTAAAAGGAATAAGCCCATCTATTTGCATGCATCATATATATTTAGAAGAAAATGCTAAACCAAGTAGAGAAATGCAAAGACGACTCAATCCCATTATGAAAGAGGTAGTGAAAAAGGAAGTTGTCAAGTGGCTTGATGCAGGAATCATTTATCCAATCTCTGATAGTAAATGGGTAAGCCCAACCCAAGTCGTACCAAAGAAATCTGGACTCACGGTAGTAACCAATGAAAAAGGTGAAGCCGTACCCACTAGATTGACCACAGGATGGAGAGTTTGCATTGATTATAGAAAATTAAATGCTATGACTAAGAAAGATCATTTTCCACTCCCATTCATTGATCAAATTCTAGAAAAATTAGCAGGTCAAAAATATTTTTGCTTCCTAGATGGATATTCAGGATACAATCAGGTCGCCATTTATCCAGAAGATCAAGAAAAGACCACCTTTACTTGCCCATATGGCACATTTGCATTTAGGAGAATGCCATTCGGGCTATGTAATGCACCGGCAACCTTTCAACGATGTATGATGGCAATCTTCTCAGATATGGTAGGAGAATTTCTTGAAATTTTTATGGATGATTTTTCACTTTTTGGTGAGTCGTTTGATATTTGTTTGGAAAATTTAGAAAAAGTGCTAAAAAGATGTATAGAAAAGAATCTAGTACTGAGTTGGGAAAAGAGCCATTTTATGGTAAATGAAGGAATAGTTCTTGGCCATATAGTCTCACAACGAGGGATAGAAGTAGATAAAGCAAAAATTGATTTAATTACTAATTTACCTCCTCCAACCTCAGTAAAACAGGTTAGGTCATTCCTTGGTCATGCAGGTTTCTATCGACGATTTATTCAAGACTTTTCTAAAATTTCCAGACCATTAACAAGTTTACTATGTAAAGATTCTCCATTCAATCTAGATGAATCGTGCCTAAAAGCATTTGAGCTACTAAAAGAAGCATTAACTAAAGCTCCAATTCTTCAATCTCCTGACTGGTCCCTCCCATTTGAAATTATGTGTGATGCCTCCGATTTCGCTGTTGGGGCTATTTTAGGGCAAAGGGTAAATAAGAAGCCTGTGGTAATTTATTACGCAAGTCACACACTTACTGATGCCCAAATCAATTATACCACCACTGAAAAAGAACTACTTGCAGTAGTGTTTGCCCTTGAAAAATTTCGTTCTTATTTACTAGGAGCCAAAGTTATCATCTACTCAGATCATTCAGCTTTAAAATATCTACTGTCTAAAAAAGAGGCAAAACCAAGACTTATTAGATGGATTCTCTTATTACAAGAATTTGATCTTGAAATTCGAGATAAAAAAGGTTCTGAAAATGTAGTTGCTGATCATCTTTCTCGAATTATTACACCAAAGAGTACATCTATAAATGATTCTTTTCCAGATGAGTATCTTTTAGCCATTTCTCAAATAGCACCCCCATGGTTTGCACACATTGTCAATTATAAAGCAGTAGGACAGATTCCAAACGATTGGACAAAGCAAGAAAGAGATAGATTCTTTGCTCAAGATAAATACTATATTTGGGAAGATCCAGAACTTTTTAAAATTTGTTCTGATAATATTATTCGCAGATGTGTTCCAGAAAATGAACAACAAAGTATTTTGAATTTTTGCCACAATCTCGAATGTGGAGGACATTTTTCAGGAAAGAAAACGGCAGCTAAGGTATTGCAATGCGGTTTTTATTGGCCGACTCTTTTCAAAGATGCCTACAATTTTACTCAATCTTGCATTAAATGTCAAGCAATAGGAAATATTACAAAAAGAAATATGATGCCTTTAAACCCTATTCTTATCGTTGAAATATTTGATGTATGGGGAATAGATTTTATGGGGCCATTTCCACCATCTTATGGATATGAATACATTTTAGTGGCAGTAGACTATGTATCTAAATGGATAGAGGCTGCCGCAACTAGAACTAATGATCACAAGGTAGTTTTAAAATTCATTCAGAAAAATATTTTTTCTCGATTTGGTTTTCCTAGAGCTATCATTAGCGACGGAGGAACACACTTTACCAACTACCAGTTTAGAGCCCTGCTAAAAAAATATGGAATCACCCATAAAATTGCCACAGCTTACCATCCTCAGACCAGTGGTCAAGTAGAGGTTTCTAATAGGGAAATTAAAAATATATTGCAAAAGACTGTTAGGCCTGATCGAAAAGATTGGTCAGATAGATTAGATGATGCACTATGGGCCTATAGAACAGCATTTAAAACTCCTATTGGAATGTCTCCTTTCAGGTTAGTGTATGGAAAAGCTTGTCACCTCCCTGTGGAATTAGAACATAAGGCTTACTGGGCTATCAAGCAATACAATTTGGATTTAAATACTGCAGGATCACATCGAAAATTGCAATTAAATGAGTTAGAAGAATTACGCAAAGAAGCGTATGAAAATTCTCAAATTTATAAAAGCAGAATGAAAATATTTCATGATAAACATATATTTAGAAAAACTTTTGAGCCCACTCAAAAAGTATGGCTCTTTAATTCAAAGTTACGCTTATTTCCTGGAAAATTAAGATCTCGTTGGGATGGACCTTTCATTATAGATAAAGTATTTTCTTATGGTGCTGTAAAAATTCGTGATCCGAAAAGTGGAAATACTTTTACAGTAAATGGCCAACGACTTAAGCCATATATTGAGGACATTTCGAATGATAAGATTATTGAAAAGGTTGGACTAATTGACCCTTATTGAACTAAACTTCACAATGTCTGGCTGAAGACATTAAACTTAGCGCTGATTGGGAGGCAACCCAATATTTTCCATATATGTTTGCTTCTTTTTGCAGGAAAAGAATATTTCGCTGCAGGAGAATATTATTGATAAATCAACAATTGCATTACAAAATGACACCCCAGGTTGTCTCTTTCCCTGCTATCTTATTTTCATGAATTTATATATTTTGTGCATGTTTATTAAAGATAGCAATATTTAAGTTGGGGGGTCTGATTTGGTTAACTGGATAAAAAAAAATTATATATTTCTAAAAAAAAAAAAATTATTAATTATTATTAAAAATATATATATATATATAGAAAATATCCAAAAAAAATAGAGATAAATCAAAGTATAGTTGCTATGCTTGGTAGTAAGTGAAGAGGAAAACTGTAATTAGTTATATTTGTAAAATTATTTTCATGGTGTTTTTAAAATTTTATTAGCACTGATCGCACTTACACGTTAATGAACCATGTGGGCATCAGGATAATATAATTTTTCTCTCTCATCCAATTAAGTAACATTTAATATCATTATAATTGATAGCTGGTAGTTAAAAAAAAAAAAAAAAAAAACTTATCCCCAGATATCCTGAAATATGGTGAGGGGAGAATATAAAAAAAATATAGAAAAATAATAATCCCTAGATATCCTGAAATATGGTGAGGGGAAGAAAAAAAGAAAAAAAAAATGATGAAAAAAAAAGGAGATATATATTAACTGTCACTATCATGATATGACTGTTGCTTAGCTTGGATAAGCTGAAAATAATTTATCTAATGCCCATTTGTTCATTAGAACACAAATACACGTGCTATATATTCTTTTATGCATCATGAAAAATATTTTACTCATATTTACTAAAGGAAATTTACTTCTGAAAGCTTACTATCATTATTAGCAATGCACTTAGATTTTTATAGAAATTAGTAGTACACTATGATTTAATAATAAAAAAAAAAGGAAATAATATATTAAACTATTTTCCATTGCTAAGGGACTAGCAATGTTTAAGTTGGGGGGTGTGATAAGTCTAAAAATTTTCATTTAATTCCATGTTAAATTCGTATAATTAAATATGAAAACGTTAATTAAATACATGTTTTAAGTGGAATTTCATGAAAATCATATTTTTG
Source organism: Annona cherimola (assembly GCA_030490835.1). NCBI lineage: Eukaryota > Viridiplantae > Streptophyta > Magnoliopsida > Magnoliales > Annonaceae > Annona > Annona cherimola. The sequence goes on from CM059974.1 coordinate 79,126,531, forward strand.
ACAGAATCTTTAATTTTGCTATAAAATGGGTCTTTTTGTAACATTCTTAAAAATATAAATCCCCTAGAACATTTTAACGTTAAAATATGTATTAGCATATTAATATAATTTAGGCAAAAATTATAAAACTATCTAATTGGAAAATCATAAATATATATCTATAATTATATTTTAAAATATTAGGAGCAAATTAAAGTATTATATTTAGATAAAATAAACTAAAAGATTAAACTAAAATGATACGTGTTATTATTGAAAGTATTTACAATAAAATAAAATAAAATATATATTTAACTCGTATTTTACGCTGCATGAGTACACGCAGTTGTGCAGCGCCGGAGCACCATTTTACGGTGCTCTGTCTTCCCCAAATCGTCCAGCAGCAGCGTCGGATTGCTCCGGCGCTCGGTGCTCGTCGTCATCGGCGACCGACCCTGCGCATCGACCATCGTCCGCCTCCAATCCCGGCAGCTGGAATCCAGCTCCCTCAAATGGCCGGCAGCAACCAATTCCATCTTCCCCAAATCCGACCAGCAATCCGGCAGCAGAAACCCATTTTTCCGAGAGAAATTGCTGCAAGCAAATCACGGCAACCTGCAACCAGAAAAACAAGCCCCAACCGAAAAATCATCCGGCCATGAATATGGAGAGCAACTGTTTCGGCAAAGCAAAGATCGCGTCATGCATTTTGACCGGACAACAGCAATCACCGGCAGAAATGAAAATCAACCTCCATTTCCAGAACAGCTAAGTGCAAGCAGCCGTCGTCCATCCTCTCCAAATCCAAGCTGTATTTTCGAACCAAGCTTCTACCTGCTGCTGTCGCCTAAAAGCTCCCCCAATTCCATTTTCTAATTTCTAGCTACAACAATCCAAGCAATTTCCTAGCTCTAAGCAGATTCAAGCACCAAAAGCCACAAATTTTTCCGTCCGCACGATCTGCATAGCCCGTCCAAAATTCCAGCAATAAGAGCCACTGAAGCTTTTGCCAAACCCATCTTCTCCAGTCATAGCAGCACTTCACGGCAGAAAATCCTGGCATCAGCAGCCAACTAGAAAAAATCGGTCGACCCCATCTCTGCAAGCAGCCACGGCCAATTACAACAAAACCCAATCAGCAGCCATGGTGCCTCTTTCACCGAGTTTGTCTCAAGCAGCAGCAGCTCTTTCACTTGCCCGATTTCAGCAACTGCAACTTCCATTTCCCAGCGAGGTGCAAAGAAACAATGTACACAGCGGCAGATTTTGCCTGCGGTTTTTCTCCTCTTCGTCAAAATCGGAAGCAAAGAAAACGGCAGAGGCAATGCAAGGCAGCTACGGTTGAAGGCAATGAGCAGCAATCCCACATCGAAAGTCACAAGGGGTGGAGGCCCTCTCACACGGCTATAAAAGAGGGTCACTTATCCCAAGACAAACACAACTCTCTCCCCCCAATACTTGAAGTGGGACCCATTGAGGTGGGACCCTTGCCAAGTGGGAAAAATTTAAGAGCTTGTATTGCTCATCAGAAAAAAGGTGGTTTTCAAGAAGGTGGAGCCAAGCAATAAAAGTTTCCATTACGTGGAGATTCGCTGTTTACGGGTGATGTGAATTTTATTTTCTGCTTTATAGTTGTAGTGCTTCTTTAATTTGTAGTTTTAATTTTTAGATTAGATTTACGGCTTTATTTTCTGCTTTGTAATTTTTAGATTAAATTTAATGTAATTCTCTTTTCTGTTTTAGTAGTTGAATTTAATTGCTTTTATTGCTTTCTTAGAATAGTTTTAATTGAGTGTTAATTAGTTAATTTCTTTTAGCTACTTGTTCCCCTTTCTTTTCTCTTCTCTCTCTCTAATCTCTCTCTCTCTCTCTCTTCTCTCTCCTCTCTTATTCTTCTAATTTCTTTCCTCTCTCTCTCTAATTTCTCCTCACTTCTCTTTCATTTCTTTTTCTAGCTTCTTTCTTTCTCTTCTCTATACCCTCTTTCACTACTCTCTTTTAATTTTTGCTTAAAATAATTCAAAATATATAGCCTCTCTGTGGACTCGACCCGACTCACCGTTATTCTACATTATCACTCGTATAGTGGTAGCTTTAACGTGTTTCGGTAAATTTTAATTAAACTGGTGATCACAGTGCTCTTAACGACAAGCACTTGGTTTGCATCAGTACCCTGACTAAAAATCTATTTTCAAAAACATTGTAGCTCATTTCAATTGATCGAATAAATCATCAATTCTCAGCAATGGGTATTTGTTTTTTATTGTAACCCTGTTCAACTCCCTATAATCAATACATAATCTGAGACTCCCATCCTTTTGCCTCTCAAACAGCATCGGAGCTTCCCAAGGTGATACATTGGGTTTGATAAAACCTTTATCTTGTAACTCCTGTATTTGAGTTCTCAACTTATTCATCTCTGTTGGTGCCATTTGGTATGGAGCCTTAAATATGGGAGTTGTGCCTAGTATGATGTCTATTGTCATATCCATTTCCCTTTCTGGAGGTAATGTGGTTAATTTCCTTGGAAAAACATCCGAAAATTCCTTAACCACAGAAATTTGATTTATCTTTACTTTCGTTCCTTTCCTTAAACTTACTGATACTAGATATACTTGGCATTTTTGGAGAACCATTTTAGCCGCTCTCATGGAAGATATCAGTATAGTTGAACTCTCAATTTCTTAACTTTTTCCTTCCTTGTCTCAATTTCCTTGACACCTGAGTTAAATATCCTTGATCCTAGCCTTAGCTCTTGAGTTCTTATTGCCTCAATCTCCAAAGCTCTTGCCCTTTCTAAACTTGATGCATAATCCTTGATTAGTAGAAGAGCCAGACTTTCTTTGAGGTATGGTCTCAGTCCTTGTTGAAATCTTTGTGTCTTGTTCTCTGACACATTCGCTATCTAAGGTACATATCTCACCAAGGCATTGAACTTGGTAGCATATTCTGTCACAGACATTCTCCCTTGGTAAAGCATCTCAAACTCAATGACTTTTTGACTCTGCAATCCCACCGAGAGATATTCTTTGTTAAACTCCTCAACAAATGTCTGTCAAGATACCTCCTCTGGGTGTGGCAGAGTAATCAACATGGTTTCCCACCACTCATGAGCATCCTTTACCAACAAATGAGTGGCACACAGCATTTTCTACCTGTCTTTGCACGGAGATATCCTCAACAAGTTTCGGATCTCCGTCATCCACTGTTGAGCTTGCACCGGGTCAGGTTCACATGTGAACTTAGGAGGTCATTGAGTAAGGAATGCATTTATAGCCCTCCTATATGCTTCCATCAACTGATTTTCATCTCCTGTGGTTGCCATAAGGGAGTCAGGTTATCTGTCCGAATGGGTCCTTCTTTTTCAGCACTTCCCAATTGGCCTTGCTGGGTCTTTTCACATAAGCCTTGAATAATATCTGCGGCTTGGGCTGCTCAGTCTCGTGTAGCTTGGTGCAGAGCTTCTTTTACTGCCGAAGCTACTCTTTCCTCAATTTTACGAGCTTGCCTCGATTCTTGTTCCTTTTCCCTATTTGGTTCTGGGCTTACATCTTCTCGTCGTTGATGAGTTCTTTGGTTTTTCCCTTGTAATCCTGGTCTACCCCTTTTAAGTCTACTAGTTTCTTTAACCTCATGTTGGCTGGGAACTTCTTCAGTAGCAATTCCCTTTCCTTTGTTGTTTCTTACTCTTGACCTTGTATCAACCATGGTGCTTTTTTTGAATATATCAAAAGCACATAACTTTCATTCATGGTTAGGATTAGGTCATCACATACACATTTCATCATCATATGGTTAATTTAACATAACTAGATCACACGATCATTACCATGTCAGATTCTATCATTCATCAATCATAAACATTCATATCCATTCATTCATTTCATGCATTTAAAATCCTTGGATATAGTTATATCATCATAATTATTCTCATCATTCACATTATCAAAACATTCCATTCAAGATTTCAACATATCATGGCTTAACACACATATATACATATATGTCACATATCAAACCATCATTAACCAAAGAGTATCATCAAACCATAATTATGCATACAATTTTTATAAAAGTCATAAAAACCATCACCTCCTACTAGGACCCCTCCTTATATAACGCCTATGACTAGGCGGGACTTGTGTGGGTTCCTCAGTAATCGTACTTGTATCAGACCAAGCAGGGACATCTTCCTCCCCACCATCATCACCATCATCACTATCATCATTATCATTATCATCATCATCGTCCTCTTCCTCTTCTTCCTCACTTACACCCTCTTCCTCCTCCACCTCGGGTTCCAGGTATTCCATAGGGTCCTCATCATCGTTATCATTATCATTATTATTTTCATTATCAAATTATATGGGTTCACCATACTTATTAGCAATGTGGATAACGACTTTGTTGAGGCCCGGTGCAACGGGGTTTCAAAGATTCCCTGTGCCCGACGTTGCTCTACAGCAATAGCTACCTCTTTTTCCCTCTGGTGTATCCTTTCCCAACTTACCCTGCGTCTAAATTGTACAAATCCCACAGACCTTCGTTTGGGGGTATAGGTGTTGGGGCCTAATCCCAAAATTTTTGGAGATCCTATGCATGTATACAATCAGAAGGGACTCGTGGGTCTATCGGGAGGCTAGAACGTGATGTTGTAGAGTTCTCCGCTTTAGGAGCCTGACTCATGGACTCCTCTAAATTCTGCCTTTGTGGATAGGGGTTGACATAGTAATCTCCTTGAGTCTATGTCGGAGGGTGCCTAGGTGGAAAACCTAGAGGGACTGGTGGAAAATAAGCTATAGTGTGATCCCCAGACCCAAGTAAGGTTTATGTATATGCATTTGACATACAAATATGAATCATGTATGATTTATTTGAATTATGAATGATTTTCTTTGCAAATTTGATGATTATGAATGATGATTATAAGCCGACATGGGTCAAGATGATTAAAGATGCCTAATGAGGATTAGGGAATGTGAATATATTGAGGATAATTACCTCATATATTATGGTTTAACTAATGGAGATTATGTTGATAATTATGGATTTAAGATGATAAATGCTAGAAAATTCATAAGTTGACGCCTGTAAGGCGGATTAAAATGAAATTTTAAAGATAAGCACATAATTTTGTGCCCAATCTTATGAAAAGGTTGGATTGTGAAAATTTTGATGGGATTAGGGTGAAAATTGATCATTACCATCCAAAATTCAAAGATGGTTTCAAATGATCATAACTTGAGATAGAAAAGTCAGATTAAGACGAAATTTGAAACGGTCGGTTAAAATTATGAGAATAAGGCTATGAAAGGTTTGGATTAAGCTAAGTATTGTGGGATTATGCTTGCACGAAAAAAGGTGAGCACATTTGACTTATTGCACCATAAAGTAGCTTGCATTTATGTTAAAGTTAAAGTAATTATTATATAATTAATGGCATGAATGAGGTGTCAAAAGGAGGTAATTACAAGTGGATTTTGTAAATTTCTTAAAATGAAAAAATCCATGAAAATATCAAGTGATTAATGAGAGGATTTAATGGCTAACTAGCTAGCTCAAGGGAGACACATGGAGGTGGCATCCCAGGGACGATCAAAGGGTTGTTTACTTGATTTTTTTATTTTTAAAAAATGTAAAATATGCATTTAAATGACCTAGGCAGCTAGGTTGAGTTATGGACGTGATATGGGTTGATTTTTGTGGCAAGAAAATGCCAAAAGGTCCATGACAAGTGGACATCTCCAAGCGGACAGCAAGGTGGAGGCTAGGAGAGGTGGATGTTCAAGTTGCTATTTAGATTTTTTTGTGATTTTTTAAAATGCTAAATGGACCCCTAAGTAAGCTATTAGCTAGGGTAATTAAATTTCCATAAATTAAAGCTGTATTTTTGTGGAAAAAATTGCAAAAGGGGCAGCCACATGGGACGTCACATGTGTGGACAACTAGGGGGCTAAATTTAGCCATGATTTGATGAATTTTATATAAGATAATTACCCATTTTACTATGGTAATATTGTGTCATGTCATCAAGGGATAAGATGCCCATTAATTACCCTCCAAATGAGGTGGCGAAGTGTGAAACCCCAATCTTAGACACGTGTACAAAACCTTAGGGTTGTAAACCGTAGGTAATATATTAATAAAATATATATTCATGAGTATAAAAATATGTCGGAATAGAGGTTAAAATAATTAATTATGAAATTCAGATGAATAGTGCACGTGAATAGTGAAACGGGAATAGTAAACGTGGGATTAAGGAATATGTTAAGTTAATCACTTTGGATTAACTTAATCATAAAACACGAAAAAGGAAGCTTCCCACTAAAGGAAAAAATTTCTTTTTGGATTAAAATAATAATTTTCGGATTTTATGGATTTTTGTGAAGAATACGAAAAAAAATTCATATCTTGCAATCCAGATGTCGGATTGAGATGAAATTTTTTATGGATGACCAAAATATGATGATGGACATGATGAATGGTCCAAAATTGATAAAAAAAAACTATGAATTAAGGGTCAAGATCAAACGTCATTTGGAGATCAAAAAGTAGCTTCACTTTTTCATTAATTATATTTGACTTTGGGGTTAATTTTAATTAATTAAAAAATCAAATAATTAATGAAAAGCTTCAATGGCTGCTGGAGGCTTGACTTTTGTGCCAAAATCCAATGGTCCAAAATCAATCTAATAAAAAATCAACGGTTATGATTTATTTAGCTTAATTTAATTAATTTTAAAAAAAAATAGGTAAAAAATAGGGCTTCATAGGGGGGCTGGAGCAGGCATAGGGTGGCTGCTCTTGGCTGAAGGTACCTTTTAAAATTAGAAAAAAATACATTTTATAATTAAATACCTCAAGCTAAGGGGGTAAAATCCAATTTTGTGAAAAATATCACACTATAAATAGGGGAGCATGGTGAACGACCAAGGCACACCCATTCCATCTCCATTGAGCATTTACAACCCCCAAATTTCGTTTTTGGCCTTAGCGAGAGAAGGAGAGAAAGTTAGAGAGAGAAAGGCCAAGTAGGAGGAGAGTTTTTCTACTTTAGGTAAGGGGATTCTTCCCAAATTTCTTTTGGATGTTAAGTAGGGTATAATCATGCTTAGATAATTCCTAAGCATGAGAAAATAAGTATATTTATAATGCTTAATTAAAATTATGCCGAAACATCGAAAATTTGGAGCGAAGATAGAGCATTCGGGAAAATCATGTATGATATGTGGAAATAATGCTCCAAATTTGACAAATTATGATTTGGGATGTATTATTATGATAAATATGATGTTGGAATGATGATATATTAATTTCATATTTTTTGGAATTAAGGATTATGATTAAGTGAATTTATGTTGATTTTCAGTATATGGAGAAAATGATTTATTTGGCCAAGTTAATGATGATAAATTCAAAATGTATGACATTTTCCATGATATACTAAGCATAAGCTATGTCATGATATTTTTTATTTTTGAAAGAAATGTCAAGTTTTGGAACCCATGAACAGTAACCCACATCGCTGTGAACAGTACCTCGGGTGAACAGTAATCTGCTACAGTAACTATGAACAGTAAATAACGTGATTTTGGAAAAAATTGAGATTTATTTTTATATTTTATAAGGATATATGGATGAAATTTTTAAAGGATTTATGGATAAAAATTCATCTAAGGAGGTAATGACCAGGTATATTTATAGGATTAACCTCTATAGAAATCAGGTAATGGATGATTATAAAGCATGCATGGGAAATAAACTAAGACATGAAATGATATAGATAAAAAATCATTTTTCCTTGTATAGGAAAAGGAAAGGAAAAGGTGGAGGACACAGACTAAGGAGGTAACCAAGCAACCCTTTTGAAAATATGTTTTATTCTCAAGTATTTATGAAATATGTTTAAGGGTGGTCATTCCTATAATGTTTTAAAATGATGAATGTTTATGAGTTTTTATGAAAAGTCATGCCGGTATATTGATATCATGTGATGTTCATGGACATGTACACATGTATGATGTATAATGAAGAGGCTTTCGTGGAGGTAGAAAGCGGATCAGAGGGTCCCCCTTCACTATTGCCAAGTCGTATGGGTTGTGTGCCGACGGCGTCCTCCCCAGAGGTGGAGGCAAAGGAATGTTATGTGTGAATGAATGCATTGTGTTTTCATACATGGATTGAAAAGTAAAGCATGGATTTGAAATGATATTTTAAAGGGATGGTGCAAATAATTCTCTACATGAGAATTACAAGTCACCTAGTGTAAGAGGTATATAATGCCAGGAAAATCAAAAGTCATGCATGTAGGAACCATGTAGGCGTCAAGAGGAAGAGAGGTTCCCCTTGATGAGGCCAACTCGAAGACAGCCGGCGTATTGGACCATGCTATGTGAGATGTTCCCTGGGCTAGCGTACCCACACACGAAGGTTTATGTCAGGAATGGAAAGGAAGCATTTGCACATCCAATGTTCATGAAATGATTTTTATGAAAAGGTTTCTGTGTATTTAATAGTTGATCACTTGGTAAGTTTCTCCTATCGAATGGAGAGAAATGCATTTACGAATGGTTTACATGAATGGTTTTCATGAATGGTTTATGAAAGGTTTCAAAAAATAGTTTACGAAAAGGTTTCTATTCCGTTGGTAGTTGATCACTTGGTAAGTGTCTTCTATCGAATGGAGAGGAATGCATTTAAAATGAAAAATGCTTGCTTATTAAGTTTCGACTCATGTTTTGTTTTCCCAACCTCAAATAGGTGTAGGGAAAGCCAAGAGATGAAGGGCATGTGTTGCTAAAGAAAAAGTGGAATCTACAAAGATTAGTAGATTTTTGTATGAATAGATTCCCTAATGGGATATGATGAAAAAGACATAGGTTGTATGAAGTTATAAAGTTATGAATAATATGAGACGTTGATGATTTATGATGATATGGATAAGTCCATTATAAATGATGATGAGTATATTTTTATGTGATAAAAGAAAAGAAAAAGAAAAAAATGAAAAAAAAATTGGACGAGATTCAATTAAGAACCCGCCGTGTGATGACAAGATCCCGGAGTAAGGACAAATGTGACGCCTCGGTTCGGGGCACCACACAAAGAGGGCCCAAAATCTTAAAAATGAAGGGCATAAGAAGGAGCACATGGGACGTCCATATGGGGATATATTTTGAATTTAAAAATTATAAAATAAAAAAAATAAAAAAAGGGATTGCTTGGGCAACAAGAAAGGAGGAAATAAGGAGGAAAGTGGTAGCAAGGGGTCGTTCAAGCCAGCAAGGAGAGAAAGAGAGAGAGAAAGAGAGAATTCAAGGGGGAAAACCCCCAAACAAAGGCAACAACCTTAAGTACAACCAAGAGGGAGGAAAAGGAAGAAAAATAAGAAGAAAAAAAGAGGAAAATAAGGAAGGAAAGAAGAGAAACCAATTTAGGGAAACTTGAATTCAAAGTTTCCTATAATCAAGTAAGTATGGATCAAGTTTTGGATGTTTTAATCCTAAGTTTCTTTTCTCAAGTTATGGATCATGAATTTGATTCATAATGAACCCTTAAAGAATGATTCATGATGCTCTTGATTTGGGTATTGAATGAGGATTGAATGGTATGGATGAATTTAAGGGTTTAAAGAGGTTAAGATGGATGTTAGGGTTGAATTTTGAGAAGAAACCTAACTTGAAATTTCTCAAAACCATAAACCGAGTTTCTATATGACTAAAGCATGATGATTTGGATGTAATTCATGTTCTTTTGAATTACATATGATGATTTAAGCGTTGATTGATGATTGTAGCAAATATGAAACTCTAAGTTTCAAGAAATGACCCGATTTTCCATTTTTGGGTTGAAAATGATACAAGGAAGCACTTAAATGTGAAACCCCAACCTATGTAGGACTCAATTGTATGCATTAGACATATAAATGTGATTTATATATGATTCAATTGAATTTTTGGATGTTTTTGTGATTTTGTGAATTATTGCAATTAGGGTCATGGATTAGAGATAATGATTCAAGTACTCATTATAAGCCAATATGGGACAATGGGATTAAAATAGTTTGATGGTAATTGAAGCTTACCAATATATCATGAATGATTATCTTAAACTATATGGTTTGATTTATGAGAATTTTAATGATAATTATCAAGTTAAGTGGAAAAATACTAGAAAATTTATAACTTAACGCCTGTAAGGCGGATTCAAGTTAAATTTGGAAGGCAAGTAGATAATGATGGGCTTAAACTTATGGGATTATTGGATTATGAGAAATTATGATGAAATTAGTTTGACAATTAATTATTTATATTCAAAATTCAACCGTTAGCTTCAAGTGGCTATAACTTGAACTAGAAAAGTAGAATTGAGATGAAATTGGAAACGGTTAACATTTTGGAAGGATTAGATTAAGAAAATTATGCTGAAGAAATGCCTGAATAGAAAAAGGTGTACACAGTTGACTTTTGCACCACAAAAGTACCATGCATTTAAGGCAAATAGTGCATGGATTAAATGCAATTTTAATGGCTCAAATAGGTGTCAAATGCAGCTCAAATATAGGCTATTTTGTGAATTATCATAAAAAGCAAAATCCTTGGAATTATCCCTGCAATGATGTTGGAATTTATGGGGCTAAAGGAGAGCTCAAAGGAACATAGGTAAGGTGGCATGCATACAATGTCCAAACCAGCTTTCATTTGGATTTTTGCATTTTTTGATAATTAATATATGAACCTATGTAGCTAGCATGCAAGGGTGTACAAATGAGCATTAATTCATGTCAAAAAATCCCTGGAAAATCGTTAATATCAGCATCATATTAATTGATCAAATAGTGGATAGCAAAAGTGTCATGCACATGGACGTCCAAGTGACTTGTTGCTGGGTTTTTTCATGATTTTTTTAATGCTAAATTAATGGTTGAGCTAGCTACTAATTAGGTACATAAATCACTGTTAAATTAAAGCTGCCAAAGTGTGGAAAAAAATGAAAAAGGTAGCAGTAAGGGACGTGCGCAATGGACAGCTAGGTGAAGTTGTTCTTGAGCAGATTTTTGCTTATGGAAAATATGGTTAAAATATCAATACTTGGCCACCATTTGGATAGCACATAAGTGGGATAAATGAGCATTTAAATAATCTCAAATCATGCTCAAAGTGGGGTCCACAAGTTGGAAAATCCAGCCCTTAAAAATAGTGGTGGACGGCCATGTGAGAGGAGAGTTAGAAAATTTTTTCTAAGTAGCAAACACTCACACAACTCAGCAGCCTTGCATGACCAACGGAACCCCAGCAAGGAGGAAGAAAAAGGGAGGAAAAACAAGGGACAAAGAAGGAAAAATTAAGCTTGAGTTGATTAGGGTTAAAGTTGCAACAATCAAGTAAGTATATGTTATGTGTTAAATCCTTTCATTCTAAGTTTTTTACCTCAAGCTTTTGGATATGAATTTGATTCATAAAGAATCCTTAAATGGTGATTTAGTATGCCATTTGATTGAATATTGAATGAGTATTAAGGGATACATATGAATTTCAATGATTTAAGGAGTTGAAATGGAGATTAGGATTCAATATGGGTTGAAAACCTAACTTGAAATATCTAAAATGCATATGTCAAGTTTCTGTTTTAGATTAGTATCATGTTTAGGCTATTAATCATGCTTTGGTAAAATATATATGTTGATTTAAGCCTAAGATATGAATTTTAGAAAGAATGAAATTTAAGGTGATGTATATGACCCGATTTTCCATGTTTTTGTGACATGTATGTTGTATAAGTATGATTAAGTGAATTATGGATGATTTAGAGGGTAAATTACTCTAAATTTAGGGTACTTTGAATGACCAAAATGAATGAATTAACCTTGCCTTAAATCTGGAATTTTAGGGCCTAAGTAGGAACGTGCAAAATGGGGTGAAAAAGATACCCAGTATGTACATAAAAGTTGCTGTTTTGAGAGGAGTTAAACTATGAATGTTAAATAAGTGTTAATACCCTGAATTTGTGTTAGAAAATTTAGATTAATTGCTGAAAATTCGGAATTATAAAACTTTTTTAGGTTAAGTATCGAAAGATACGTTGAAAGTGTGAAAAACGGGTTCCAAAGTTGCTATTTTGGAAACCTATGATTATTGGATTAAAATTCCATAAAAATACCCTGAATAAAGTATTAATTAATGATGCTAATAATGCTGAATTATGGACCAAGTTGCTGATTTGGAAAATTTTATGAAATGCATCATATATGCGTTGTTAAATGAGTATATGTGGAAGGATGGACATACATAAGTGGTAAATGACTTATGTAAATTGATTATGTGGAAAAATGCATGAAAAGTATGATAAATTTCGTGAATATACTGCTGTATGGTTACGTGATGTTAATTCCAAATTTTGGGATTAATTAATGAGGCTTAAGGCAACAACGTGTGCTTAAAATGAGCGCCGACGTGTAAAATTTTTGAAAATAAGTGAAAAATGGTGTAGGGAAGATAATGAACCTTTAAATGATGATTATTGAATGATTATTAAGTGATTGAATGATTACCCTACTCATGAGATTAAATATGATGTGTAATAGCCGATGTAATGCACAAGTATGTGCTATATATGCATAACGACTTGAGAAGTCAAATGGATTATGTATGTTAATGAAAATGGGTTGAAAAACTAAGTTGAATGCAAGAAAAAAGAAAAATATATGAATGTTATATCATTCTCATGTAGGCAAGGCAAAGAAAAGGCAGACCCGGAAATCTAAAGTGAGACAGGTAAGCATGCTAATTTCTAAATGATTTTGTTTTCTAAATTGTTGTAAATAAATGCAACTTTTGCTCTAACTGTTTGACATGATTATTGAAATTATTTCTAATGTATCTCAGGATGGTCATTCCTTAGTTAAATATGTATTGAAATGATTCTTTTATTTACAAGATGATCTTGCAAAATTTCTTTGATAAATGTTATGATAAATAATGTGATTCTAAGTTTCCGAATGAAAAATTATGCTAGCATGTTAAAGATGGTTTTTATGAAAGTTTCATGTGCACAAAGTACTAGGTCCACCTGAAAGGTATAAGAGGACCGATTGTCCCCCTTTAGCGTGGCCAAGTCGCTAAGATAGGCCTAAGGCCGGCGGCGCCCTCCCTGAGATGGGAGAAGACAAGGACGGATGGTCACCTATCTAGCTTCTATCCTATGAAGGACATGTTCATGATTTTACATTGCATTATGCATGTCGTACCTATGATAGGTACAAGGACTATGTTTTCAAGATATACCTTTTCAAAAGGTATAAATTACTTTCCAAGATATTTTAAATGAAAAATATTACCTGCAAAATGAATTGCCTGTAAAATATACAGCTTGCTTATTGAGTTTCGACTCACATTTTCGTTTTCCAAACCCAAAGAAAGGTGAAAGAAAAGACCTGGCAAAGGAGCAAGAGCTGACCAATGAAGAAATGAAAAATATTATAAGTACATGATTGTGAAAAATTTATGTTGAACGGTTATAAATTAATTTGATGTTTCTATATTGACATCTATGGATGATACATGCTGTCATCTGATTTATGTGAAAGTTTGAAATATATCATGAATATCATGATTAGTAATAAATTATGTGGTGGAAATGACCTAAATAAGCATGTGATGAAAAATGGAAGGAATTAAACTCCTATGGAAACATATTTAATTGGATAAATATCCGTTAAAACCCGCCGTGTGACAGGGCAACAATCCTGATCACGTTTACCAATTAATAACGATCCTGAGGTAAGGCTCAGGTTTGGGGCGCCACATTAAATGGTTTATGGATGAATTTTAGGGTAAAGTAACCTAAATTAAGGACCCTTTGGATGGCCTAAGTGGGCTGAATGAGTTTGCCCTAAATCTGATTTTTTAAGGTATGTATATGGGATGTCCAAACGGGGGCCAAAAGGGTGCTTTCCATATGATTTTTGTTGCTGATTGTAATGAAATGATTTATGGATATTATGGAGGGTAAAATAACTCATGTTTAACGTACTTTGAGTGTCCAAAAGATTTTGAAAAGATTAGCCCTAAATCTGATTTTATGGACATATGTTTAGACAAGTCAAAACGGGTCAAATGGATACCCAATATGTATAAAAATATTGTTGTTATGGAAGCAAACAAATTATGGATTTTAAATATGTGATAATACCCTAAATTTGGGTTAAGAAAAGCATGATTATTTTCTAGAATTTATGGATTAGAAATCTGTTTTGATTTAAGTATTAAAAAAGGCATTGAAAGGATAAAAAATGGGTCCGAACATATCTGTTTTGTAACCCAATGATGAATGGATTAAAATTCTGAAATTAAACCCTAAATTATATGTTAATCAAGGGTTTTAATCATGCTGAAATAAGAAACAAGTTGCTGTGTTTAAAGATTTTAAGAAACACATAAATTATGTGTTGTAAGTTGAGTATATGTGGAAGGCTAAGCATGGACAAGTGATAAATAACTTATGTGGATTCCTAAAATGAAAAAGTACATGAAAATGTGAGGGAATACATGATTGAGATACTGTTTTTTTAGTTAATTATAATCTCAAATTTTGAGGCTAATATATTGTGGCGCCCAAAACCGAGCGTCACATCCTAGCCCTTACCTCAAGATCAGATTGATTGGTAAACGTGATCAGGATTGTTGCCCTGTCACACAGTGGGATTTATCGGATATTTATCCTGTTAAATATGGTCATGTAACTGTTCATATAACACCTCATGTTCTCACAATTTCATATTCATACATTTTTAAGTCATTTCAATCCATTCATTACATACAAACATGTTGTTCAGCGACATTTCATCTTTTACCTAAATTAGATGTCACTGCATGTACATATCACAGTCATTCGTATAAAACATTCAAGTAGTTCACAACTATTCATTATAAAGCACGGCATGTAATTTTACAATCATTCCACATCAACTTCATAACATAAGTTCCATAAATTTTTCCATGAACTCCTTAAGCCAGTGCTAGCTATCCATCACCTGTCTTTGGGTTTGGAAAATAAAATCTTGAGTTGAAACTCAATAAGCAAGCTATTTGCATTTTTCAGGCAAATCATTTCAGGCAACATTTTTCATTTAAAATCAACTTGGAAAGCATTCTTATACCTTATTCAAAGGTATATCTTGAAAACATGAAATCCTATACCCATCACGGGTCTCATATGCATAATGCCATATGAAAAACATGAACATGAACATTATATCTCCCTTAGGATGGAAGCTAGCTAGGCGACCATCCGTCACGTTAACTCCCATTTCAGAGAGGGCGCCGCCGGCCATCGGCCTATTACAAGAGACTTGGTCACACCAAGGGGGCACAATCGGTCCTCTTACACCCTTCAAGTGGACCTAGTATCCTGTGCACATGAACTTTTCATAAATCCATCTTTGACATGCTAGCATGATTTGCGACCATAAACATCAATCCACATCATTTTCCATAGCATTTATAAAAGAAACATTTCATAATCATTGCTTTTGAAATAAAACATCATTTCAACATTATTTTGATGAGGGATGGCCATCCTTAAACTCATTAGAAAAAATTTCATAGTTTCATCAAACAAGTTAGAATACAAATTGCATTTATGGAAACAATTTAGAAAAGCAAAAATCCTTTAGAAAATTTGCTTGCTTACCTGAAGTCCTTAGCTTTCCGTTACCACTTTCTCTTTGCCTACATGAAAAATAATATGATTCTTCATAAATTTCTTTTTCTTCATATTTCCTTTAGTTTTCCAACCCATTCCATATACACGTATCATTTATTTGACTTCATAAGTCATCATACATATATATGGCTTATTTTGCACCCATTAGCATAATTTACACACATTCGGCTATTATACAACATAGCATATACATATAACCCTAAAATCAGGGTATTCATTTCAATATCAAAAAATTCATTCCATAAACATCATTCATAGCTTCATTAAGCTTACTTTGCCATTTTTTCCATTTTTTCCATTTTTTCCAAAACACACATATGGGTGTTTCTTTTACGTACATAGCATTGCCTTAGCTTCATAAATCAAGTCCAAAATTTTGGATTAAATACCATACAATCTCAAAAAGATTCATAGACATGGGATTCATCTATTTATGCATTTTTTCATAGAATCATTTTTCATAAGTCATTCATTACCCGTTTACCGTTATCCCTTCACATAAGCTCATTTAGCACTTAAACACAATGCATTTCATAAAATTTCCTAACTCAGAAATTTAATTCATTTTTCAGCGGGTTAATTACCCTTAATTAACACTGCATTCAAGGTATTTTTACGGGATTTAAATTCATTCACCCATAGGTTTCCAAAACAACAAGTTTTTCACCAGTTTTACGCATCTTTCGACATTTAACCCTATGCAGTCATATAATTCCGAATTTCCAGCAATAAAATCTATTTTTCCTCATCCTTATTTAAGGATTTAACACATAATTAACATCCATGTATTATCATTTCTCAAAACAGTAAGTTACCCTCATGTTTTGAGACCCGTTTCACGTCGGTTTGACGTTCTTTCATAAAAATCATAAAAATCAGATTTAGGATTTATTTCTCCCAAATATTTTGGGCATACATCATACCTTAAACCTAGGGTATTTTAGCTTACATAACATGCCTAAAACATGCAAGTCCATTTCCATAACATTTTTAACCCAAAAATTAAGAAATTAGGTCAAAATCCATGCTTTGCATTCCGTAACTTCAAAATTTCATCACTTAAGCATAAACCCTCATATTTTTCGCACGAATACATGATTCATAGCTTAATCAAATCATTAAATCAAAACAGCAACTTGTCTTGGAGATTTAGGGTCTAACATCTTGGATTTTTCATTTCATATGCATGCATAACTCCATTCCCGTCAACTTTAACTTAAAAATTCATACTTAAAACTTAATACCCATTTCATATTCATGAAAGGCATGTTAAAATATCATTTTAAAGATTCTTTAAGAATACTTTTCATTTCAAAGTTTTGAGTTTAAAAACTCAAGTTAAACAACTCAAAATCATTATATACTTACTTGGATTTGTAGCAAATCAAATCTTAGCAACTTGAAGTGATTTCTTCTTCAAGTTCTCCTTCTTTTTCCCTTGATTTCCTTCTAGTTTTTTCTGGCTAGGTGGGACGTGAGAACTGGTTCCCTTGGACGTTGGCAACACTTAGAAATTTTTTCCCAAAAATCATCTCAACTCAACGTGCAAAGGGCTTATATATTGCTGGATTTTTCCCAATTGTGGAACCCACTTGTGCTGCAATTCCACATACATAAATGCATCTATATCTACCATATGAGGTGGGTGAATTTGGGCCATGTAAATTTCACTTTTACTTTTTACAAAAATCACAAAAATCTGAATCTCAATCCACGTCCAAGCTGTCCATACTTTGCACGTCACCTTGTGGTTGGATTTTCCAGCAATTTTGCATTTTTTTTAAAATTACAAAAACATGGGTAATTTATGCTCCTAATCATCCTTTAATTCCTCCATAAATTTGGTGTTAAGAAAAATTAATAAGATGGCCAAAACTGCCACTTTTCTGCACACTATTCCACCCACTATGCTGTCCACGATCAGTTGGGTTGTACATGCCTTTCCCATTTTTTATTGCTGAAACCTTGCATAATTGCATCCACATTCATGTACTTGCATCTCAGCAACATGTGACATTTTTTAAAAATTAAAAAAAATCAATTTGGACAGCCCAAACAGCCTTGGACGTCCATGCCTTGCCACCTTAGCTATGCTCCCATAGCTTCATCATTCCATGAATTGATTGAATGGATAATTTCCATATTTATGTTTTTTTTCAATAATTACATAAAATACCCAAGGAATGGCCTGCAATTTTCCACCTCAAATTCCCTTTGCATCACGCATTTATGTATGGTACTCTAGCATTAATGCTTGGTACTTTTGTGGAGCATAAGTCAAACATGCCCACCTTTTTCAATGTAGGCATTTTTCCAATATTTCATGCACAATCTAATCCATTAAAAATAAATATCTCACCATTTCATTCAACCGTTTCAAATTTCAACTCAATCCGAGTTTTCTAGCTCCCGATATAATCGTTTAAAGTTAACGGTTGAAATGAACATATGCTTAAAAATTCATAATTCTAAAAATTCATAATTCTCATTTCATCAAGAATTTTCATAATCTTTTCATTCCATACTACCAAGCCTAATATTAAAAATTTTCATTTCGAATTTCATTTGAATCCGCCTTTTAGGAGTTGCGTTATGAATTTTTCAATATTTTCCATCACACTTGTCAATTTCCATATTAATTTCCATAATTCATTTTAAATAATGGAAAATGATTTTTCATGACATATTTGCACATTTAAATCACAAATAATTCATTCTAAACCCATTGTCTCATTTAGGCTCAAAACACTTAATCATATCATTAATGCTAACTCATAACCCTAATTGCCATAATTAGCAAAAATCATAAAATGCCTTCATAATTCTATAATTCATGAATAATTATCATATACATGTTCAATGCATACATATAGGTCCTACATGGGTTAGGGTTTCACAATCCTCCCCCCCTTATAACAAGTTTCGTCCCGAAACTGTCTATTCCTTAAATAGGTGGGGGTACTTTCCTTCCACTTCTTCCTTTAGCTCCCATGTGGCTTCATTTTTAGAGTATCGGTTCCATTGTACTTTGACATACTCAATTTCCCGATTCCGAAGCTTTTGCACCTTGTGATCTAAGATTCTCACTGGCCTCTCTTCATAGTTTAGATAATCATGAATCGGCAAATTTTCAGCCAACAATACATGCGTTGGGTCTGGGACATATTTTCTAAGCATCGATATGTGGAACACATTGTGAATTAAAGCTAGCGATGGGGGTAAAGCTACTCGATATGCTAACTTCCCAACCTTTTCCAAAACCTCAAATGGTCCAATATACCTGGGATTCAGTTTTCCCCTTTTTCCAAACCTTGTAACTCTTTTGAATGGCGTGACCTTTATAAACACATGTTCGCCAACTTGGATATTCAAATTCCTTCTCTTGCAATCTGTGTAACTCTTTTACCGACTTTGGGCTGTGAGTATACACTGGCGAATAGTCTTTACCTTGTCAGCCATTCGCTGTGATAGGTCTGGGGCTAGTCTTTTCTCTCCAACTTCATCCCAGTTCAACGGCGTTCGACATCATCGACCATATAACGCCTCAAATGGAGCCATTTGGATGCTAGCTTGGTAACTTTTATTATATGCGAATTCCGCAATTGAGATATACTCATCCCATGATCCTCCAAACTCTAAGGTACACATACGGAGCATATCTTCAATAACTTGATTCACCCGCTCCGTTTGTCCATCCGTTTGAGGATGAAAAGCTGTGCTAAACTTGAGTTGGGTGCCTATGGTTTCGTGCAGACTTTTCCAAAACCTTGACGTGAATGTCGCATCTCGATCTGAGATGATCGACGTCAGCACTCCATGGAGTCTTACGATCTCTTTATAGTAAACCTTAGCTAGCTTTTCCGCCGTATACGTCGTTCTGATAGGTAGAAAGTGCACGACTTTCGATAACCTATCCACGATTACCCATATAGAATCATTCCCGGCTTGGGTTCTAGGTAATCCTTCTATGAAATCCATTGTAATGTCATCCCACTTCCATTCTGGAATTTCTAAGGATTGTAACTTACCAGGGATTTTCTGGTGATCCGCCTTCACCCGTTGGCAAGTTAGACACTTAGCCACATATTCAGTGATCTCTCTCTTCATATTATTCCACCAATATACTTTCTTGAAATCCTGATACATTTTAGTACTCCCTGGGTGAATAGAAAAAGGCAAAAAATGGGCTTCCTTAAGGATCTGTTCCTTCAACTCAACAATGTTAGGTATGCAGAGGCGACCCTTATACCTATACATACCCTGTTTATCAATAGCAAATTCTGTCAACCCTTTTTTCTTCATTTTCTCAACATGTGTATGTAGGTCTGTATCCTTTTGCTGCGTAACCCTAATCTGGTCAAAAAGCGAGGATTGTATGTGTAATTGGGATAGTCTAACCTGGACTCCTGGTGGACATACAATCAATTCCATTTGCTCAATTTCCTTAAGCAGTCCTTTCTCCTTAGTGATAAGATGCGCTAAGCTGACGTTTCGGCTCAATGCATCGGCTACCACATTTTCCTTACCTGGATGGTATAATATCTCTAAATCATAATCCTTCAATAACTCGAGCCATCTCCTTTGTCTCATATTCAACTCCTTCTGAGTGAAAATATATTTAAGGCTCTTATGATCAGTATAAATCTCACATCTTACACCATACAGGTAATGTCTCCATATTTTTAAGGCAAATACCACCGCTGCTAACTCTAAATCATGCGTGGGATAGCTTACCTCATTGGGCTTTAATTGTCGTGACGCATAAGCTATCACCTTACCCCTTTGCATCAAAACGCAACCCAATCCTTTCTTTGACGCATCGTTATAAACTACAAACCCTTCGTTTCCTTCAGGTAGGGTTAGGATGGGTGCTTCTACTAATCGTCGTTTCAACTCTTGAAAACTACGCTCGCATTCATCAGACCATACATACCTGACTCCCTTACGAGTCAACTTGGTTAACGGGGCTGACAATTGAGAAAACCCTTCAACAAACCTTCTGTAATAGCCGGCCAACCCTAGAAAACTTTGGATTTCCGTACCATTTTCAGATATTATGTGTCCGAGAAATCCAATTTGTTTCAGCCAAAACTCGCATTTCTTCAGTTTGGCATATAATTTCTCTTTCCTTAGTCTTTCTAAGACCCTTCGAAGATGGTTTTCATGTTCTTTCTCCATTTTAGAGTAGATCAGGACATCGTCGATAAAAACAACCACAAATTGATCCAGATAGTCCCGAAAAACTCTATTCATCATGTCCATGAATACAACAGGGGCGTTAGTAAGTCCGAAAGGCATTACCAAAAATTCATAATGTCCGTACCAAGTTCGGAATGCCCTTTTATGAGTATCAGCCGGACTTATTCTTAACTGATGGTACCCTGACTGTAAATCAATCTTAGAGAAAGTCGTTGCTCTTTGCAATTGATCAAACAAATCATCGATCCTGGGCAATGGATATTTATTCTTTATAGTAACCTTATTCAGCTCTCGGTAATCAATACATAACCTCAGACTTTCATCCTTTTTCCTTACAAACAATACCGGAGCTCCCCAAGGGGATACTGTGGAACCCCGATCTTTGAGACGTGTACAAAACCCTAGGGTTGTAAACCCTAGGTAATATATTTGAGAAATATATATTGATGGATATGAAATATATGGAAATGAAGGTTAAAATAATTATGCAGGAAATTTGGATGAATAGTGCACGTGAATAGTGGAATGTGAATAGTAAATGTGGGATTAAGGAAATATGTTAAGTTAATCACTTTGGATTAACTTAATCATAAAAGACGAAAAAGGAAGCTTCCCACTACAGGACAAAAATGTTTTTTTGGATTAAAATATGAATTTTCGGATTTTTAATTGATTTTTGAAGAAAATGAAGAAAAATTCATATCTTGCAATCCGGACATCGGATCAAGATGAAATTTTTTATGGGTGGCCAAGATATGATGATGGATATGATGAATGGTCCAAGATTAATCAACGATCATGAATTAAGGGTCAAGATTAAATGTCATTTGAAAAGGGAAAAAGTAACTTTACTTTTTCATTAATGGCATTTGACTTTGATTAATTTTAATTAAATAAAATTAATGCAAAGCCTGAAATTGCTGCTGGAGCATGGACTTTTGGGGCATGATCCAATGGCCCATGATCATCCTTATCAAAGATCAATGGCTAGAATTAATTTAGCCTAAATTAATTAATTTTAAAAAATAAAAAAATAGGTAATTATAGGGCTGCAATAGGGCTGCTGGAGCAGGCCTAGGGGGGGCTGCACAATTCTCCATGCACCTTTTAAAATTAGAAAAAAACACATTTACAATTTAATACCTCAAGCAAGGGGGGGTAAAATCCAATTTGATGAAAAATCAAAAAGTATAAATAGGGGGCATGGGGTGAACGACCAAAGCACTCAAACCCAGCTCCATTTGAGCATTTTTTCACCCCCACCACGTTTTAGCCTTGAGGAGAAAGAAAAGGAGGAAGTTAGAGAAAGAAAGTGCGAGAAAAAGTGGGATATCTTCACTTCGGGTAAGTGATTTCTTCCCAAATTTCTTTTGGATGTTAAGTAGGGTAAAACCATGCTTAGATAATGCCTAATCATGAGAAAATAAGTAAATTTATAATGCTTAATTGGAATTATGCCGAAACATCGAAAATTTGGAGCGAAAATGGAGCATTCGGGAAGACAGCATATGATATGTGAAAATAATGCTCCAAAATTGATAAATGATGATTTAGGATATATGAATATGATAAATATGATGTTGGAATGATGATATATTAATTTCATGATTTTTGGAATTAAGGATTATGCTTAAGTGAATTTATGTTGATTTTTAGTATATGGAGAAAATGATTTTTTTTAGCCAAGTAAATGATGATAAATTCAAAATGTATGAAATATCCTATGATATACTAGGCATAAGGTATGTCACGGTATTTTTTATTTTTGGAAAAAATATCAATTTTTGGACATGAACAGTAATTATGAACAGTGAATAGCGTATTTTGGAAAAAAAATTGAGATTTATTTTTGTATATTTATGAGGATATATGGATGGAATTTTTAAAGGATTTATGGATAAAAATTCATATAAATGAGTAATGACCAAGTATTTATAAAAGGAAAACCTCTATAAAAATGAGGTAATATGTGATCGTAAAGCATGCATGGGAAGCAAGCTAAGACATGGAATAGATGGATAAAATATCAAATTTTCTTGTATAGGAAAATGAATGGAAAGGATAAAGGAGTCAGGTTGAAGCAAAGCAAAGGTAAGCAAGCAATCCTTTTGAAAATGATGATTTGTAAGCAAGCAAACCCTTTTGAAAATGTGATTTCAATTCTTATTGTAAGCAAGCAATCCTTTTGAAAATGATGATTTGTAAGCAAGCACAACTTTGAAAATGTGATTTTATTGCTTCATTGTAAGCAAGCAAACCCTTTTGAAAATATGATTTTATTCCCAAGTATTTATGAAATGTGTTTAAGGATGGCCATTCCTATAATGTTTTGAAACGACGCATGTTTATGAGTTTTTATGAAAAGTCATGTCGGCATATTGATATCATGTGATGTTCATGGACATGTGCACATGTATGATGTATAAGGAAGAGGCTTTGGTGGAGGTAGAAAGCGGATCAGAGGGTCCCCCTTCACTATTGCCAAGTCGTATGGGCTGTGTGCCGACGGCGTCCTCCCCAGAGGTGGAGGCAAAGGAATGTTATGTGTAAATGAATGCATTGCATTTTCATACATGGATTGAAAAGAAAAGCATGGATTTGAAATGATGTTTTTAAATGAATGGTGCAAATAATTCTCTACATGAGAATGACAAGCTACCTGGTGTAAGTGGTATATAATGCTTGGGAAATCAAAATTCATGCATGTAGAAACCATGTAGGCGTCAAGAGGAAGAGAGGTTCCCCTTGATGAGGCCAAGTCGGAGACAGCGGACGTATTGGACCATGCTATGTGAGATGTTCCCTGGGCTAGCATACCCACACACGAAGGTTTATGTCAAGAATGGAAAGAAAGTATTTGCACACATGTATTTGAAAAGATATTTTTAAGGGATGATGCAAATAATTGTCTACATGAGAATGACAAGTCACCTGGTGTAAGAGGTATATAATGCCGGGAAAATCAAAAGTCATGCATGTAGGAACCATGTAGGCGTCAAGAGGAAGAGAGGTTCCCCTTGATGAGGCCAAGTCGGAGACAGCCGGCGTATTGGACCATGTTATGTGAGATGTTCCCTGGGCTAGCGTACCCGCACACGAAGGTTTATGTCAGGAGTGGAAAGGAAGCATTTGCACATCCTATGTTTATGAAAAAGTTTTTATTCCATTGATAGTTGATCACTTGCTAAGTGTCTCCTATCGAATGGAGAGAAATGCATTTACGAATGATTTTCATAAATGGTTTATGAAAGGTTTCCAAAAATGGTTTACGAAAAGGTTTCTATTCCGTTGGTAGTTGATCACTTGATAAGTGTCTTCTATCGAATGGAGAGGAATGCAATTAAAATGAAAAATGCTTACTTATCGAGTTTCGACTCATGTTTTGTTTTCCCAACCTCAGACAGGTGTAGGGAAAGACAAGAAATGAAAGGCACGAGTTGCTAAAGGAAAAGAAGAATCTACAAAGGTTAGTAGATTTTTGTATGAACAGATTCCCTAATGGGATATGATGAGAAAGGACATAGATTGTATGAAATTATGAAGTTATGAATAATATGAGAAGTTGATGATTTATGATGCTATGGATGAGTCCATTATGAATGATGATGATATATGTTTATGTGATGAAAGAAAAAGAAAAAAAGAAAAAATTGGACTAGATCCAATTAAGAACCCGCCGCGTGATCAGGGCAACAATCCCGATTCACGTTTACCAATCGACAAGATCCCGGAGTAAGGACAAATGTGACGCCTCGGTTCGGGGCGCCACAGATACACTTGGTCTAATGAAACCCTTGTCCAACAGCTCTTGTATTTGCGCCCTTAATTCATTCATCTCAGCTGGCGCCATTCTATATGGAGTTTTAGAAATCGGAGCTATGCCTGACATTACATCAATTGTCATATCCATTTCCCGTTGTGGAGGCAATGTAGTTAACTCCTTTGGAAACACATCTGGGAATTCTTTAACCACGGGTATTTGATTAATTTCCACCTCCATACATTTATCCACATTCACAGATACCAAATACGCTTGACACTTTTCTCAAATCATTCTGACAGCTTTCATAGATGAAATCAGTATAGTCGAGCTGTCAGGTTGCCTCAACTTCCCAATAGCAATCTCCTTCCCTGGAGTTGCTTGAAATTGCACTTTCTTATTTTTACAGTTTATAGTCGCTCCCCATTAGCTTAGCCAATCCATACCCAAAATCACATCGAACTCGGTCATAGGCAATAGGATCAAATCAACTTCTAGAATTAATGATCCTATCCTGATTGGGTAGGCTTTCCATACTTGTCTAGTACTTGCTAACCTATAGACTGGAGATTCCACATGTATAACCTGATTAGTTTCTTCTATCGGCAGTGCATGGGTGGTCACGTATTGGCATGCTATGAATGAATGGGTGACACCAGAATCAAACAAAGCTACTGCCATATTCCCTAGAATATGAACCGTACCTGTGACTACCTTTTCTTCTTGTTCCTAAGATTCTGTCCGGGTTAGAGCATGCACATGCATCGGGTTCGTAGAAGTTCCCTGGTTACTTGTTGCTCTAGGTATTCTTAGCTGAGCAGGTCTTCCACGTCCTTGAGATGACTGCGCCTTGTTTGGGCAGTTCGTGGCAATGTGACCCACTTGATCACATATATAACACTTAATCACTTTCGCTTCTCCCAGCCTGCACTCCTTGGCGATGTGACCCGTCTGTCCACATTTATAACACCAATTTGAGCCTTTTAAACACTCGCCTGTATGTCGCCTTTGACATTTCTTACAGATTGGCGAGCTTTTCTTCTTTTGAACTCCTTTTCCTTTTCTTATGCTGCCTTTTCTAGCTTTCTCTTTTCCCGTATCTGATTCCTTAGGACCCATATTGAACGCCCTCGAACCCAATCTTAATTCTTGGGTTCTCAGGGACTCAATCTCCAAAGCTCTTGCTCTCTCCAAACTTGAAGCATAATCCTTTATTAGCAGAGGTGCAAGGCTTTCTCGCAGATATGGCCTCAGCCCTTGTTGGAATCTCTGTGCCTTATTTTGTGGCACATTTGCAATCCAAGGGACATATCTGACCAGAGCATTGAATTTAGTGGCGTATTCAGTGACCGTCATCCTCCCTTGATATAATTTTTCAAATTCTATCACTTTTTTGACTCTATAAACCCACCGGGAGGTACTCCTTATTGAATTCTTCCACAAATGCTTGCCATGACACTTCTTCGGGTTGTGGAATTGTGATTAATATTGTCTCCCACCATTCGTGTGCGTCTTTTGCTAATAGATGAGTAGCACACAGTACTTTTTGACGATCGTTGCATGGAGATATCCTAAACAATTTCTTAATCTCTGTCAGCCACTGCTCTGCTTGAACCGGGTCGGGTTCTCCAGAAAATTTCAGGGCTCGTTGTGCTAGAAAGGCATTTATGGCTCTTCTGTCAGCTTCCATTAGCTAATTTTCATCTCTTAACAATTCCGGTGTCTCAATGGGGTCAGCCCTCGGAGCAGGTCCTTCTCTTTCCATATTACCCAACTGAGCTTGTTGGGTTCTTTCCCATAACCCTTGTATAATGTCGGCAGTCTGCGCTGCCAATTCCCTAGTGGCCCGCTGCATTGCTTTTTCTACTGCCGCAACCACTCTTTCCTCCATGAGTCTATTCTGCCTTGACTCATTTTCCTCCTCTATATTCCTTTCAGGGCTTACATCGTTCCTTCTCTGTTGGTTCCTCTAATTTTGTGTCACCAGCCTTCCCCTTTTTGGTCGGCTAGATTCGCCAACTTCATGTTGGCTTGGAATCTCTGTTTCCACCTCTTTTTCTTTATTTTTCCTTACTCCTGCTCTTGTTTCCACCATTATTTTAAATCTGAGTATATAACAAACAATTTTCATTTTCAATTAGTATTAAATCATTATGTACACATTTCATTAATATCCATCACAAAATCATTGCATACGCATCTCATCATCACATAGTCACAATCATTTTATTCAAACACCACATAACACACCATTTAGCTCATGTTCATTCATTCCAATACATTCTCAAATATCAAAAGTTTAGTATATCAGTATATTCATTCACATATACCATATTCACAATTAGTACATAAAAAAGTAAGTCACACTTATATACAGATTCAACTTAGCATGCGCATTTCACACCTGCATGCATGTTAGTTCACCAAACACAACCATAGAGTATCCACCCATAATTATACATATATCACATGATCATCACCACACTTATATATACACGACTGCTTAAATAAAAACAAAGCAAACATGTTCATCGTCCTCCTGGACCTCTCCCTCGACATCTACGTCTACGTGAAACTTGTGAGGGTACTTCTGTGATAGTGCTAGTGTCGGACCATGCCTGAACCTCATCGTCACTATCATCATCATCCTCATCCTCATCATCTCCCACAAACTCTCGACTTCTTCCTCTTCTTCCTCATTTGTTTCTTCTTCCTCCTCTTCTTCGTCAAATGGTTCGAGGAATTCCATCGGGCCATCATCATCATTGACCTCCTCCAATCGAACAATTTCTCCTATATCCTCCATTATATACAACATACCCTCATCAGGTTTAGGGCCAACAGGTACCTCGATGATTCCTTCGGCACGACGCCTTCTTATATAAAGGGCCATGTCCACTTCCCGTTGATGGATTTTCTCCCACGATGCTCCATAACGAAATTGGATACACCCATTAACAAATCTATACCATGGACCAACATCGGGAGGTGTAGGTGCCTGTGCCTTATTCCAGAAGTTCTGTAGATCTTACGGACCTACTCTATCAATCGGAACAGTAGGATCCCGGGGAATGCCAAGGTAAGTACCGGGTAACACTCGTGCCCTGGGTTTAAAGCTGGAGGGCTCTCCTAAGTCTTGTGCATGTTGACTGGAAGAGTCATAATAACTTCCCTTAGTGTGATCTTGTGTGCGTATTAGTGAAAATTCAGGGGGGACTGATGGAAATAGTTCATCGTCGGTCTGTGATTCCCACAATCTATTCATATTTTCTTCCATTCTCTGTCTCCTATTCTCCTCCTCTCATTCCCTTTTTAACTCTTCCGCACTGATCATTCTTTTCCCTCTATCCGCCATCTGTGTAGACATAGCAATCAAATTGCATTGCAACAATAATTCATTATCATATGGAATGCATTTCATCATATCATGAGCATACCTAATCATCACATGAACATGTCTATTTCACCATCTAACATGCATTTAGTCATGTTATAATCATACATAAGCGTCATTTAATCACATCTAATTCATCACATAATCATGGTTAATCATGTATATTTCTTCATATTTTGTCAATTTTCCTATACTTAGAAATTTTCCATGCCTATTTACCAATCCATGCTCTAATACCAAGCTCTGCGGCGCCCCAAACCAAGTGTCACATCCTAGCCCTTACCTCGAGATTGGATTGATTGGTAAACGTGATCAGGATTGTTGCCCTGTCACATGGCGGGATTTATCGGATATTTATCCTGTTAAATATGGTCGTGTAACTGTTCATATAACACCTCATGTTCTCACAATTTCATATTCATACATTTTTAAGTCATTTCAATCCATTCATTACATACAAACATGCTGTTCAGCGACATTTCATCTTTTACCTAAATTAGATGTCACTGCATGTACATATCACAGTCATTCGTATAAAACATTCAAGTAGTTCACAACTATTCATTATAATGCACGACATGTAATTTTACAATCATTCCACACCAACTTCATAACATAAGTTCCATAAATTTTTCCATGAACTCCTTAAGCCGGTGCTAGCTCCTTCGCCGTGTCCTGTCCATCACCTGTCTTTGGGTTTGGAAAACAAAATCGTGAGTCGAAACTCAATAAGCAAGCTATTTGCATTTTTCAGGCAAATCATTTCAGGCAACATTTTTCATTTAAAATCAACTTGGAAAGCATTCTTATACCTTATTCAAAGGTATATCTTGAAAACATGAAATCCTGTACCCATCACGGGTCTCATATGCATAATACCATATGAAAAACATGAGCATGAACTGTTGGTCCCGAGTTGATGACAAAACCCAAGAGGGGAGGGGTGAATTGGGTATTTAAAAAATTTATATCTTAAACAGAAACTTAACCCCGGATTAATCCAGTCCCCTTAATGAAGAAACGAAATGGAAAGCAATGTAATGTAATGTAAATGGCAGAAGTATAAATCAAACACATAGGATTTTTATAGTGGTTCGGGCAACCTCCCTACTCCACTCTTCCAAGCTCACACTCCTTGTGACTTGGGTTCCACTATTGTAGTCTCTCAATACAATTAGAGCCGCTGCTCTCTTCTAGATTCCAGCTCTAGGGGGCATCAACAAAACACAGCACAAGTAGGTGATGAGTCACACTCCAATCACACACTACTTTGCTTACACTTGATCTTAGTTCCTCAAACTAAGTCAAGTTCAACACATACAAAAGAAACAATAAGAAAACTACACTTTACAGTTGTGTAGAAGCAGTTTAGCACAGAGAAGAACTTGTTGAATTGGCTTTGAATGATCAGTAGTTGAGCTCTTGCAGTTTGAAGCAAAGTTCTTCCTCTTTGATTAGCTTGATCTCTTTAAAGCTCTTGTAGATGGTAGTTATGCACACTTAATGATTCTCAGCTACTTCCCTCGTCCACCATGAATGCCTTTTATAATTTTGGAGGGAATCCGAACGTTAGAGGGTAGGTGGCGCGCATTTAATGCGCCAACGTTCGAATAAAATCCGACCGTTGCGACCCAAGTCGCATGTGGAGTCGACTTCGGATGCGACTTCGTCTAAGTCGCAGATGGAGTCGACTTCGGGTGCGACTTCGCTTCTCCATCGCAACTTCAAGTTTCAGTCAGGGTCGACTTGGGCATCGACTTGACCCAAGTCGCAGGTGAAGTCGACTTCGGGTGCGACTTCACCTTGTCAGTTTCCAAGTCTGAGTCTTGAGTCGACTTTGGCTTCCGACTTCAACTCAAGTCGATCATGGAGTTGACTGGGGTTGCGACTTGACTTGGTCTTTGCCAATAATGCCTTGATCCTCATTTGATTTTGCTTCTAGCTTGCTTGGCTTTCTTCCTTTAGTCCTTGCATGATATATTTTGGATTGTCTTGAATCTTGTGATTCTTAGGAGAGCTTGAGTCCTGCTTTGTTGAATCATACGCTTTGCTTTGCATTTGACTCAGTTGGTCTTTAAGACTTGATAGACTTGATTTGATTTCCATCTTGAATCTTTGCTTTGAACTTGAGTGAGAGATTCTTTGAATAGGCTTTGAAACTGCATCTTTGAAGTCTGAACTTCTCAAGTCGCGGATGAAGTCGACTTTGTCTGCGACTTCACCCAAGTCGCACCTGGAGTCGACTTGGCCTGCGACTTGGGCAGCTTCTTGCCCCAAAATTCGGCTCTGGACAGTTTTTCATGTTTGAAGTCGATAGCGAGGTCGACTTCGTTTGCGACTTGGCTTCCTAAGTCGCATGTGAAGTCGACTTGAGATGCGACTTCACCTGCAAGTTGATTTTGCATTTGAGGTTCTTTCTCAAGTCGATAGTTGAGTCGACTTTGGGATCGACTTCACCCTAAGTCAAAGTCCAAGTCGACTTGGGAATCGACTTGACTATTTCAGTTCCTTAAAATATTTTGCAAACTCATTAGTATACTTGATATACTCAAATTAGTCTTTGTTAATCATCAAAACTCAATCTTTGGCCAATTTTGTTTTGTTTTGAAGCATTGTTTCCAACATGAACATCATATCTCCCTTAGGATGGAAGCTAGCTAGGCGACCATCCGTCACGTTAACTCCCATTTCAGAGAGGGCACCGCCGGCCATCGGCCTATTACAAGCGACTTGGTCACACCAACGGGGGACAATCGGTCCGCTTACACTCTTCAATTGGACCTAGTATCCTTTGCACATGAACTTTTCATAAATCCATCTTTGACATGCTAGCATGATTTTCAACCATAAACATCAATCCACATCATTTTCCATAGCATTTATAAAAGAAACATTTCATAATCATTGCTTTTGAAATCAAACATCATTTCAACATTATTTTACACAGGGATGGCCATCCTTAAACCCATTAGAAACAATTTCATAGTTTCATCAAATAAGTTAGAATACAAATTGCATTTATGGAAACAATTTATAAAAGCAAAAATCCTTTAGAAAATTTGCTTGCTTACCTGAAGTCCTTAGCTTTCCGTTACCACTTTCTCTTTGCCTTTGCCTACATGAAAAATAATATGATTCTTCATATATTTCTTTCTCTTCATATTTCCTATAGTTTTCAAACCCATTCCATATACACGTATCATTTATTTGACTTCATAAGTCATCATACACATATATGGCTTATTTTGCACCCATTAGCATAATTTACACACATTCGGCTATTATACAACATAGCATATACATATTGTTGGTCCCGAGTTAATGGCAAAACCCAAGAGGGGAGGGGTGAATTGGGTTCTTATAAAATTCTTCGGTAAATTATAACTTAACCCCTTGAAAGCTTAATCCCCTTGATTGAAACAAATAGAGAGCAATGAAGTAATGAAAGCAATAAAGTAAAACAGTAGGGAAGATTTATAGTGGTTCGGGCAACCTCTCCCTACTCCACTCTTCCAAGCTCAGACACCGTTGTGACTTGGGTTCCACTATGTATTCCGCGAATACACTTAGAATCTCCGCTCTCTTCTAGATTCTAGCTCTAGGGGGCATACATAATCAGAGCCTATGCTCTCTTCTAGATTCTAGCTCTAGGGGGCTTATACAATTGATACAAGTAGATGATGAGTTTAACTCCAATCACAACTCTACTTGCAACGTCTTGGTTTGTTACAACAAACTCAAACCAAGCACCAAGAACAAAGAATAATGAAAATAAGAAAGATCTACACTTTACTGAGTTGTGTAGGCAAGTTTCAGCTTGAGGAAGAATCTGTAGAAGCAACCGGTTGTATATCGTTGAAGCTACTTGCAACTTGAAGCTTGTTCTTCCTTTGAAAGTGTATAGATCACTCAAATTTAGAGAAAAGAAAATGGAAGCTCTTGTTTGCACTTCTTTCCTCTTTTTAGGCTATGTAGTGTGTGTTTCCACGTTTGCTTGAGTGTCTATATATAGAAGGGGGAAGATTTGAATGTTATAGAAGTGGTTGGCGCGCAATAAATGTTCCAACGTTCAAAAATTCGAACGTTACTTCCCCAAGTCGCAGGTGGAGTCGACTTCGTCTGCGACTTGGCTTCCCAAGTCGCAAGTGGAGTCGACTTCGTGTGCGACTTCACTTCTGCAGTTTCCAAGTCTGAGTCTGGGTCGACTTGGTTTCAGACTTGAACTCAAGTCGATCTTGGAGTCGACTTGGGTTGCGACTTGACCAATTTCTTTGTGCCAAAAATATTTTGATCATGTTTGATTTTCTTCTATCTTGCTTAGCTTCTTTCCTTCAATCATTTTCATTTTGGATTGGCTTCATATTTTGTATACCTTGTGAGTCTTGGAGATCTTGAAAACTTGTATGGTTGATTTGCCTTTGATTCATGCACCTTGCTTTCTTTTGATATTAGTCTTCATATCTTGAACTTCATCTTGAAATATGCTTGAAGCTTTGCCTTGGACTCGAGAAACTTAAGTTGATAATGAGCTTGCACCTTTGATTTGGTCTTGAGAAAACTCAAGTTAATCTTGAAATGAGTTTGAAACTGAGTCTTGAACTTTGAAGACCTCAAGTCGAAGTTGGAGTCGACTTCGTCTGCGACTTCACCCAAGTCGCAAACCGGAGTCAACTTCGTCTGCGACTTCAGTATTTTTCTACCCCAAAATCAACTCTGGAGTATTTTGCCATCTCAAGTCGATGCTGGAGTCGACTTCATCTGCGACTTGGCTTCCCAAGTCGCAAGTGGAGTCGACTTGGCCTGCGACTTCACCTGCTTTCCTTCCATTTTCAAATCTGGTCGTGAGGTTCATTTTGGAGTCGAGGATGGAGTCGACTTTGGGTTCGACTTCACCCTAAGTCGAAGTCCAAGTCGTCTTGGAAATCGACTTGGCTGTTTTCATTCCTTAAAACATTCAACATAATCATCAGTATTCACTTTATACTCAAATTTAACTTTGTTAATCATCAAAACTCATGCTTTGGTCAATTTTGTTTTGTTTTAGACATTGTTTCCAACACATATAACCATAAAATCAGGGTATTCATTTCAATATCAAAAAATTCATTCCATAAAAATCATTCATAGCTTCATTAAGCTTACTTTGCTATTTTCTCCATTTTTTCCAAAACACGCATATGGGTGTTTCTTTTACGTACATAGCATTGCCTTAGCTTCATAAATCAAGTCCAAAATTTTGGATTAAATACCATACAATCTCAAACAGATTCATAGGCATGGGATTCATCTAATTTTTATGCATTTTTGCATAAAATCAATTTTCATAAGTCATTCATCACCCGTTTACCATTATCCCTTCACATAAGCTCATTTAGCACTTAAACACAACGCATTTCATAAAATTTCCTAACTCAGAAATTTAATCCATTTTTCAGCTGGTTAATTAACCTTAATTAACACTGCATTCAAGGTATTTTTACGGGATATAAATCCATTCACCCATAGGTTTCCAAAAACAGTAAGTTTGGAACCCATTTTTCACCCGTTTTACACATCTTTGGACACTTAACCCTATGCAGTCATATAATTCCGAATTTCCAGCAATAAAATCTATTTTTCCTCATCCTTATTTAAGGATTTAACACATAATTAACATCCATGCATTATCATTTCTCAAAACAGCAAGTTAGCCTCACGTTTTGAGACCCGTTTCACGTCGGTTTGACGTTCTTTCATAAAAATCATAAAAATCAGATTTAGGGTTTATTTCTCCCAAATATTTTGGGCATCCATCATACCTTAAACCTAGGGTATTTTACCCTACATAACATTCCTAAAACATGCAAGTCCATTTCCATAACATTTTTAACCCAAAAATTAAGAAATTAGGTCAAAATCCATGCTTTGCATTCCATAACTTCAAATTTTCATCACTTAAGCATAAACCCTCATATTTTTGGCACGAATACATGATTCATAGCTTAATCAAAACAGCAACTTTTCTTGGAGATTTAGGGTTTAACATCTTGGATTTTTCATTTCATATGCATGCATAACTCCATTTCCATCAACTTTAACTTAAAAATCCATGCTTAAAACTTAATACCCATTCCATATTCATGCAAAGGCATGTTAAAACATTATTTTACAGATTATTTAAGCATGCTTTTCATTTCCAAGTTTTGAGTTTAAAAACTCAAGTTAAACAACTCAAAATCATCATATACTTGCTTGGATTTGTAGCAAATCAAATCTTAGCAACTTGAAGTGATTTCTTCTTCAAGTTCTCCTTATTTTTCCCTTGATTTCCTTCTTGTTTTTTCTATCTAGGTGGGACGTGAGAACTGGTTCCCTTGGACGTTGACAACACTTAGAAATTTTTTCCCAAAAATCATCTCAACTCAACGTGCAAAGGGCTTATATATTGCTGGATTTTTCCCAATTGTGGGACCCACTTGTGCTGCAATTCCACATCCATAAATGCATATCTATCTACCATATGAGGTGGGTGAATTTGGGCCATGTAAATTTCACTTTTACTTTTTACAAAACTCACAAAAATCTGCATCTCAATCCACGTCCAAGCTGTCCATACTTTGCACGTCACCTTGTGGCTGGATTTTCCAGCAATTTTGCATTTTTTTAAAATTACAAAAACATGGGTAATTTATGCTCCTAATCACCCTTTAATTACTCCATAAATTTGGTGTTAATAAAAATTAATAAGATGGCTAAAACTGCCACTTTTCTGCACACTATTCCACCCACTATGCTGTCCACGATCAGTTGGGTTGTACATGCCATTCCCATTTTTTTTATTGCTGAAACCTTGAATAATTGCATCCACATTCATGTACTTGCATCTCAGCAACATGTGTAATTTTTTAAAAATTAAAAAAAATCAATTTGGACAGACCAAACAGCCTTGGACGTCCATGCCTTGCCACCTTAGCTATGGTCCCATAGCTTCATCATTCCATGCATTGATTGAATGGATAATTTCCATATTTGTGTTTTTTTCAATAATTACATAAAATACCTAAGGAATGTCCTGCAATTTTCCACCTCAAATTCCCTTTGCATTAAGCATTTATGTATGGTACTCTAGCATTAATGCTTGGTACTTTTGTGGAGCATAAGTCAAACATGCTCACCTTTTTCAATGAAGGAATTTTTCCAATATTTCATGCAAAATAAAATACATTCAAAATAAATATCTCACCATTTCATTCAACCGTTTCAAATTTCAACTCAATCCGAGTTTTCTAGCTCCCGATATAGCCGTTTAAAGTTAACGGTTGAAATGAACATATGCTTAAAAATTCATAATTCTCATTTCATCAATAATTTTCATAATATTTTCATTCCATAATACCAAGCCTAATATTAACAATTTTTATTTCAAAATTCAGTTGAATCTGCCTTTTATGCGTTGAGTTATGAATTTTTCAATATTTTCCATCACACTTGTCAATTTTCATATTAATTTCCATAATTAATTTTAAATAATGGAAAATGATTTTTCATGACATATTTGCACATTTAAATCACAAATAATTCATTCTAAACCCATTGTCTCATTTAGGCTCAAAACACTTAATCATATCATTAATGCTAACCCATAACCCTAATTGCCATAATTAGCAAAAATCATAAAATGCCTTCATAATTCCATAATTCATGAATAATTATCATATACATGTTCAATTCATAAATATAGGTCCTACATGGGTTAGGGTTTCATATATATGATGCCTAAGTTATCAACTAAGTGCTTAAAATGAGCACCAGCGTATGAAAAGTGAAAAATATGTTAAAAATGATAAATTGAGGTAATGAACCTCCAAATAATGATTTAATGAATGGTTGTTATATGTATGAAGTTTACCCTACATATGGGTATTAAAAATGAAAGGAATGAATGGATAATATGATGTATAGGCTATGTTGATATATATGAACACCTGACTTGAAAGACAAGAGGGTTAAGCTAGTATAATGTGAATCTAAATGGATTTATATTGGTTGGAAAACCTTAAGGGAAGCAAACATTTGAAGTTGATGCATATAAATGAAATGTTATTTTCATTTATCT
Source organism: Annona cherimola (assembly GCA_030490835.1). Classification (NCBI taxonomy): domain Eukaryota; kingdom Viridiplantae; phylum Streptophyta; class Magnoliopsida; order Magnoliales; family Annonaceae; genus Annona; species Annona cherimola. The sequence continues at coordinate 79,162,684 of CM059974.1, forward strand.
AGGTAAAGGCAAAGAAAAGAATGGAATAAAGGGATTAAGGCTATCTCTGGTAAGCAAGTGAACTTTCAAAATTATTGATTTTTCTCTATGTGTTGAAATGATTTAAGATGTTATGTTGATACTTTTATGAATGTTTTACAAGCGGGTAAGCACAAATTTTGAAAATGACGGCTTTAATGAAAAGTAGTAAGTTTTGGAAAAGGATGACTTTAATGAAAAGCCTCAAGGTTTGCTTCATGGGAAGCAAGCAACATTTTTTAAGATAATTATTTTATCACAAGTGTTGCCAAAGATTGAGAATGTTTTATGCTAATGGATTTAGGAATTTGCTTACAAGTAAGCAAGTTCTTCATGATGATATTTTCAAAGGATTTCATGTTTTATGCCGATTATTTTAAGAATTTGCTTACAAGCAAGCAAGTTCTTTATGATGTTGTTTTTAAAAATATTTTATAAGAAAAAAGGAATTTCGCCCTTTTTCACAAAGAAATATTTGCAAATAAGTTTTGAGTTTACTCTTAAGATATTTTGGGTGCGTTTGTTTGGGGCAAAAAAATGTCAACCAAAACTTTTCAATTCAAAACTTTTCACTCTCCATAACTACTCTATTTTTTAATTATTTTTTCACATTTTCCAATACAAACTACCCTACTTTTTAATCATTTCTACACAACTACCCATACAACTAACCTATCTATTTTAACTTTATTCTCTTTATTCCTCATCATTACTCCTATTATATCACATCATTTTCTATCAATTTGACAACTTTTACTTCAAAAACTTTTCATCAAAAGTTTTACCCCTAACCAAACACACCCTTTATGATAAACAACTATGTTTATAAAAGAAAAAGAAAAAGGGATTTTATTTATGAAAAAAAATGGTTTTTCTATGCCATGACACTTGAATATAAACGATGATTTGGACATAGTCCATATGTTTTGAAATGATGTTAGAAAAGTTTTGATTTCCTTAAAGTGGAAAATATTTTGTAAAAGCTTCAAAAATGTTTATGTGGATGTTTTCTAAAGGGATTTAAGGATGGCCAACCAAATAAGTTGATTTCATAAAATGGTTTGATTTCTGGTTGCTAAAATGGCATGCAAAAGACTATGCAAGCCCCTCTCTCTGTAAAAATGGCAAGATAGATATGTTGACAAGAATTTGACTTTAGGGTGGTTGAGAAGGGGAGGATATAATTGTATGACTTTTGTGAGCAAAAAGGCCCCGAAATGGAAACCAAGAATGTGAAACCCTAACCCAGGTAGACCCATAAGTATGCATTAATCATGTATATGATGTTTATACGTGAATTATTGAATTATGAAGATTTTATATGATTTTGCTAATTATTGCAATTAGGGTTTTGGATTGGCAATAATGATGGGATTAAGAATTTTGAGCTAAAATGAGACAATGGGAATAGAGCATATTGATGTTGATTTAAATATGCAAATATGACGTGAAAAATCATTCTCCAGTATTTAATATGAATTATGGGAATTATTATGGTAAATGACAAGTTTAATGGAAAAATGTTGAAAAATTCATAACTAAACGCCTGTAAGGCGGATTCAAGTGAAATTTGAAATGAAAATTATTAATGTTGGGCTTGGTATTGTGGAATAAATGGACTATGAAAATTCTTGATGAAATGGGATCCATGATTTATTGATCATATTTAAATTTCAACTGTTAACTTTAAACGGCTATAACGGGAGCTAGGAAACTCGGATTGAGATGAATTTGAAACGGTTGAATGAAATTGTGAGATATTTATTTTGAATGACTTGGATTAAGCATGAAATGTGGGGAAAATGACTGCAATGAAAAACGTGAGCATGGTTGACTTATGCTCCACAAAAGTAACATGCCATTAATGCTAGAGTACCAAGTGACAATGCATGATGGGAATGGAATTTGAGGTGGAAAATTGCAGGCCATTCCTTGGAGATTTTATGCAAATATATGAAATGCATAAATATGAGAATTATCCATTCAATTAATGCATGAAATGATGTAGGTATAAGAGTATAGCCAAGGTGGCAAACAGGGGATGTCCAAGGGCTGTTTGGTGCCTATATCTGATTTTTTTAATTTTCTAAAGCATGCATATATGTTGCAGGGATGCAAGTACATAAGTTATGCAACCAATTATACAAAGTTACAGCAATAAAAAAATATTTAAATGCAGCTACATACAGCTGGAAAAAATGGACAGCATGATGGACAAGATGACGTGCAGAAATTTGGTTATTGCTGCCATTTTTATAATTTTTTAACACCGAATTAATACCTAAATTAAAGGGTAATTAGAGGTACAAATTACTCAAATTTTTGAATTAAAAAAATAGAAAATGGGCAGCAGCTGGGACGTGAATGGGAAGGCAGATGGACGATCATGGATGAAGCAGATTTTGTGATTTTTGAAACTGGCAAAAATGAAATTTTACTTGGCTGAAATTTACCCAGCTCATATGGTAGATAAGGGTGAATTTATGGAGTGTGGAATTGCAGCACCAAGTGGGCCCCACAGCTGGAAAAAAATCCAGCAACATATATAGCCCATGCACGTTGAAATGAGAGGGATTTTTGGAAAAATTCCTAAGTGCTGAAAACGTCCAAGCCAACCCAGCAGCTCACGTCCAAATTTTCCAGCAAGAAAATGAAGGAAACCAAGGGGAAAAGGAAGGAAATTTGAGGGAAAAATCATCTCAAAGGATTAGGGTTTGAGTTAGCTCAAAACCAAGTAAATATGTGATTTGTTTAAGTTGTTTAACTTGAGTTCTTAAACTCAAAACTTGGAAATGAAAAGGATGATGAAAGAATCTGTAAAGTGGTGTGTTAATATGATTTTGCATGAATATGGAATGAATATTAAGTTCTATGTATGAATTTTTAAGCTTAAGATGATGAAAATGAGATTTTGCATGTGTATTAAGTGGAAAATCCAAGTTGATAAACCCTAAATCTGCAAGACAAGTTTTTGTTTTGATATGATGATGTGATTAATATATGAATCATTTATTCATTATATGTTGGTTTATGCTTAAGTGATGAATTTTTGAAGTTATGGAATGTAAAGCGTTGATTTTGACCTAATTTCGTAGTTTCTATGTTAAAAATTCTATGTAAATGGAATTGTATGTTTTAAGCATGTTATGTAGGGTAAAATACCCTAGGTTTAATTTAATATGTATGCCCAAAATATTTGGGAAAAATAAACCCTAAAACTGATTTTTATGATTTTTATGAAAGAACGTCAAACTGACGTGAAACGAGACTCAAAACGTGCGGGTAACTTGCTGTTTTGAGAAATGATAATGCATGGATGTGATATATGTATTTAATACCTAAATATGGATTAGGAAAAATGGATTTAATTGCTGGAAATTCGGAATTATATGACTGCATAGGGTTATGTGTCTAAAGACACTTAAAACGGGTGAAAAATGGGTTCCAAACTTGCTATTTTGGAAACCTATGGTTGAATGGATTTAAATCCCATAAAAATACATTTAATGCAGTGGTAATTAAGGGTAATTAAACCCCTGAAAAATGGATTAAATTTCTGAGTTAGCAAATTTTATGAAATGCATTATATTTATGTGCTAAATGAGCTTATGTGAAGGGATAAAGGTTAATAGGTGATGACTGACTTATGAAAAATGATTTTATGAAAAAATGCATGAAAATGAGATGAATTCCGTGATTATACATCTTTTTTGAAGGTGCGATGATTTATTTCAAATTTTGAAATGGTTTAAGGAAGCCTAAGGCAATAATATGCTCTTAAGCAAGCACCGATGGGTGTATTGTGGAAAAATGGGAAAAAAATGGCAAAGTAAGCTTAATGAAACTATGTTTGATGTTTATGGAATGAATTTTATGATATTGAAATGAATACCCAAAATTTTGGGGTTATGTGTATATATTACGTTGTATGGTAGCCGAATGTGTATATAATGTGCTAATATGTGCAAAATAAGCTATATATGTGTATGATGACTTATGAAGTCAAATAAATGGTGGATGTATATGGAATGGGTTGGAAAACTAAAGGAAATATGAGAAACGGAAATGTATGAAAAATCATATCATTTTCATGTAGGCAAGGGCAAAGAGAAAGTGGTGGTGGAAAGCTAAGAAGTTCAGGTAAGCAAGCAAATTTTCTAAAGAATTTTTGCTTTTCTAAATTGTTTCCATAAATGCAATTCTTGCTTTAACTTGTTTGATGAAACTATGGAAATTGTGTCTAATGTCTTTAAGGATGGCCATCCCTTAGCAAAATGATGTTGAAATGATATTTTACTTCAAATGCAATGTTATGAAGTCTTTCTTGATAAATGCTATGGAAAAAGATATGTTTCCATTTTCTGATTAAAAAATCATGCTAGCATGTTAAAGATGAATTTATGTGAAAGTTCATGTGCACAGGTTATGAGGTCCACTTGAAGGGTATAAGCGGACCGATTGTCCCCCCTTGCTGTGGGCAAGTCGCTTGAAATAGGCCTAAGGCCGGCGGCGCCCTCTCTGAAATGGGAGTTAACGTGATGGATGGTCGCCTAGCTAGCTTCCATCCTAAGGGAGAAATGGTTTACATGTTCATATTTTCATATGGAAATTGCATATGGAACCCGTGATGGGTACAGGATTTCATGCTTTTAAGATATACCTTTGGATAAGGTATAGAATGCTTTCCAAGTTGATTTTAAATGCAAAATGTTGCCTGAAATGATTTGTCTGAAAAATGCAAATAGCTTGCTTATTGAGTTTCGACTCACGATTTTGTTTTACAAACCCAAAGATAGGTGAAGGACAAGACATGACAAAGGAGCTATCGGCGGCTTAAGAAATCCATGGAAAAACCTATGGAACTCATGTTATGATATTTATGTGAAATGGTTGTAAAATTTGATGCAGGTCTTTATGATGAATAGATGAAAACTATTCGAATGTTTTTATGGATGACTGTGATTTATACATGCAGTGACATCTGATTTAGGCAAAAGATGAAATGTCACTGAACAGCATGTTTGTATGTAATGAATGAGGTGAAATGACTTAGAAATGTATGTGAATGAAATTATGAGAACATGAGTTGTTTCATGAATTTTTACATGACCATATTTAATAGGATAAATATCCGACAAGACCCGCCGTGTGACAGGGCAACAATCCTGATCACGTTTACTAATCAACACGATCCCGAGGTAAGGCTCAGGATGTGACGCTAGTGTTTGGGGCACCATAAAGAAAATGCTAGGAAAATATATGATTTATTCTTGAAAATCCAAAAGTTTTGAAGTTTCTTTATTATGAGTATTTCAAGATTTATTGTTTTCTCAAGCATTTCAAATTCTTATCAAAATGTCTTACTCAAAATATTTTTAAAAGAATTTAAGGAAGGTCATCCTAAAACTAGATTTCAAATGAAACTTGTTAAAGTGGGTGCGCTCACTTTACAAGTTGACACGGACTGCAGTCTGTGTTGTACTTTTTCAAAATGATTTAAAAAGAGATAGACCTCGGTCTGTGATGTTTTTCAAGAATGGATGCGGATTGCAGTCTGTGATCCCGCTTTTTCAAGATGGTTTAAAAGGACACAGGCTGCGGTCTATGATACTTTAAACCACATAGACTACGGTCTGTGATGATAATGTATGGTGCACCAATACAAGGAATAGTCCGGTTATGGAGCACGGACGAAGATGGACGGGGGGCCACTCTACATATGGCCAAGTCGCTAAGCGATGGCAGGAGGCCAGCGGTGCCCTCCCTGAGATGGGAGAAGATGAAGGAACAGCCGCCTGACTAGCATGCTGTTAAAGGATTTATGAAACCCCACCTATTTTAAAACCTAGCAAATGTAGTTTAAAGCTTCTATCAAGATGGAATTAGGGAAATTAATTCAAATAAGGTGATTAAGTTAATCTTCCATGATTATTATGATAATTATGCACACTGAAGGATTAAAAAAATGCTTATGTGCAAAGTGCAATTAATGCTATTTATCATTTTATTTATTGATTTAATACTTGATATATTTATATCTTAAGATTTACAAGGTAGAATGACTTGAAAATTTACGAGATAGCCTAAGATCGTATGATACCATAATCTATGAAGGGCTTATGTGTATACATGAGGCATATAAATATGATTCATGAATGATTTAATTAGATTTTGAATAATTTTGTTATTTTGAGGATTTATCACAATTAGGACCAATAATTATAAATGACGATTAAACTAATCGTTATAAGCCAATATGGGTCAATAGGATTAAAGTGGCTTAATGATAATTGGAAACCATAAATATATCATGAATAATTATTTTAATTTTTCATAATTTGATTTATGGAAATTTGGATAATAATTAATTAGTTAAGTTGAAAAATGCTAGAAAATTCATAACTTAATGCCTATAAGGCAAATTGAGGTGAAATTTGAAAGACTAGCGTATAATTATGGGCTTAATCTTGTGGATGGTTTGGATCAGAAAAATTATGAAAGGAAAGGGGTTAAACGACTAAGATTATATGATATTTTATGAATTAAATTATTTTTCTAATATCTTAGCATGTATTCATGGTTTTGAGATGAGAATTTTTTTATAGCTAAGCTAAGGTGCTCTAAATTAGGAATGGGTGGGATTATGCTAAACTTTGCTAGAAAATCCTAGATGACATGTGTTAAGTATGATTAACTATTAATGATGGGATGTAATTAAGGCATTTGACTTATGAGCACTAAAGGTGAATTTGCATTAAAGCAAATGTTGACATTTGTACCAACCATGGACACATGTCATTGTAGTATGCATTTAGATTAAATTGAAGCAATTAAAGTCAACTAAAATTAATGCAAATATTGACTAATTGCAACCAAGTGCATATGTGGCACATGGTGGGACACCCATGGGTGATATGTATTAGATTTTTGATTTTTTTAATGATAAATATGTATCTAAATTTCCTATGCACCTAGGGTCAATAAATGGCCATAAATTAAAGTGGAATTCTATGGCATGAAATGCCAAAATATGAAGCCAAATGGATGTGTACATTGTGGACAACTATGTGTATGAATTTTGGTCAATTATTATTAAATAAAAAAATGCAAAAATCTACATGGAAATGTAGCTACCTAAGGACGTCCACAGCTAGGAGATAAATCGGCAGATTTTCAAACGGTGGAAAGTTAGGCAGCAAATTAATATAGTGCACAGCATGGACGTCCAGCCTTGCAGCAGCAATTAAATATATATATATATATAAAATTTTCCAGCAGCTATAGAGGGTGGAAATTAAGGAAGTAGGTAGACCATAGGACCATGGAAACTTGGGCAGCAAGCATGGATATGGACGGTCCAGATTAGTCAATGGAAAGAGGGGATGGACGGTTCATTTTAAGGCAGCAAAAAGGGGCAGATTTTAGCTCCTTATAAATAGAGGATGCGAGCAGGGTGAATGGTTTTAATGGGCTGAGAAAAAAATGGAAAATGGAAGAAGGCAGCAAGGGACGTCCAATTTCAGGTATGTTGCAAAGTTTTTACCATATTTATTTCACGATTCAATTAACGTCTAGTAATTATATGAAAGAAAAAAATATTTATGCCATTTAAATGGGATGTCCAACCTGCATATGAAGGAAAATGAATTTGTGCCCTTTAATGCGGACGTGCAATCTGGGTATGAAAGGGAGAAATTTCTGTTTATTTTGATTTAATTCAATAATTAAACAAATGATATATGATGTATTACTAGCACCAAGGGTTAATGAATTAAGAATATATCATATATGGGTACACCTTCAAGTGGACGCCCAAATTATGTGCAGGTTTAAATTTCTGTTATATTTAAGTTCCAGAAATTTTATGGGAATTTAGGGTATTATAAATCATAAATAAGCCCTTCAAATGGTTATAAGAATGGTTGATAGATAGCACCTTATGTATGTATCGTTAAGGTGTTGCATAAATGAAATTTAGAAATATTAGACTATATAGGGCTATTTTGTAAAAGGGGATAAATTCCAGAAATTTTGATTGAATTTAGCTTGCTATAGATTCTATACAAACCCTTAAGATAATTATAAGAATTGTTGGTTGATAATTCTTTTATATATACATACAAAAAAATGAAAGGGTAGGAGTAATATATGACGAATATGTTTGTATATGTGGTTAAATTGAAATGGATTACCTTTTAGAAAATTTAGAGTGAACTTAGCTTGTTAAAGGTTGTAAACAAGCTATTTGAATGCTTTCATAAGTTTAGAACTCTAAACATGGGGATTAAATGAAGCAATAAACAATCACTAAGTTGTATACGTATGTGGCTGTTAAAAAGTTGAATGTAAATTTAAAGAGTTGAATATAAGCAAGTCTCTTGAAAATTTAAGTGAATAAATACCTTAGACTTGGGTATTTAATAAAATAAATGAGCAATTGCTATACTTATAAAGGTAAGTATGTAATATGTCACTATTAAGGAAAGTGGATATTAATGATTATTGAAAAGGGTATGTATGGCTAAATAAGAAATGTGGATGATCATTCCAAACAAAGTTTTGATAGAAAATTAGCATGTTATGGAATATGAAAGGATATCTTGAATAATTTCAAGAAATTCCTACACAAAATATAAGTATAGAAGGAAAGAAACAACCCATGTATTAAATTTGTATGAATATGTGGTTATAGGAAAATACAAGTGCTAATGTCAAGGAAAGAATGAATTAAAGTTAGCATGTTACGGATCATATGGGATTAAACCCATGAGACACGTATCTGTGAATTGAAGGAAAAGCGAGGGATGGAAAGCACAAAGGATTGACTCAGGTAAGCAAGAAATCTTTTGAAAATATTGATTTCATTTGGAAAGTTGAAATGATTACAAATGCTTTATAATGATGCTTAAGATAGCATTTCCAAATGCTATTTTATTAAGAAATATTGAAATGATTTGAATTTGTTTTATTAAGATGTTTCAAGATTGCTTACAAGGTAAGTATGCGAACCTTCATGAATGTTGATTTTGTTTCAAGTACATGTATTGACGATTTTAAATTTTTCTTATAGAGTAAGCAAATTCAATTTTTGAAAATATGACCTTATTGAAAAGCCTTAGCATTGCTTCATTGTAAGCATGCTCAAATCTTGAGGGTATGATTTTACTCCATATTAATGACATGTTTGAAGATGGTTTCTGGTTAAGTAAGTTCTTAGAAATGCTATTTCAAAAGCATTTATGATGAAAGAGTTTTTAATTCTCTTTCAAGATGATATTTGAAAACAAACATTGGGAATTCTATTCCTAAAAAGTTTTGAGAAAAAAAAATTACATGATCTTCATATAATGATATTTGTAAATAAATAGGACTTTTGAAATGGCTTATAAATGTTTTAAAATTGTTTATATAGATGCTTTGAAATGATTTATCCAAAATACTTTCAGTCTCTTTGAAGACTGAAATACTTTGAAAAATGTCTTGTACTCATGTTTTTCTTTCTAAAAGAGTTTTAAGGATGACCCACTCAATAACTTGATGATATAAAATGAATTGATGACTATTTGGTTTGAATGAAATTCAAAAGATAGTGCAAATGCTTCTCTACATCAAAGTGGTAAGGATGGTATGTGGACGAGGCATATAATGCCAATAAAATAGAAGCAGATGTGTTTGCCTATCTTTTGTTCATAAAAAGCCCAGAAAAGGGAATAAAAATGTTTATAAGAAAAGTCTATTCTTTTCAGTTATGGAAATGTTGTGAAATTGGTTTACAAGATGATTCTAAAATGGTCAATAAACAAGAAACATTCTTGAAAATGTTATTTTCTCAAGTATTATAACTATTTTGTAAAACTGATTTACTAACATGTTTTAAAATTCTTTAAGGGTGGTCATCCTAATATTATTATTTGAAGACGGTTTATGAAAATATTTTATCTTTGAAAAATAATTATGCCCAGTTCTCAATTTGAGATGGACTCAGTCTGAGGACTCCAATGGATCATGATATCAAGTTTTTATTTGAAAAATCATATGGTTTTAGGATTTATTAATTTTATGAAATCATGATAGCAGGACGATGCGAATACAAACGAGTGTGCACAAGATCACGTACTAGGCACATGGTGGAGGCGGTTGCAGACTGAGACGGTTGCATACCAAGACCAACCTCTACCTGTGGCCAAGTTGCTAAGGGAAGACAGGAGGCCGGCAGTGCCCTCCTTGAAATGGGAGCAGGATCATGGACCACCACCTAGCTAGCGGTGTAGTCACATGAACGGTTTCTTTCCTATGGAAGGATGATCACTTGGTAAGTGTCACCTACCAGAGGGTTAGAAATGTATATGCATATCATCTATTTTAAAAGCCCCAAAATGGGGACATGAGAATTTTTTTTTTGGACATGATGATATCCACAAGAAGTAATGTTTATTTAATGATATTTCAGGACATAACAATGTCTACAGAAAACAATGTTTACTCATCTATTTTAGGACACTTTTGATATATGTATATGTGTTGTATTGAAAGAGATTTATACAAAATTATTTCAGGACATATAATTGTCCTTATATAATAAGGTTTATATGAAAATGATTTAGGACATAAGGTTGTTCTTATGAATATAGGTTTATATGAAAATAATTTTGGACATACATTTGTCCTATTATAAAAAGTTTATGTGAAAGGTTGATAGGAATGGTTTTCAAGAATGGTTTATATGAATGGTTGTCATAATTTAAATGAAAGGTTTATGAAGGATTTAAATGAAAAGTTTTATGAAGGGTTTAAATGAAAGGTTTTTATGAAAGGTTTCTTCTTGTTGGTAGTTGATTCTTGATAAGTGTCTTCTACCGAACGGAGAGAAATGCATTTATATGAAAATGCAAAATGCTTTCTTACTGAGTTCATCACTCACGTTTTGTTTTCCCAAACCTTAGACAGGTATAGGGAAGCTCAAGAGGTGGAGAACATGAGTATTTGAGGAAAGGTATAAGATGGTATTTATGGGTGTGCTAAATGATTAGTTATGTGTATCGAATGATATGATTGGAATTTTTAAGATACGAAAATATATGTATACAAGTGTAGGTGTTTAGTATTCAATTATGAATGAATTTTATATGGTTATGGCTTGGCCAGGTTGTGAAAGCCAAGGATGTAAGAGAACAAGATGAAAATTTTATGAATGATATATACAATTGATGATAACTGTCAGGGGATAAGTTTATGAATAAGTATGTAATGGAACCATGTAGTACATTAAAATTCTATGTACAACAAAATTACAAGTGTATCGTTGCTTACAAATCGAATAAAGTGAGGTACAAAGAAATGAAATGAGGATGGATAAAGAAAAAAAAAATTTGGACGAAACTCAAATTAAGATCCCGCCGCGTGATCAGGGCAACAATCTTGTTTCACATTTACCAATTGACAATTATCTTGGAGTAAGTATCAGGATTGTGACGTCTCGGGTTCGGGCGCCATAGAATTCTCTTTCAAAAGATAGAATGATCACTTGCTAAATTACACTACTAGATGGGGAGAAATGCATTTGCATATGTTTTGCTTTTGAAAAGCCCAAAGATTGGGACATAAAAGCATTTTTACGAAAAGTTACCCTAAAAGCAGGGTGTTTTACACAAAAAAGTGTAAATATCAAAGATAAGATGTATTTTCTATGCAAATGCTTTTATGAAAATGGATTATGTATTTTATGCCTTGTTTGTTATAAACAAGCCCCAAGTTGGGGATCATGAAAAAGATTTATATCAAAAATATTTTTGGACATAAGAATGTCCATTGCCAAAGGGCATTAATGGAAAATGTTTTTGGACATGAGAATGTCCATTGCCAAAGAGTTTATGTGAAAAATATTTTAGGATATATGAATGTCCGTTTCCAAAAGGATTTATGAAAAAAATATTTTAGGATATATAAATGTCCATTCTCGAAGAAAGTTTATGTCAAAGATGTTTTTGGACATCAAATGTCTCTTGGCTAAAGGAATTTATGATGAAAAATATTTTGGATGTAAAAACGTCTAATGGCAAAAAAAGGTTTTATGTAAATGTCTTGGAATATTATAAATGTTCATACAAGACCAAAGAAAATTTCTTAAAGAGGTTAAAACACATGTTTTTCCTTAACAAGCCCAGACATGACTTATAAATGGTTTTTAAGAATGGATGTTTATAAAAATGTTCTAGGACATAGAATTGTCCTCATGAATAAAGGATTTTATGTCAATATTTTAGAACATATAAATTTCCTCAGGTAAAAAGGTGTTCAAGATGTTTATGAAAAATGTTTTAAAGGAAGTCTTGCCCTAAAAGATAAAATGCTTGCTTACTGAGTTATCACTCACGTTTTGTTTTCCCAAACCTTAGACAGGTACTGGGAAACTCAGGAGGTTGCGAACCTAAGCAATGAAGGAAAGGTACGAGGTGGTAGCCATATGGGTTATAATGAAGGGGATAGCATGATTAAAGTTCTAAGGTATGTGGACATATATGTGAACTTATTTAGAGTTATAAGTTTTATGTGAACCAATGATTGAATGTGTGTATGTATGGAATGAAAATGTCATGATTAAATCAAAAAGACTCTTATTGTAGAAGAGCATAATGAGATGCTATGAATGATATATGTAATTTATTACAAGTGTATCGTCGCTTGTAAGATAAATGGTGTGGAATGCAAAGACATGAATGATGATAGATAAAAGAAATAAATCGAAAAAAAAAATTGGACGAGATCCAATTAAGAACCCGCCGTATGATCAGGGCAACAATCCTGACTCACATTTACCAATCAATAAGGTCTTGGAGTAAGGATATGACATCTCGGGTTAGGGCGTCACATGTAGTCTGCTGAGAGCTCCACCAACTATTTATATTCTCTTCTACCCTTCTTTTCCGTTCCTCCTCCTCCCTTTCCTTTCTAAGCACCTCCACACTCATGACTCTCTTTCCTCTGTCTGTCATCTACAATTTAAACATAGCGTGTCAGCTATACTCAAAACATTATAATGCAAATCATCATAATCATAGACAACTTATCATATAATCACATATCTAGCATCATATGCATAAATTTTCACACTTAGAAAAATTTCCACGCCAATTTACCAATCCATGCTTTGATACCAACTTCTATGGCACCCCAGCCCGAGTGTCACAACATTACCCTTACTCTGAGACCGTTATTGATTGGTAAACATGATCAGGATTGTTGCCCTATTACACGGTGGGTTTTATTGGATATTTATCTACTTAATATTGACTCCTTAGGAGTTTATATCATTCCATACATTCTAATTTCCATCTAATGCCCTTTTAGGTCATTATACCATTTGAGGAATACACATGTTATCTCATAATATTTCTATTCATTCATAATATGATAATTCATACCTTAGCATTTGTCAATAAAAATTTTCACCATCCATAGTCACAAAACATAACATGATCCGTATACAATATTAAGCCAAATATTTAATGTCATCATACAACCACTCAACCATAAGTTCATACAAAGGTAATTCAAAAAAATTCATTAATCCTTGAAGCTTCATCTGTGCTTCATGCTTGGTGCTTCCTTTCACCTGTCTTTAGGGTTTAGAAAACAAAATTGTGAGTTGAAACTCAATAAGCAAGCTATAAGATTTTCAGGCAATTCATTTTCCTTCAAAACATCTTGGAAAGCAATATTATACCCACTCGAGGGTATAAAAACATGATTTCTTATACTCGTCAAGAGTATATCATAAACAAAGCAATGCATTATTTTTAAACATGTCTCCAACGTCTCTCCCAATCTAGGGAAGCATTATCAGCCTGAGGCCTATCTTCACGACTTAGTCGCACCAAAGGGGGACATTTGGTCAGCTTACACCTTTGAGGTGGACCTCATGCTTGTGCACATGAACTTTTCATAATCATGAACCTCGACATGCTAGCATGATTTTTCATCCATAAACTTTTAAAGCATAATTTTCATCAATATTTGATAAAGCATATAAAACATTTATCATAATTGAAATTGCATTTTAACACATATTGAACTAAAGGAATGACCATCCTTAAATAACTTGGAAATAATTTCGTCAATCAATTGTAAAATGGTTCAAAATATTTAGAACATCATTAGTAATCATTTTATCATATTTTGATAAAAACAAAAATCATTTAGAAGGTCACTTGCTTACCGTGTTCGCTTTAGCCTTCCAGGTCAATTTTCTCTTTGCCTTTGCCTATACACAAGAATGACATTGCATTCATAAAAATTTCATTTGCTTGCATACATTCAGTTTTCCAACCCAAAATTCATTTCACACAACCAACTTGAATTTCAAGTCGGGTACACATATATAGCATTTACTTGTGCATCATATCATCCATTCCATATTGTGTTTTAAAACCGTATGTAGGGTAAACACATAATAATCATTCATTAATCATCATGTGGGGGTTCATTTTAAGCACATAATTGACGTCTTAGGCTTCATAAATAAATCTTAAAATTTGAGATAATTAATAATCATCAATACAGCAACATAAGCATGCATTTTATCACATATTCCTGCATTTTTTCATTTTAGCAATTCATATAATTCATTTATCATTTATTCATACATATCCTTCCATACATACCCATCTTACAACACATAGATCATGTGTTTCATAAAAATTTTCAACACAGCAACTTGTATCTTATTTCAGCATGATTAAACCCCTTAATTAACATATAATTTAGGGTTTAATTACGGAATCTTAATACATTTATAATTGGGTTCTAAAACAGCAACGTTAGGACCCGTTTTTATCCTTTCAACGCCTCTTTTAATACTTAAATCAAAACAGATTTTTAATCCATAAATTCCAGAAATTAATCATGCTTTTTTTAACCCAAATTTAGGATAATATCCTATTTTTAAAATCTGTAACTTAGTTTCTTCGAAAACAACAACTTCTACACATGTTTTGGATACCTTTTTCCACCCTTCTTTGGACAACTTTTTCATACCCTTAAAAATTAGATTTAGGGCATACCTTTATAATATATTATGGTCATCCAAAATACCTTAATCTTAGGGTATTTTACCCTCTCAATCATCCATGATTCAATTATTTACAAAACAGCAACATAACATATATGTAGGGTACCCGTTTTAGCCCCATTTGGACGTTCCTATGCATATGCCCCAAAAATCAGATTTAGGGAAAATATTTTCAACCCCTTTTGAACATCCAAAGTATCCTTAATTTAGGGTACTTTACCCTAAAATTCACCCATAAATCATTTAAGCTAATTCATGCATCATATATATCATAAAAATATGAAAATCGGGTTATATACGTAAACCTAAGTCCCATCCTTTTCAAAATCCATAGCTTATGCCCAATTCAATATATATAATTCATTAAATCATGATTCATAATCTAATCATGATATTACTTCAAAACAGTAACCTATTATATGGATTTAAGAAAGTCCAAGTTAGGTTATTCACCCATAAACAACCCTAGCTTACCATTTAACCCTCTTGAACCCTTGAATTCATTTATACCATTCAAATATCATTCAATACCCTAATTAAGGGCATCATAAATCATCTTTTAAGTCGTCATTATGAATCATATTCATGTCTCATGATTTGAGGGAAGAAAACTTGGTTTAAAGAATCCAAAACTTGGATCTTCACAACTTTGATTCCAAACTTTCCAAGCTTGCGTTCTTTCTTTTCTTCATTCCTTTTTCTCCTTTTTCTTCTTCTTTTTCTTCCTTTTCTTGCTGGAATTGGGCACATCCAAGTCTGCCTTGCTCTTGAGAGTTTTTGGAGAATTTCTCTCTCCACTTTTGCATATGGACGTCCCATGGGTATAAGCTCCTTGTTTTATATTTTTTTTCCAGCTCTTTGAGCCCACTTTGCCACATCACATGAGGATAAATCAATGCCCCCTTATCCCTTGTTTACATGGCTAATTCTTACCGAAGTAAAATATGCATTTAACATTTATCAAAAATCATCAAAATCCATTACATTGATGGGCCATGTTGCTGTCCACCTTGGAACGTCCCATGAAACAGCCCTTTTTAGCATTTTGTGCCATGAAATTCCACATGGTTTAATGCCCCATTACTTACCCTAGGTTCTTAGCTACTTAGATGCATATTTAGAAATTTTCAAAAATCAAAAATCCATGCATTATCCCACCTTGGGCATCCCCCTTGTGCCACCACTTCTATGCCTCCTTGAGCTACACCATAGCTATTTAAAACCAAGCATTTAGGCTCTTGATTTTCCATGGATTTTAGCCCTTAAATTAATCCAAAAAAATTGGCGCAAAGCATCACCTTATGACACCTCTCATGGGCATTAAACTACACTATTAAACCACTTGCTTTAAAATAAATGTTATGGTACTTAAATGTGCACAAAGTCAAAGCTATACACCTTTTTTCGATTAATCATATTTCCATGATAATTAGCTTAATCTAATCCTTCCATAACATTAATCTTATAATTTTATCCACTCGTTTTGAATTTCGTCTCAATACGACTTTTCTATGTCAAGTTATGATCATTTGAAATTTACCTTTGGGTTTGAGATGAAAATAAATAACTATCATCTTAATCCCATCGCATTTTCCTTAATACAATCCATCCATAAGGTTGAGGCCGTAGTCATGAGCTTATCTTTCAAATTTCATCTCAATCCGCCTTACAGGCGTCAAATTATGAATTTTCTTGTATTTTCTAACCTAATTCCATAATTATCATTCTAATTTCCATCAATCAAATCATGATAATTAAAATAATTATTCATGACACATTAGCATTTTCTGATCCTTATTAAGCCCCTTTAGTCATATTGACTCACATTGGGCTATAGCGATTAATCATAATCACCATTCTTAATCACAAAATTGCAAAATTCACCAATTCATAAAAATCATCCATAATTCAACCAATTCATACATGAATCATAATTACAGTTTAAATGCACTTATACGAGTCCTACTTGGGTCTAGGTATAACAAAATCATTTTCATAAGCATTTGTAATGTTTGAGAAAACTATCTTTCTAAAAATGTTGCTTCTGATAAATCTTAAAATCAACATGGTAAAAATATTTCAAAGCTTTTCAATTTCCAAGAGGAGAAGACTTTTCTGTCAAATATTTTCTTTATTTCCATTTTGGGGCTTTTCGTAAGCAAAGGTTATTCAATTGCATCATCTTCCTTTATACATCCTATTATCGTATACCTGTCCACATATCATCCTGATCATTATCACGTAAAGAAGAACTTGCATTCTCTTTGAATACCATTTTAGCAATAAAAATCACTTCGTTTTATACGGTTAACTTATCGGCTGGCTATCCTTTAACCCCTTTTTAGAAACATCTGTATAAACATTTTCAAAGTATTTTTATTTTTAATGAAAATTAAAACTTTTCTAATCAATCATTTCAACCAAATAGGTCATTTTCAATTCATCACTTATTTTAAGTGTCATGTCATGGAGTAAGCACGTTTGTTCTATAAATCAAATTCCTTTTTTTCTTTCATAAACATCCTTGCTTTTCACGAAATCTTGTGGGAGTAAACTCAAAACTTGTTTGCAAATATTATTTTGTGAAACAGTCAAAACTCCCTTCTTTCTTCATAAAATCCTTAGGAAATAACATATTAAAGAATGTGCTTACTTGTAAGCAATTCTTAAACTTAGCAACATAAAACAATTCTAATCATTACAACCCTTGAAATAAATAATTATTTCAAGGAGCGTTGCTTTCTTACAATGAAGCAATCCTTGAGACATTTCATTAAAGCCATAATTTTCAAAACTTGTGCTCACCCTCTTGTTAGAAATTCATAAAAGCATCAACATGAAACACTTTCAATCATTTCAACACTTCGAGATGAAATTAATAATTTCAAAAATTTACTTGCTTATCCGTGATAACTTCAATCCCCTTCTTCTGCCTTTTCTTTGCCTTTGCCTAGATAAATGAAAATGACATTTCATTTATATACATGAAATTTTAAAGACTTGCATCCCTTAGGTTTTCCAATCTACATGAATCCACTTGAATTTACATCACTTACTTAATCCACTTGTCCTTTAAGTTTGGTGTCAATTTTTCCAATTCGTACATTGATATGACATATGACTCAATGATGACCATTCTTCCCATTTTGACTATTCACTCCATTTTCATACCCTTATTTAGGGTAAGTTCCCAAGCTCGTTATAACCATTGAGTTTAGCTCATCATATAGAAGTTTAACACTTTCCTCTTATCATTTAATACCCATACTTGCATTTTCACATTAGTGCTTATTCAAGGCACCTATTTATGAGTCAGGGCAACTGGTTTAAATTTTGAATTTTTCAGATTTTATAATTTTCTCAAAGTTGCCCCCTCTTTTCTCATTTTGTCATATTTTCCTTTCATTTTTTCATTTTAGCTAATCATACTTGGTCATTTCCCATTCTTGCCATCTATACCCTTTATTTGCACTCTTTTAGTTGCACATACATTATGTGTTATTCAAGTTCATACAAAATAGAATTTTTCCTCTCCTTTTTGGCTTAGTTTAAGCACTCTTTTGCACATTAATTTGGGTACAATCATGAAACTAAAATCCATCAATTAAGTTGCTCAAAACAACAACTTTCCTTCATGAATTTTCCACTTTGGACGTCCCCATCATCATGCCCCATAAAATAGATTTTACATATTTATTTTCAGCCCTTTGGACATACCATCTTGCTCCATATTTAAGGTATTTTACCTTTAGATTATCATATAACTTGTTGTTCAAGTCATGCTTCATTTCCACCCTAAATGAATGGAAATTTCACCTAGGTGTATAACCAAGGTTTCACCCAACTAAGGTTCATCATATAAGCTTGGTTTAACATATATTAAACATGAAAACTTCTCACATAATCAACACATAATAAATGGTTAAAACAGCAACATTAAATCTGAAATTAATAAAATTTCAGCGCAATTATCATATTCATATCAACCCTACATATCACATATTCTTTCTTGATGCTTGAATTGAATCTCTCAACTCCTTTAACATTTAATAACCCTATCAAGGGCTCCATGAATCATCAAGAAATATTCACAATGATTCGAATTTATGAATCATTACTTGACCTAGAAAACTTGGCAATTATAAAACCAAACTTGGTTTAAACACTTACTTGAAGTTGCTAGGTTTTGGTTGCTCCTTGCCTAGCTTGGTTTTCTCTTTTCTTCCCTTCCTTTTTCTCCTCTTTCCTTTTTCTTTTCTTCCCTTTTTTCCTTCTTGCTTAGGACTTGTGCTAATGCCCCAAACACGTCCCAACAATCCCCTTTCTCTCCTTATATAATGATGAATTTTTTCCCCTTGATTCCGCCTCATTTTGGACTTAAATAAATCCATATTTATCCACTAACTGGTTGCCTAAGTAAGCTTGTTGGGAACGTCTCTTTTTAGCCCCCTTTCATGCTAATTTCATGCATTTTTATAAATCAAAAATCTGCCCAATCACTAATCTTGATACACGTTGAGTGGAGGTTGCAAAAATCAAGTTTAGCACCTTTCATTTCTCTCAACAAATCCTTGTTTGACACATGTCCCATTTGCTTTTCAAAAGTCAACTTTCCATTTATTTAGTTGACCTTAATCTTGATCAACTTATCCTACATTGGCATGTGTCAATTATCACTTTTGTTTCATTAATAGCATGTCACTTTTCATGAGCAAAAGTCAAACGGTTTTTTCCTTATTTTATTGAGCAATTTCTAATGATATTTAGCTTAATCAAATCCATCCATATGATAGAACATCTTATTTTAGCCATCCATAAAAATTTCATCTCAAAATGATCATCTTAGCTCAAGATATGAGCATTTGAAAATATCATGTGGAATTTGATAAAATTAAATCATTACCATCATAATTTAATCATGATTAACATAATCAATACAATTCACGAGATAAAGTACATCAACTTGTGCATACCTTTCAAATTTCATATCAATCCGCCTTATGGGCGTCCAGTTATGAATTTTTCAAGTAATGACCTAATTTATTCCATCATTATCATCAATTTAATCATAATTAATAGCATATTTAACCATGCCAGATCATCATTTCCATACTTAATTGTTTTCCTTTTTGTGCCCATTAATCCACATTAGGCAAAGGTGATTAACTTAACTACCTCACTTAGCAATTTGCCCTAATCTCATTCATCCACTTCAAAGCATACATTAATAACTATCAGATACCTAAATTACATTTATTGAACTCAAATGTTCTAGGCATCACATCTCTCTGGCCTTGAAGCCCTTCCTTTTCTCCTCCTTGCAGCTCCACTTCATGCCCCCTTGCTTATGTTTTAAAAACTCTAAGAGAAGTATTTATATGGTGGCTCAAGTCATCTCAGCATGTAACGAGTTGCGTATATATCTAGTTAAATTGCCCGTTTGAACGCAAGTATACGTTCCATATAAGTAATAAAGTGTGAATATAGTGTCGATCCTATGAGGACTAGGTTAAACTGATTATGTTACCTTTGATCGATAGAGAGTTTAATTGATTGTTTGAATGGAAATTAATTGTTGATAGAAAATAAAATGAGTAAAGGACTAGTAAAATGCACATAATTGAGTAGAGATTCTTAACATAGATTCTAGTAGATGGAAAATCAGGAATCCTTGACTCTAAACTATATTAATTTGGTTCCATTTCAAGTGATGGTACAAAGATTTACTAATGTAGGTTGGTAGACATATATATATACACTTTCCAACGTGTATAATCCTAATCTCATCACACTCTATCGCTATGTTCCCATACAAACAAGTATGACGGGACCGATTAGTTCATAACCTACTTAAGATTACACAATGTTCAATGGTATATTCCTATCCGGTGGCGCCCCCAACCCAAGGCATCACAAATCATTATTCTGGGATTGTTTTTGATTGGTAAATATGAAACAGGATTATTGCCCTGATCACGAGGCGGGGTTTTTTTCATGTACATTTCATTTAATGGAATTTTTTTTCTTTTCATTCCATTCCCTTCATCCTTCTTCAAGCAATATTTACTTGAAATTAGCTATACTTATCATTCACAAACCATCAATTTATTCATAACCTAATAATTCCATATCAGCATAAAGTATTCATTTGTTCTCAGCATAAAAGCACTTTCAATTAACCATTCTCCTGTCTCAGTCATATCATATCAATACAAGCCATTCATGAATATTCATAATTCAAACAACTCGATCATTTTTATCATAAACTTTCATCGTCTAACCTTAATATACAGGCAATCTTACTTTCATGTTACAAATAATCATATATTCATGAGCAAAATTCAAATAGAATTCTCAACATAAATACTTATCTGTTCACTTCACATTAGAAGTATTCACAGCTTCAGACTTCATTATCAACACATTCATTCAGCCACGACATGCAGGTAAATAATATTTAGCTTTGTTATTCCACTTATGCCTTGTACCTGCCTAGGGTTGGAGAAAATAAAACGTGAGTCATAAACTTAGTAAGCAAGCATTTTCATTTTAAACCTTTTCAAAACCTTTTTATTGTAAATATTTCATTATCCAAATTTTGGGCTTTTCAAAGGCGAAGCATATGCACATAAACCTTTTTATATAAACCTTTTTTATGGGGACATTCTCATGTCCTAAAAAATTTTCATAGAAATTTTTTTTCATGTGGACATCCTTATGTCCTAAAATATTTTCATGGAAACCTTTTTCCATATGGACATTTTGTCCTAAAATATTTTCATATAAACCCTTTTTTTTCATGTGGACATTCTTATGTTGTAAAACATTTTCGTGGAAATCTTTTTCCATGTGGACATTCTTTGTCGTAAAATATTTTCGTATAAACTCCTTTTTTCATGTGGACATTCTTATGTCGTAAAACATTTTCATGTACCCATTTTAGGGCTTTTTTTAAAAGCATATGCAATTACGCCTCTATCTCTCTGGTAGGTGACACTTACCAAGTGATCATCTGTGGCGCCCCCGACCCAAGGCTCCACATAGTCCTTACTCCGAGGTCGAAAAGGGTTGGTAAACATGACTCAGGATTGTTGCCCTGATCACACGGAAAATTTTATATATATATATATATATATAACATCAATACAGATAAC
The DNA here is from genome assembly GCA_030490835.1 of Annona cherimola. NCBI lineage: Eukaryota > Viridiplantae > Streptophyta > Magnoliopsida > Magnoliales > Annonaceae > Annona > Annona cherimola. The sequence goes on from CM059974.1 coordinate 79,184,923, forward strand.
ATTTTCATTCATCCAACTTGGAAAGCATTTCCTATATCATAGTCTTCACTATTGTCTTTACATTATCAGAGTCATAATGATTGTCTTTACAGAAAAATCATCATATACACCATCTACATATAATTCCGCTTTTTCTCACATATTCCATATAGGTTGTACTACCTCAACTTAATTGTTTCCATCAACATTCAACATAACATTGATCATACTATAAATTCATCTTCTTCTTTCACACATGCTGTGGAACTCCAAATTTTAGGACCATGTATGAAACCCTAAGGTCATGAACCCTGGGTTATTGATTTTTTTAAATATATAATTTTGTAATATATGGAGTTGAAGGACCGAATAATTAATTTAATAAATACTAAACATGAATAGTAATCATGTGATTAAGATAAAGTGATAAGTTAATCACTTTGGATTAACTTAATCATGAAATGACCAAATTGCAATTTTACAAAAGTGAGATTAAATTATAAAATTAGAAAAGATGATTGATTGTTAATTTTGACAAGAGTGGACGCACGAAGTGCACTTAGTGGAAATTTACAAAGATTATATTTGGAATTTATAAGAAAATGGAGGGTAATTTATGATCCTACTAAGATTATCTATGAAAATGAATTTTTACAAATATTTCGGAAAGAAATTTTAAAATTCTGAATTATACAAATTGAAACTGTTTAAATTCACGGACCTTATGGAAAAATAAAAATAAATGGAAAATTTTTGGCGAATTAGGGGTTCTAATTAAGGGCTTATATTCATCATCACTGTTTTCATTAGATCTAAACATGCATAACTCGGAATCACATAAAAATTTAATAGAAAATACTAAATTATGTGCTCTCTAATCTAGACAGATCAGATTATGAAAAATAGTTGACTAAATTGTCAAACTTGAATGTGTTAAAAAGCGTGCCAAAGGTAATAAATTCCACCGCAATGCACGTACACGTTTTTACGTTGATATTTTGATTAATTATTTAATTAATTAATATCTTAATATATATAAGGCTGTTTGAGATGAAACTTTTGGAGCAAGCCTATTTTAATAAACCCTACATAATGAATGGATTAAATTTTGCAAAATATGTCTACAAATTTTTAAAATGAAATTTTATGACAAAATATGATTTTAATTAAGTTAAAATATGTACTTCGCTCCAATTGAGGTGAAATTTTATGGGGAAGCCTATTTTAATATGCCCAATTTAATGAAGGAACGAAATTTTGGAAAACATGTCTCAAAAATTTTAAAATGAGACATTTTATCCAAATATGAATTTGTTAATTAAAATAAAATAGATAATTTTTTCAAAATTCCGAAATTTACATTTTGTGAGCAATTGTATATATATTAATAAGGAAAATTTTCATAATATATAAGTGTGTATGTAAGCAGTTATGATTTAATTTGTTGATGGTGGAATTTATCATAAAAAAAAAAAAAAAAACAAGAAGCAACGCTGGCAGCAAACAGGAGTGCCCAGCGGTAACCTTGAGTTAAGTCAAATGTAAACTATGGTGAACCGATTAAAGAAAGGTTTAAAAGGAGAGATAAGATACAAGAGGGCAGCAGCACTGTGAGAAGAATAGAAGAGTGGACGATCAAAAATAAAAGGATGAAGGATGGGCAGCAGCATTCTTCCGTCAAGCAAAAGGACGCTCCAAGGGCAGGTGCTGTTTAATTCCTTTTCTTGCATTTCTAATTAAATTTAATTTTGGAATGGATGTACCGTTCCAAACAGATTTTTTATAATCATGTTTAAAATATGATTTATGAATAATGAAAAGATGGGTAAGGATTAATGTCCTTAAACTAATGCAGTTTTAAACTAAATTAGGGATATTTTCATGATTAATTTGATAAGTATAAGTTAATCTTGTTTTATTGCTTCAAATCTGGAGTTTATGTAATATTAGAAACAAAAATATGAACGAGCTAGTAAATGAATGATTTTTGCCATGAACATTTTTGTACAAGCTCATTATATTATCATTAAGGAACGACCAAAATTTCAGCATAAAATATTAAGCGGGTTGCAAATTAAAAATCTGAGAATATTAATTGAAACAGGGTAAAACGGGTGACAGGATCAGCTGTAGTAAAGGATTTTTAATAATTTTTGTAGATGTAATTTTAATATGAAATTTTATGATTATCACAAGAAAAAAATTAAATATGATTTTTGGATGACATAAGTATGGTTTAAAAATAACGTGATTAGGGTTGTTCCTAATTTTACAACACTGTCCAGCACAGTGAAAATGTCAAAATAAATATATAATATTAATATTTATTTCTGAAATTTTTATGAGTGTTAACTCATGTAGTTATTGATGTATGACAGAAATTTCAGAGTTAAGTGCATTGATTTTATTATAAATCAATATTTAGAGAAATAAGTACACCTGATTTCGGCAAATGTGGACAGTTTGAGAAATAATCAAAAATAAATATGAAAACTAAGTGAAAGTGATCCAAATTAATATATATGTTTGAAAAGAGTGTAATAAAGGAATAGGGATTGAAAATTAATGCTATTATATGTATATGGAATTAATAGATAAATAGGAAGATGGAACATAGTGAAAAGAGAAGGGCTATTTTGGAATTTAATAATAAGTTTCAAAAATTTTAAATTAGAATTATGATTATGTTGATCATGGTATGTTATGGAATATATTATAGGAATTAAAAGAATTTTGTTAAGTCAAATTCATGCTTAAAACATGAATTATGGAACCTTATACACATATGTGTACAAGTGGCTAAAATGATTTATTTAGCCAAGATAATCATGATTAATTCAAAATACATGAATTATCTCATGATGTACTAGACAAGAGCTATGTCATGATATTTTTTTATTTTAAAAAAATGCCAAATTTTGAAACCCATGAACAGTGCCAAACACGTTGTAAACAGTAATTAGGAACAGTGATCATGAACAATAATCATTAATAGTAAACAGAGTGATTTGGGCAGAAATAAGATTGGTATTTATAAGGATGTATGAATGGAATTTTTAAAGATTTTTGGGATAAAAATCCATATGTAAAAATAGAGACCAAATTAACCTCTATGAGAGTTATGAAGGAAAATAAAGTGATTATGACATATGCATGGGTTAGAAACCCTAGGATGAATTCAAATTTAATAATAGAAATGTGCAAGCATGGAATATTATGTCTATATGAGAAAAATGGTTCTTTTCATTTGTATAGGAAAGGAAATGGGTACAAGTGAAAGATACAAGTTGACTATGCAGGTAAGTAAGCAACCCTTTGAAAATATAATTTTATACGACTTTACTTTGCAGTCTTAAATTATTTTGGAAATTGCTTCGTTAGAAGCAAATCCTTTTAATATTGAAAAATATGGAAATGCAAATTTTGAAAAGGTTGTGTTGAAAGGAAAATGAGGTTTTAAAATGATATTTGAAATAAATGTATTAGAATAGTTTTATTTCAAGGTTTTGAAGTATTTTAAGGATATATTTCAAAGGTTCTTTAAATATTGGATTATTTTGGAATTTTCAAAATCCATTGTTTCGAGCAGGATTTAAGGAAGGCCAACACGATAAATTAATTTGAAAAACGATTTGAGTAATGTTTAAAGGATTATACAAGTCTATCACATATAGAAATGAACAATAAGACAGGTAGACAAAAGTATATGATATTAGATGAAAGCATGTACTTGCGTGTCCTTTGATCATAAAAAAACCATAAATGAGAAAAGCATTTATAAGAAAAATCTTTTAGTTTAAAATATTTTTTAAAGACATTTTATCGTTCAGAAATTATTACAAAACGGTTAGAAAATATTGTTATTTTAAATATTTTCCTTGAATACTTCAAATGAGCTATGAAATATAAATGTTTTAAGGTTGGCCATCCTTACAAAACGTTTTGAGTATATAACTCGTTAACATGGGTTAAGCTCAGTTTTCAAGATTTGAAAGAAATACAGACTGAGGTCTGTAGTATTTGATAAAAGCATTATAGCATTAAGCTTTTAGAAAAGGAACACAGACTGTGGTCTGTGGTTTTTATAAAATCAAGCTAGCATGTGAATGTGAAGGAAACGTGTGCACAAGGGTTATGTACTAGGTCTATTATAGAGGATACGCATACCGGACGCGGTTGCAAATTGGGCCCCCTTTGCATAGGCCGAGTCGCTTGAATAAGGCTAAATGCCGGTGGCGCCCTCCCTGAAATGGGAGATGGACACGGATAGTCGCCTGGCTTACGGGCTATCATCTGGAAAGGTTTCTCTCCTAAGGAAGGATGATCACTTGATAAGTGTCACCTACCAGATGGACAGAGACGTATTGCATGTTGCATATGCTTAAAAAGGGATTTTATGAAAAATATTTTAGGACATGAAAATGTCCTGTGAGAAAAGGAGTTTCAATTACCAGTATTTTAGAACATAAATATGTTCATGGAAAAAGAATTTATAAGTCAAGTTTTATAAGAAAATGTTTGCCATGAATCGGGATTATGAAATGTTTATGAAAGGTATTTATGAAAAGGTTTCCTCCAATTGCTAGTCGAACGCTTGTTAAGCGTCTACTACTAAAAGGTGATAAATGCATTTAAAATGAAAAATATTTGCTTATTGAGTTTCAACTCATGTTTTGTTTTCCCCAACCATAGACAGGTACCGCACAAGCCATGCATGAAAGGAAAAGAGTATGAAGAAAACTTTTCAACAAACTAGTTTGTAGATGGTATGAAGGATTATATGGAATCTTCAAAATATGTATGTATGAAATGTTGGAAATATGTGGAAAATAAGCCAAGTCTATGTTTTGATGATTAACAAATCAATTTGAGTAAGTTTTGGTTACTAACATGTTTGTGGAAATGACTTAAGGTTATAAATTTGAAGAATATGAAGCATGGCAAGTCAAGTCGATTTCCAAGTCGACTCAGGCTTCGACTTAGGCCAAGTCGATCCCCAAGTCGACTCAAGAAGCGACTTCAAGACGTCATTCCCTTCCAGAGTTGAAATCAAGAAGGAGAGGTGCCGAAGTCGCATCCCAAGTTGACTCCGCTTGCGACTTGGGTGAAGTCGCAGACCAAGTCGACTCCAGTAGCGACTTGGAGGCGTCATTTCCTTCCAGAGTTGAAATCGAGAAGGAGAGGTGCCGAAGTCGCATCCCAAGTCGACTCCGCTTGCGACTTGGGAGAAGTCGCAGACCAAGTCGACTCCAGTAGCGACTTGTAGGCGTCATTTCTATCCAGAGTTGAAACTGAGAACAAGGGCTGCCGAAGTCGCATCCCAAGTCGACTCCGCATGCGACTTGGGTGAAGTCGCAGATCAAGTCGACTCCGACTTCGACTTCAATACGGAAACATGCAGATCAAGAAAACTCAATGATAGATTTAAGAGATTCAAAAGAAAATGAAGATCAAATGAGGATCAAGTGAAGACCAAAGCAAAGCTGCATATTTCTCATGGAGAATCGAGATCATGCATTTGAACCTCTCTTATGCATTCCAATACTCAAAGACACAAGACTCAAGACATGGAGTAAAATGTGCTTCAAGATAGAAGAATTAAAGAATCATAAAGAGTCTTAAAGGAAGAACAACCAAACATGAAGAAACTCAAGCAAGCAAAGCATTTCAATGATTTTAAGTTCATCAAACAAGCTGTCGAGGTTAAGTCGCACCCGAAGTCGACTCCACCTGCGACTTGGGTCAAGTCGAAGACCAAGTCGACCCAGACTGGAACTTGAAGAAGTTGCGAACAGGCGAAGTCGCACCCGAAGTCGACTCCATCTGCGACTTGGGCGAAGTCGCACCCGAAGTCGACTCCACCTGCGACTTGGGTCACAACGGTCGGAAAATTTTCGAACGTTTGCGCATTAAATGCGCGCTACCTACCTCCAAACGTTCGGATTCCCTCCACAATTATAAAAGGCAATCAATATGAACGAGGAGGGCAGCTGAGAATCATTGAATGTGCATAACTCCTATCTCCAAGAGCATTAAGTGATCAAGCCATCACAAAGAAGGAGAACTCCGAGTTCAAACTGGCAAGAGCTTCTTATTGAATCATCAACACTGCTGTACAAGTTCTTCTCTGTGTCAAAAGTTCCTCTACACAACAGTAATGTGTAGAAACTTTCTTTTATTCTTATTGTTGTATTGAACTTGTTTTAACTTGGGTAGATAAGAACAAGTGTAAGCAAAGTAGTGTGTGATTGGAGTGGAACTGGTCACCTACTTGTGTTGTGTATTGTTGATGCCCCCTAGAGCTAGAATCTAGAAGAGAGCGGAGGCTCTGGTTGTATATGCCCCCTAGAGCTAGAATCTAGAAGAGAGTGGAGACTCTAGTTGTATTCGCGGAATACATAGTGGAACTCAAGTCACAAGAGGTGTGAGCTTGGAAGAGTGGAGTAGGGAGGTTGCCCGAACCACTATAAAATCTTGTGTGTTGATGTTTGTTTCTGCTCTCTACACTATATTGCTTTCCATTCTGTTTCTTCATAAAGGGGACTAGATTAATCCGTGGTAAAGTTTCTGTTTAAGTTGTAAATTTTTAAATACCCAATTCACCCCTCCCCTCTTGGGTAATTGTCATTAACTCGGGACCAACAAGTAGTATCAGAGCAGGTCTTTGAGTTATACCAAAGAGATCTTTTGATATGGCATCCCAATCAACTTCTGTTCCCGCATTTGCCGAAGGCCAATCTTTTACTAGGCCACCATTGTTTGATGGGAACAATTTCGGCTATTGGAAGCTTCGTATGAAGCAACTCATCATGTGTGGCGCCCCAATCCGAGGTGCCCAGAAGCCTTACTCCGGGATCGTTTTGATTGGTAAACGCGACTCAGGATTGTTGCCCTGATCACACGGCAACATTTTTTTTTTCATTAATACATGGAAAATTTCCATCATTCATCTATCATGAAATATATTTCACATATCACAGTTATGAACCAAAACTGTTTCATAAAACAAAAATATTCATTTCCATCTCAAAATTATCATCATTGTCTTTACATAAAATTTACATATACAATATTTCATCAAAACTACATGTCTTTTTACATGCTGCCTTCATCATCTTTTCCTGTCTGTTGTTGAAAAAGCATGGGTGAGTAATAATACTCAGTAAACAAGCTATACATAATTTTTCAATCATTTTTATGCATTTCATAAAATGCAAATGCAATGCATACATAGCATTCATGACATTCCTTTGGATGCGACGCTAGCTAGGCGCCCATCCCATACATGCTCCCATTTCAGGGAGGTCGTCGCCGGCCTGGGCCTATTAAGCGACTTGGCAATAGCGATGGGGACATCCGGTCCGCTTACTACCTCGACTAAGGCCTATTCCTCGTGCACATGCTCATTCTCATACACATGCCGACATGATATTTACAAATCATAAACAATTTCATAAAAAGCATTTAATAAATAATTTCACAAAATGAACTTCAGTTCATGTCAAGCAGTTATAGGTATGGCCAACCTTAAATAAATTTCATAAAGCAACTTGCAAACAATTTCAAGCATTTTGGAAATCATTTGCAAAACATATAACTTGCTTACCTTCTTAGGAGGTGTTTTCGACCTTCTCTTTTCCTTTTCCTATTCAAGGAGAAATGATATTTTCATTTCTTCTATTCAAGCTGCTTCCCATGCATGCTCTATATTATTTTGGCATTATTTCTTTATGTGGATATTTTTATCCATAGGTTCTTCAAAATTTTCATCCTTATAATTAAATATTAATCTCAAATTTTCTTCAAAATCACGCTGTTACTGTAGCAGATCACTGTAGCAATTACTGTAGTAGATCACTGTAGAAAATTACACTGTAGCATATTACTATTCATCCGAGTTAGTGTTCACAGAGACGTGGTTACTGTTCATGGGTTCCAAAAATTGATATTTTTTCCAAAAATAAAAAATACCATGACATACCTTATGCCTAGTATATCATAGGACATTCAATACATTTTGAATTTATCATCATTTACTTGGTGAAAAAAATCATTTTCTCCATATACTAAAAATCAACATAAATTCACTTAAGCATAATCCTTAATTCCAAAAATCATGAAATTAATATATCATTATTACAACATCATATTTATCATAATCATACATTCCAAATCATCATTTATCAATTTTGGAGCATTATTTTCACATATCATATGCTATCTTCCCGAATACCCTATCTTTGCTCCAAATTTTTGATGTTTTGGCATAATTCCATTTAAACATTATATATATACTTATTTTCTCATTCTTGGGCATTATCTAAGCATAGTTTTACCATACTTAACATCCAAAACAAATTTGGGTAGAAATCACTTACCCGAAGTGGAGATACGCCTCTTTTTCTCGCACTTTCTCTCTCCAACCTTCTATTCTTCAAGGCTAAAACGTGGTGGGGGTGAAAAATGCTCAAATGGAGCTGGTTTTGGATGCCTTGGACGTTCTCCCCTGCTGCTCTATTTATAGGGTTGGATGTTTCAAGAATTTGGAATTTACCCCCTAGTTTTGAGGTATTTAATTATAAATTGGTATTTCTTTTTAATTTTGAAAAATGCTTTGAGCCCTGTGCTGCCCACCCTAGGCCTGCTCCAGCAACCCTATTGCAGCCCTATTTTCCACCCTTTTTTTATTTTTAAAATTAATTAAGTTAAGCTAAATTAATCCTAGCCATTGATCTTTGATTAGGATAAATTTTGACCATTGATTTTGGTCAAATTTTTCAGCTGCTCCCCCTGCAACATCCCTGCAGCAGCAGCCATTGCATTTAATTTTTTTAATTTTTATTTATTTACTTTATTTAAAAAGTCAAAAGTAGCTTTTATTAAAAAGTTAGCTACTTTTTGATCTTGTTTTGACGTTTCATCTTGACCTTTGATTTGTGATTTTCATCACATCTTAACCCATTCATCATGTCCATCATGAATTTTTAACCATCCATAAAAAATTTCATCGAATTCCGACGCCCGGATTGCAATTTATGAATTTTTTTCTATTTTTCCACAAAAATCCAGATTTGAATTAAAATATCCAAAAGAATTGCTATTTTGTCTTGTAGTGATTAAATCTCCATTTTGTATTTTTGTGATTAAGTTAATCCAAGTGATTAACTCTTAATCACGTGTCTTAGTCCCCAGTTACTATTTACGTCACTATTCACGTCGTATATCCATCAATATAATTCATGAATTTTCATTTATTCATAAAATAATTATAAAATTACAAATATCGAAATGACGCGTATACGATCGAAATGACGCGCATACGGTCGGGGTTTCACATCATGGCTACAGATATGGATTCTTGGATTGCAATCGAAGATGGTGTAACCTTGCCTATTGATGAAAGAGCTTCCAAATGGACCAATGAGGAAGTAAAAACTGTTAAGAGCAACGCCAAGGCTATGAATTCTTTATTTTATGCTCTTACGGCTTCCGAATATGATAGAGTATCCTCTTGTTTAACCGCAAAAGAAATATGGGATACTTTAACATCTATATATGAAGGAACTTCTCAAGTCCAAGGGACAAGGAGAAATATTTTGATTGGAGAGTTGGAAAGCTTTAGAATGCTAGATATAGAAAATATTTCTGAAATGTTTGCTAGATTCTCTAAAATTACTAATACTTTAAAAAGTCTTGGAAAAGCAATTTCTGAATCGGAGCAGGTCATGAAGATTCTAAGGGCGCTACCCGAATCATGGACTTCGAAAATTACTGCAATAGAAGAAGCAAAGGACTTGAACACATTGAAGCTAGAAGACTTTATTAGCTCACTAATGTCACATGAGCTAATCAAGAAAAGAAATGAAGATCACCACAAAGGAAAAAGAGCAATTGCACTAAAAGTCACTCATAACTCGGATGAATCCACCTCATCATCTCACAATGACGATGAAGACATTGCTCTACTCACACGCAGATTTCAAAAGTTTGTGAGAAATGAAAAGAACTTCAAAGACTTCAAAGAGAGATCACGAAAAAAGAAGAAGAAGGAGGCTACAAAGTGCTATAGATGGGGAGGTATGGGACATATGCAAGCTCAATGTCCTACACTCGAAGAGAAATCAAAGGATCAACAAGAAAGGAGGGAAAGACATGAAAGCAGAAAATTCCAAAGGCCAAAGGGAAGAGGAATGTGCGTGAACGAAGAAACTTCATCAACAAGTAGCTCCTCAACCGATGATTTTGATGCGGCAAATTGTGCAAGAATATGCTGCATGGCGCGGATTGAGCAAGAAGAAGATTTGTTGTGTTTAAACACAACGGAAGTTTTGGAAGATGAAACCACCTCAACCAAGTACAAAAGTAATGAAGAGGTAAATTCCAAATTTTGTTATTCTCAATCTACTCACTCTTCTATTCAAGAATGTCTCAAATGTGCTGAATTAGAAGAATTGCCACATGCATATGATTCATTATATGAGGAAATCAAAAAATTAGGAAATAAGTTATCATTAAAGAGACAACAATGCAATTCCATTATTATTGTAAATGGAAAACTAGCTAAAAGTACATCAAAACTGAAAGATGAAAATGAATTGCTTTGAAAGAAGTAGAGAAATTGAAAAAGGAGAATGAATCCTTAAATGAATCATTAGCTAAATTCTCTAATCCAGGAGAAAATGTAAAAATATTTCTGAACATGTGGCGCCCCGAACTGAAGCGTCCACATAGTCCTTACTCCAAGATCTTATCGATTGGTAAACGTGAATCAGGATTGTTGCCCTGATCACACGGCGGGTTCTTAATTGGATCTCGTCCATTTTTTTTTTTTATTTCTTTTTCTCTCATCGTATCATCATTCATGATGGACTTATCCATAACATCATAAATCATCAACTTCTCATACAAAAATCTACTAACCTTTGTAGATTCTTCTTTTCTTTTAGCAACTCGTGCCCTTCATTTCTTGTCTTTCCCTACACCTGTCTGAGGTTGGGAAAACAAAACATGAGTCGAAACTCAATAAGCAAGCATTTTTCATTTTAAATGCATTCCTCTCCATTTTGATAGAAGACACTTACCAAGTGAACAACTACCAATGGAATAGAAACCTTTTCGTAAACCATATTTCGAAACCTTTCATAAACCATTCATGTAAATCATTCGTAAATGCATTTCTCTCCATTCGATAGGAGACACTTAGCAAGTGATCAACTATCAATGGAATAGAAACCTTTTCATAAACATAGGATGTGCAAATGCTTCCTTTCAATTCCTGACATGAACCATTGTGTGTGGGTACGCTAGCTCAGGGAACATCTCACATAGCATGGTCCAATGCGCCGGCTGTCTCCGACTTGGCCTCATCAAGGGAACCTCTCTTCCTCTTGATGCCTACATGGTTCCTACATGCATGACTTTTGATTTCCCGGCATTATATACCTCTTACACCAGGTAACTCGTCATTCTCATGTAGAGAATTATTTGCACCATCCCTTAAAATCATCATTTTAAATTCATGCTTTTCAGTCCATGTATGAAAATGCAATGCATTCATTCACACATACATTTCTTCACACATAACTTTTCCTTTGCCTCCACCTCTCGGGAGGACGCCGTCGGCACACAGCCCATACGACTCGGCAATAGTGGAGAGGGATCCCTGATCCTACTTCCTCTACTAAAGCCTCTTCTTCATACATCATACATCATACATGTGCAAATGTCCATGAACATAACATGATATCAATATGCCGGCATGACTTTTCATAAAACCTCATAAACATTCATCATTTCAAAACATTATAGGAATGGCCACCCTTAAACACATTTCATAAAACATTTGAGTAAACAATTTGCAACCATTTAAAACATTTTAGAAAATATATAGCTTGCTTACAAATCATCAATTTCAAAAGAGTAAATCATTTTCAAAAGTTTGCTTGCTTACAAATCATCATTTTCAAAAGGATTGTTTGCTTACAATGAAGCAATAAAATCACATTTTCAAAGTTGTGCTTGCTTACAAATCATCATTTTCAAAAGGATTGCTTGCTTACAATGAAGCAATAAAATCACATTTTAAAAAAGTTTGCTTGCTTACAAATCATCAATTTCAAAATACGCTGTTCAGTGTTCATAATTACTGTTCATGTCACTGTAGCATATTACTGTTCATCATCACTGTTTACTGTTCACCCGAGGTTATTGTTCACAGCACGTGGTTACTGTTCATGGGTTCCAAAAATTGACATTTTTCCCAAAAATAAAAAATACCATGACATAGCTTATGCTTAGTATATCATGGGAAATTCATGAATTATGAATTTATCATCATTAACTTGGCTAAATAAATCATTTTCTCCATATACTAAAAATCAACATAAATTCACTTAAGCATAATCCTTAATTCCAAAAATCATGAAATTAATATATCATTATTCCAACATCATATTTATCATAACCATACATTCCAAATCATCATTTATCAATTTTGGAGCATTATTTTCACATATCATATACTATCTTCCCGAATGCTCCATCTTTGCTCCAAATTTTCGATGTTTCGGCATAATTCCAATTAAGCATTATAAATTTACTTATTTTCTCATGCTTATGAATTATCTAAGCATGATTTTACCCTACTTAACATCCAAAATAAATTTGGGAAGAAATTGCTTACCTCAAGTGGAGAACTTCTCATTTCCTTCCCATTTTCTCTTTCCTTCTTTCTCTCCTTCTCTCTCTATGGCCAAAACGTGTTTTGGGGGTGGGAATGCTTGAATTGATCAATCTTGGAGTGCCTTTGGACGTCCACCCCTGCCCCCTATTTATACTTTTTGATTTTTCACATATTTGCAATTTACCCCCTCTTGCTTGAGGTGTAAATTTGCAAATGTGTTTTTTTCTAATTTCCAAAAGGTGCTTTGAGCCATGTGCAGCCACCCTAGCTACTGTTCACGCCTCCCCTATGGCAGCCCTATTTTTGTAGCTTTTTTAATTTATTAAAATTATTTAATTTAGGCTAATTTAATCCTAGCCATTGATCTTTGATGAGGATGGATTTGAGCCATTGGATTTGGCCCCAAAAGTCCAAGCTCCAGCAGCTTTTCATTAATTACTCATCTCTTTAATTAATTAAAATTAATCAAAAGTCAATTCTCATTAATGAAAAAGTAAAGCTACTTTTTCATTTTTCAAATGTCGTTGAATCTTGACCCTTGATTTGTGATTTTCATCACATCTTGGACCATTCATCATTTCCATCATCACATCTTAGCCACCCATAAAAAATTTCATCTCAATCCGATGTCCGGATTGCAAGATATGAATTTTTCTTCATTTTCTTCCAAAAATCAATTAAAAATCCGAAAATAATAAAAAATTCCAAAAGTGGCTATTTTGTCCTTTTGTGGGAAGCTTCCTTTTTTGTCTTTTATGATTACGTTAATCCAAAGTGATTAACTTAATATATTCCTTAATCCCACATTTACTATTCACGTAAGCTATTCACGTGCACTATTCATCCGAATTTCATGCATAATTATTTTAACCTTCATTTCCATATATTTCATATCCATCAATATATATTTCTCAAATATATTACCTAGGGTTTACAACCCTAAAGTTTTGTACACGTCTCAAAGATCGGGGTTCCACAGAACATGACCTCTCAAACAAATAAAAGAGGTCTTGGATACTCCACATTTGAGCAAAGAGAAAATGGCAAATTGAATGTGCCAGTACTTGAGAAAAATCAAACCAAAACTGCATCTATCTACAAGCCCAAAGGAAAACATACTACGTGGACTAGAAGGTCAATTGTTGAATCAATACATACTTGGAGGCCTACTCCTAGATTACCAATGGCTTGTAATTTTTGCAATAAGATGGGTCATAAAGTCCATAAATGTAATTTTAAGAAACTATATGACCATGGTGCAAAATTAGTTTGGGTTCCAAGAAACACAAGATTTGGGCTTTCAAAGATAGAACAACAAAGATTAAATCAGTTTACTAACCCAAATGGACCCATAAAATGGGTACCAAAGAGATAAGATTTATTTGTTCATTTTTCAGATATATTTCAAAGCAAAGGCAAGCAACGTTTGGTTCATGGATAGCGGTTGCTCAAGGCATATGACCGGAGAAAGAAGTTCATTTCATAAACTCAAGCCTTGCAACGATTGAACTGTTGCCTTTGGAAATAATGAAAAAGGTAAAATCAAAGGTAAAGGAAATATTTATAGTATTTCAAATGCATGTATGGAAGATGTATTATTTGTTGAAGGACTCAAGCACAATTTAATAAGTATTAGCCAATTACGTGACAAAGGGTACAAGGTTGTGTTTGAATCATCTATATGTAATGTATTTGATGGAGAATATATCATGTTTAGCGGAAAAAGACATGGAAATGTATATTTGGTTTCACTTGATGAACTAAATGGTCAATGTCTAATGACCATTGACAATGATCCATGGGTTTGGCATAAGAGGCTTGAGCATATAAACATGACAAATATAAAGACCCTATGGAAGAAGAGTTTGGTAGAAGGATTGCTTAAATTGAAATATGACAAAGATAAAATTTGCTAGGCATGTCAATTGTCAAAACAACCTAAAATGCCTTTCTCTACCAAAAAGGAGATTTCCACCACTAGGCCACTTGAATTGCTACACATGGATCTATATGGGCCATCTGATATTTTAACCATTGGTGGAAAGAAATATGTGTTTGTAATAGTTGACGATTTTTCAAGATTCACATGGGTAATTCTCTTAGCTAGCAAAGATGAAGCCTTCTCTATGTTTGCAACTTTTGTAAACTTGGTGCAACATGAAAAATAATGTACTATTATGACCATTAGAAGTGATCATGGTTGTGAGTTTGAAAATAAACGATTCATAGAATTGTGTAATGAAAAAGGAATTCATCATACATTTTCTGCACCAAGAACACCACAACAAAATGGAGTGGTTGAAAGGAAAAATAGAACTATACAAGAGATGGCTAGAACAATGCAAAATGAGAGTAAATTATCCAAGAAATTTTGGGGTGAAGCTGTAAGTACAGCTTGTCATGTGTTGAACCGAGTTACCATTAGAGCAATCTTGAAAAAGACCCCATATGAGCTATGGAAAGGTAGAAAACCAAATATTTTATATTTTCATGCCTTTGGTTGCACATGTTATGTTTTGAACAATGGAAAAACCAACTTGGAAACTAGATGCTAAGAGTGATGAGGCAATATTTCTTTGTTACTCATCAAATAGCAAAGCATATAGAGTCTTCAATAAAAGAAACCAAGTTGTAGAAGAGTCAATACATGTTGTTTTTGATGAATGTAACACATGCTCCAAAAGAAAAGATGATTTAAGTGATGCAGATGACGTCATAAGCAATCTTGAAAAACTGCAATTGGAGAAGCAAGAAGAATCCATGGAAGAAAGGGTAAGTGAAGGTAATAATTCCTATAAACCTCCAACTGATTTAAAGTTCAAAAATGACCATCCAATTGAGCAAGTTATAGGGAATGTTTATGAAGGTGTAAAGACTAGAAAGTCAAAACAAAATGTTTGTGGACAATACGCCTTTGTATCCAAAATTGAACCATCCACTATTGATCAAGCTCTTGATGATGAAAACTGGATCATAGCAATCCAAGAAGATCTAAATCAATTTGAAAGAAACCAAGTTTGGCATCTTGTTCCAAGACCAAAAGATTGTACCGTCATTGGCACAAAATGGGTCTTTAGGAACAAATTAGATGAAAGTGGACTTGTAGTGAGAAACAAAGCTAGACTTGTGGCAAAGGGATACTCACAAGAAGAAGGAATAGATTTTGAAGAATCCTATGCCCCGGTTGCTAGATTAGAAGCTATTCGCATCTTACTAGCTTTTGCATCTCACATGAACTTTAAATTATTTCAAATGGATGTTAAAAGTGCATTTTCGAATGGATATATAAATAAAGAGGTGTATGTTGAACAACCACCTGGATTTGAGGAGAAAGATCAATCTAAATTTGTATACAAATTAACCAAAGCATTATATGGATTAAAACAAGCTCTAAGAGCTTGGTATGAAAGATTAAGCAAATTTCTGATTGATCATGACTTTCAAAAGGGAAAGGTAGACACCACTTTGTTTATCAAATACAAAGAAAAAGATATCTTGATTATTCAAATTTATGTTGATGGCATTATTTTTGGTGCTACTAATGAGATTCTTTGTCAAGAATTTTCTAAGCTTATGCAGAAAGAATTTGAGATGAGTATGATGGGGGAGCTGAATTTCTTCCTTGGACTACAAATCAAGCAACTAAATGAAGGGATTTTCATCAACCAGTCCAAGTATATCAAAGAAATGTTGAAGAAGTTTGGCACGGAAAACAGCAAAGGGGCAAACACGCCTATGAGCTCAACCATTAAAATTGACAAAGATGAGAAAGGAAAAACAATTGATTTAAAATTATATAGATGCATGATAGGTTCTTTATTATATTTAACTGCTTCTAGACCTAATATATTATTTAGTGTGTGTATGTGCTCTAGATTTCAATCTTGTCCAAAAGAATCACACTTGGTAGCTGTAAAAAGAATTTTCAGATATTTAGTAGATACTACCAACATAGGACTTTGGTATCCAAAGGGTTCTAATTTTGATCTAATCGGCTACTTGGATGCGGATTTTGCCGGATACAAAGTAGATAGAAAAAGCACTAGTGGAACATGTCAATTTCTTAGGAACATGTTGGTTTCATGGTTTTCAAGAAAACAAACTAGTATTGCTCTATCTACGGCGGAAGCCGAATACATTGCCGCCGGGAGTTGTTGTGCCCAATTGCTTTGGATGAAACAACAACTTAGGGACTATGGCATGGACTTTAAAGATATACCTATTAAATGTGATAATACTAGTGCAATATGTTTAACTAAAAAACCAGTATTGCATTCTAGGACCAAGCATATAGACCTTAGACATCATTTTATTAGAGAACATGTAGAAAATCATGACATATGTTTAGAATATGTAAGAACAGAGGATCAAATTGCAGATATATTCACCAAACCTCTTGCAAAAGAATCATTTTATAAAATTAGAAATGATATGGGAATGCTTGAATTAACTTAGCAAAGCACAAACTGAGGGGGAGCACAGGTTCAGGGGGAGCAACCCCACCATTCTCATAAAATTTTACCCACTCTATCTCAAATTTTTTGATACATTGACAAAAAGGGGGAGAAGAGATCGGGATTTGAGTCTAAGTGGTTTTAAGAAGAAATCGAAATTGAGTCTAAGTTTTTATGCTTGGTTTTAATTTTTTTGTTTGAATGTTCTTTATTGTTTGCATGAGTATGTTAAAAACTTCAAAATGCAGAATTCGCATGTTTTTTATGTTTTTAAGACATTGAAAGGTAGACACTCAAATCAATTTTGTCAATCATCAAAAAGGGGGAGATTGTTATAAATATGTGGAAAATGAGCCAAGTCTATGTTTTGATGATTAACAAATCAATTTGAGTAAGTTTTGGTTACTAACATGTTTTTAGAAATGACTTAAGATTATAAATTTGAAGAATATGAAGCATGGCAAGTCACATCAACTCAGGCTTCGACTTAGGCCAAGTCGATCCCCAAGTCGACTCAAGAAGCGACTTTAAGATGTCATTCCCTTCCAGAGTTGAAATCGAGAAGGAGAGGTGCCGAAGTCGCATCCTAAGTCGACTCCGCTTGCGACTTGGGTGAAGTCGCAGACTAAGTCGACTCCAGTAGCGACTTGGAGGCGTCATTTCCTTCCAGAGTTGAAATCGAGAAGGAGAGGTGCCGAAGTCGCATCCCAAGTCGACTCCGCTTGCGACTTTGGTGAAGTCGCACACCAAGTCGACTCCAGTAGCGACTTGGAGGCGTCATTTCTGTCCAGAGTTGAAACCGAGAACAATGGCTGCCGAAGTCGCATCCCAAGTGGACTCCGCATGCGACTTGGGTGAAGTCGCAGATCAAGTCGACTCCGACTTCGACTTCAATACGGAAACATGTAGATCAAGAAAACTCAATGATAGATTCAAGAGATTCAAAAGAAAATGAAGATCAAATGAGGATCAAGTGAAGACCAAAGCAAAGCTGCATATTTCTCATGGAGAATCGAGATCATGCATTTGAACCTCTCTTATGCATTCCAATACTCAAAGACATAAGACTCGAGACATGGAGTAAAATGTGCTTCAAGATAGAAGAATTAAAGAATCATAAAGAGTCTTAAAGGAAGAACAACCAAACATGAAGAAACTCAAGCAAGCAAAGCATTCCAAGGATTTCAAGTTCATCGAACAAGCTGTCGAGGTGAAGTCGCACCCGAAGTCGACTCTATCTGCGACTTGGGTCAAGTCGAGGACCTAGTCGACCCAGACTGGAACTTGAAGAAGTTGCAAACAGGCAAAGTCGCACCCGAAGTCGACTCCATCTGCGACTTGGGCGAAGTCGCACCCGAAGTCGACTCCACCTGCGACTTGGGTCGCAACGGTCGGAAAATTTTCGAACGTTGGCGCATTAAATGCGCGCCACCTACCTCCAAACGTTCGGATTCCCTCCACAATTATAAAAGGCAATCAATATGAACGAGGAGGGCAGCTGAGAATCATTGAATGTGCATAACTCCTATCTCCAAGAGCATTAAGTGATCAAGCCATCACAAAGAAGAAGAACTCCGAGTTCAAACTGGCAGGAGCTTCTTATTGAATCATCAACACTGCTGTACAAGTTCTCTGCGTCAAAACTGCCTCTAGACAATATTAACGTGTAGAAACTTTCTTTTATTCTTATTGTTGTATTGAACTTGTTTTAGCTTGGGTAGCTAAGAACAAGTGTAAGCAAAGTAGTGTGTGATTGGAGTGGAACTCGTCACCTACTTGTGCTGTGTATTGTTGATGCCCCCTAGAGCTAGAATCTAGAAGAGAGTGGAGACTCTAGTTGTATTCGCAGAATACATAGTGGAACCCAAGTGACAAGAGGTGTGAGCTTGGAAGAGTGGAGTAGGGAGGTTGCCCGAACCACTATAAAATCTTATGTGTTGATATTTATTTCTGCTCTCTACACTATATTGCTTTCCATTCTGTTTCTTCATAAAGGGCACTAGATTAATCCGGGGTAAAATTTCTGTTTAAGTTGTAAATTTTTAAATACCCAATTCACCCCTCCCCTCTTGGGTAATTGCCATTAACTCGGGACCAACATGAAATGTTTAGATTGAAAGAACTTGTGATGTAGATAAGTCAGTTATTGTGATATGAATAATATATGTGAAATTAATGTCAAGAATATGTTCATATATGATGATATGATGTTATTATGAGTATCATGCGTAACTTGATGACAAGTGTTTGTTATGTGATGAAAAACAAAAAAAAAGGAAATGGAAATTTTTTTTGGACGAGATCCAATTTAAAAATTCCGCCATGTGATCAGGGCAACAATCCTGAGTCACGTTTACCAATCGATAAAGATCCTAGAGTAAGGCTTCTAGGCACCCCGGTTCGGGGCGCCACAGAAGTTGGTATCAAAGCTAGGATTGGTAAATAGGCGCGTAAAGAAAAGATTTGATATTACAATGAGTAATATCAGAGCAAAGAATGGTAAATAGATATGGTAAGAAAGATATGTTCCTGCAAGGATTGATGAATAGGTATAGGAAAAATGATGGAAGGGATAGATTGAAATTGTAAGATATACCTATGATATGTTGATTTTTATGGTTATATGAATATATGATGATTTGTCATAATTATGTTGTAAATATAGGAAATTGCTATGATATTTTGATAGGTATATGATTCATAAAGGAAGTGATTTTTCATTATGAAACGTGATGTTGGAAAGGAAAGTAGGAAAAATGTAAAATTTGAGAAAAATATTGATAAAAGGGTGGATATTTAAGAAATATATGTTAGATGTAGTTCTAACTCCACCTTTTATGATTGACAAGATTAGTGATAGAAAAAGCCACAGTCAAGGTGAGTATATAGTCGAAGAATCCTTCCTCGATGATTTAAGAATTATATATTAAGAATATGCATAATGAGAAACTCATAAAAAAATGGGAGTGGAAAGAGGAAAATGATGAATGATGAAAGGAAAGATATGGTACCACAAAGAGTGATATCATAGTAAGGATTGGTAGATAAGTATAGAAAGAATGAAGAAAAGGAGAAGATTGAAATCATGATATTTATATCATGTATTATCTATCATAATATAAAAAGGATATACTATAGACTGTCCTAGTATTAGTATTTTTATTAGAAAATACCTAAGTAGTAAGAATAAAATAGATGAAATTAGCAAAAGAGACTTTCTGTGATAAAGATATGTATGAAATATAATTGAGGCAAAGGTGTTCTTTGCTATAGAAATGAATTTGTTCGTATCTATATATCAAGTATATATGGAAAGAAAGAAAATAGTTATTATTAATCTTACTATTGACATGATTAAACGTATAATTTATGTTCATGATAAAATGAGGGGTTATGTTGAGATACTTTTATGTATATATATAAAAAAAATGTTATGTCTATTACAAAGAGTAATAGGCTCAGTTAAGAGGTAATGAAATAAATAAATTGCTACAAATAGCAACTCCTAACCTAGCACTAAGACAATTCGTTCTTAGTATTAAGAAAAAAAAGGGGATATAAGGCAAGAAAGGAAGTAGGAAAATATTGATAGGCAAAAGAAAACTCAAATCAGAGTTGCGCAACAAAACCATGATAATCCCATTTAAAATATATATATGGGAAGAAAGTAGAGAAGAAATACCTCAGTTTGTAATAATTGCCAAATGGCATTATGGTGAGTGCCTACAGGGTTCAAGTAAATGTTATAAAGGTGGTCAAGCAGGCCACATGTCAAGGGATTGTGAACCAGCTGAGGCTAGAGAGATGAAATGTTCTATTGGCAGCCAAGTAGGACACATATCACCCCATTGTCCAAATAAACCGCAAAGAATTTTGACACATAGAAGGTCTGCTCAATAAAAGACTCCTGCAATCGCCACTCAACAAGGCACTGCAACAGACTCGGTGCATGTCCAAGCCTTGAATCGTACAAAATCTCAAGACCAAGAAGAAAAGAAGGTTACAGGTATGATTTATATTTTGAAAAATTTAGTCGTAGCATTATTTGATTTAGGTACTACATATTCATTTATATCATACCAATATGTAACCACACATGCACTGCAAGTAGAAGAAACAAGTAGCGTATTCCATGTAGAATCTCCTGTCTATAGGTTAGCAAGTATCAATCAAATATAGAAAGTCATGCACTACTTAGATAGGATCAATGATATTGGAGGCCGACCTGATCCTACTACCCATAACTAAATTTGATATAATACTTGGAATGGGTTAGCTAAGCAGATAAGTATGAGAGGAGTTTCCTTCGTGTTGAAGAGATGCAGATTAAGAATGGTGGAAATGAGGAAAAGAGTAAGAGGAAAGTAAAGATGACCTAATTGGTCTAGCACTAATGTTTTCATTAGGTAATACATATGTAGTAAGAAAGGGATAAAAAAAAAAATTTTAGTCTCTCTGACTTTTTAATAATAAATGAATGTAGTATGTTTTGATATTTTACATTGTATGCTAAAGTATACATGATGAGGAAAGGTGAGTAGTTTATATATGATTTCGTTATGAATCATGTTCATGATAAATGAGAAAGGATGTGATAAATGAGAAAGGATATATGTATATGATTGATGGTTTGGAAATTATGTTTATGCTAATTATGATAATAGAATGATGTTGGCATGGATATTATATTTAATGAACTTTTTGAAGTTCCATAGAAATCATGTTTAAATAAGATTGTGTTAGTATACATTATAATTTCTTAGCATAATGAAAATTAAATTTTTGGACATAAGTTGTGATTAAAAATCACAATATTATGATCAAGGAATGTTATATATGATAAGAATTAAATGAATTTTTCATAGCCTAAATTCATGTTTAAAACATGAATTATAGAATTATATATATTGATGGCTAAAAATAATATTTTAGTCAATCAATCATGATTAGTACACGACTAATAAGGTTAATTATGTTCAATGAAAATGTTAAACAAAACATTTATTTTGTTATCAATCATGATTGATTCATAATTAATATATATGATGAAATTAAGTAGAGTAGTAATTTTAAAAGGAAATTATTATGAGTGATAATTTAAGAGATATTCATGTAAATAGTCAAACCCTTATGATATAACAATAGTTATCAAGCAAGCATATAGATGACCCCATTTGAAGTCCTATACGGACAAAAGTATCGAACCCTACTAAATTGGGATGAGATAGGATAAGGAAAGCTAGCCCGGATCTATCAAAAGGAATGGTAGAAAAAGGTACAGGTGATTCGTCAATACATAGTCACGACTCAAAACCGACAAAAAAAAAAATTTATACCAACTGTAACAGAAAGGACTTAAAGATTCAAGTTGGAAGTCATATACTTGTGATAGTAATACCATTTACAAGAGATCACGAGATTTGGAGAAAGGAGTAAATTCAATTCAAGATACATAAGGTCATTTGAAGTATTGAAGAAAATTTGTCAATTCCTGACCACTTAAATTATGAAGAAAGACCAATTAGAATTTTGGACCACAAAGTAAAGAAGCTTCATAATCAAGAGATTGAGTATGTCAAAATCCAATGGAACCGATATGCAGAAATCGAAGCCACTTAGTAACTTTGAGAGGAAGTCGAGAGGAAATACCCCCACTTGTTCAAAGTATAGCAGGTTTCGAGACGAAACCTTTTATAAGGGGGGGAGGATTGTGGAACCCCAAATTTTAGGACCATGTATGAAACTCTAAGGTCATGAACCCTAGGTTATTGATTTTTCTAAATATATAATTTTGTAATATATGGAGTTGAAGGACCGAATAATTAATTTAATAAATAGTAAACATGAATAGTAATCATGTGATTAAGATAAAGTGATAAGTTAATCACTTTGGATTAACTTAATCACGAAAAGACCAAATTGCAATTTTACAAAAGTGACATTAAATTATAAATTTAGAAAAGATGATTGATTGGTAATTTTGACAAGAGTGGAGGCACGAAGTGCACTTAGTAGAAATTTACAAAGGTTATATTTGGAATTTATAAGAAAATGGAGGGTAATTTATGATCCTACTAAGATTAGCTATGAAAATAAATTTTTACAAATATTTTGGAAAGAAATTTCAAAATTCTGAATTATACGAATTGAAACTGTTTAAATTCACGTACCTTATGGAAAAATAAAAATAAATGGAAAATTTTTGGCGAATTAGGGGCTCAAATTAAGGGCTTATATTCATCCTCACTGTTTTCATTAGATCTAAACATGCATAACTCGGAATCACATAAATATTTAATAGAAAATATTAAATTATGTGCTCTCTAATCTAGACAGATCAGATTATGAAAAATAGTTGACTAAATTATCAAACTTGAATGTATTAAAAAGCGTGCCAAATGTAATAAATACCACCGCCATGCACGTACACGTTTTTACGTTGATATTTTGATTAATTATTTAATTAACGCTGTTTGAGATGAAACTTTTGAAGAAAGCCTATTTTAACATACCCTACATAATGAATGGATTAAATTTTGCAAAATATGTCTACAAATTTTTAAAATGAAATTTTATGACAAAATATGATTTTAATTAAGTTAAAATATGTACTTTGTTCCAATTGAGGTGAAATTTTATGGGTAAGCCTATTTTAATATGCCCAATTTAATGAAGGAACGAAATTTTGGAAAACATGTCTCCAAAATTTTAAAATGAGACTTTTTATCCAAATATGAATTAGTTAATTAAAATAAAATAGATAATTTTTTCAAAATTCCGAAAGGTACATATTGTGAGCAATTGTATATATATTAATAAGAAACATTTTCATAATATATAAGTGTGTATGTAAGCAGTTATGATTTAATTTGTTAATGGTGGAATTTATCATTAAAAAAAAAAAACAAAAACAAGAAGCAGCGCTGGCAGTAAACAGGAGTGCCCGGTGCATGAAATAATTGCTGTAAATAGAGAAAAGCAACAGCTGTAAAATTTTTAGCGGTAACCTTGAGTTAAGTCAAATGTAAACTATGGTGAACCGATTAAAGAAAGGTATAAAAGGAGAGATAAGATACAAGAGGGCAGCAGCACTGTGAGAAGAATAGAAGAGTGGACGATCAAAAATAAAAGGATGAAGGATGGGCAGCAGCATTCTTCCGTCAAGCAAAAGGACGCTCCAAGGGCAGGTGCTGTTTAATTCCTTTTCTTTCATTTCTAATTAAATTTAATTTTGGAATGGATGTACCGTTCCAAACAGATTTTTTGTAATCATGTTTAAAATATGATTTATGAATAATGAAAAGATGGGTAAGGATTAATGTCCTTAAACTAATGCAGCTTTAACTAAATTAGGGATTTTTTCATGATTAATTTGATAAGTATAAGTTAATCTTGTTTTATTGCTTCAAATCTGGAGTTTATGTAATATTAGAAACAAAAATATGAACGAGCTAGTAAATGAATGTTTTTTGCCATGAATATTTTTATACAAGCTCATTATATTATCATTAAGGAACGAAAAAAATTTCAGCTTAAAATATTAAGTTTGTTGCAAATTAAAAATCCGAGAATATTAATTCAAACAGGGTAAAACGGGTGACAGAATCAGCTGTAGTAAAGGATTTTTAATAATTTGTTTAGATGGAATTTTAATCTGAAATTTTGACAAGATGTACAAGATATTATTATTATCACATGAAAAAAATTAAATATGATTTTTGGATGACATACGTATGGTTTAAAAATAACGTGATTAGGGCTGTTCCTAATTTTACAACACTGTCCAGCACAGTGAAAATATCAAAATAAATATATAATGTTAATATTTATTTCTGAAATTTTTATTACTGTTAATTAATGTAGTTATTGATTTATGACATAAATTTCAGAGTTAGATACTTTTATTTGATTATAAATCAAGATTTAGAGAAATAAGTACACCTGATTTCAGCAAATGTGGACAGTTTGAGAAATAATCAAAAATAAATATGAAAACTAAGTGAAAGTGATCCAAATGAATATATATGTTAGAAAAGAGTGTAATAAAGGATTAGGGATAGCAAATTAATGCTATTATATGTATATGGAATTAATAGATAAATAGGAAGATGGAACATAGAGAAAAGAGAAGGGCTGTTTTGGAATTTAATAATAAGTTTCAGAAATTTTAAATGAGAATTATGATTATGTTGATCATGGTATGTTATGGAATATATTATAGGAATTAAAAGAATTTTGTTAAATCAAATTCATGCTTAAAACATGAATTATGGAACCTTATACACATATGTGTACAAGTGGCTAAAATGATTTATTTAGCCAAGATAATCATGATAAATTCAAAATACATGAATTATCTCATGATTTACTAGACAAAAGCTATGTCATGATATTTTTTAATTTTAAAAAAATGCCAAATTTTGAAACCCATGAACAGTGCCAAACACGTTGTGAACAGTAATTAGGAACAGTGATCATGAACAATAGTCATTAATAGTAAACAGAGTGATTTGGGCAGAAATAAGATTGATATTTATAAGGATGTATGAATGGAATTTTTAAAGATTTTTGGGATAAAAATCCATATGTGAAAATAGAGACCAAATTAACCTCTATGAGAGTTATGAAGGAAAATAAAGTGCATGGGTTAGAAACCCTAAGATGAATTTCAATTTAATAATAGAAATGTGCAAGCATGGAATATTATGTCTATATGAGAAAAATGGTTCTTTTCATTTGTATAGGAAAGGAAATGGGTATAAGTGAAAGATACAAGTTGACTATGCAGGTAAGCAAGCAACCCTTTGAAAATATAATTTTATACGACTTTACTTTGCAGTCTTAAATTGTTTTGGAAATTACTTCGTTAGAAGCAAATCCTTTTAATATTGAAAAATATGGAAATGCAAATGTTGAAAAGGTTGTGTTGAAAGGAAAATGAGGTTTTAAAATGATATTTGAAATAAATGTATTAGAATAGTTTTATTTCAAGGTTTTGAAGTATTTTAAGGATATATTTCAAAGGTTCTCTAAATATTGGATTATTTTGGAATTTCCAAAATCCATTGTTTCGAGCAGGATTTAAGGAAGGCCAACACGATAAATTAATTTGAAAAACGATTTGAGTAATGTTCAAAGGATTATACAAGTCTATCACATATAGAAATGAACAATAAGACTGGTAGACAAAAGTATATGATATTAGATGAAAGCATGTACTTGCGTGTCCTTTGATCATAAAAAAACCATAAATGGGAAAAGCATTTGTAAGAAAAATCTTTTGGTTTCAAATCTTTTTTAAAGATGTTTTATCGTTCAGAAATTATTTACAAAACGGTTAGAAAATATTGTTATTTTAAATATTTTCCTTGAATACTTCAAATGAGCTATGAAATATAAATGTTTTAAGGTTGGCCATCCTTACAAAACGTTTTGAGTATATAACTCGTTAACATGGATTAAGCTCAGTTTTCAAGATTTGAAAGAAATACAGACTAAGGTCTGTAGTATTTGATAAAAGCATTATAGCATTAAGCTTTTAGAAAAGGAACACAGACTGTGGTCTGTGGTTTTTATAAAATCATGCTAGCATGTGAATGTGAAGGAAACGTGTGCACAAGGGTTATGTACTAGGTCTATTGTAGAGGATATGCATACCGGACGCGGTTGCAAATTGGGCCCCCTTTGCATAGGCCGAGTCGCTTGAATAAGGCTAAATGCCGGTGGCGCCCTCCCTGAAATGGGAGATGGACACGGATAGTCGCCTGGCTCGCGGGCTATCATCTGGAAAGGTTTCTCTCCTAAGGAAGGATGATCACTTGATAAGTGTCACCTACCAGATGGATAGAAACGTATGGCATGTTGCATATGCTTAAAAAGGGATTTTATGAAAAATATTTTAGGACATGAAAATGTCCTATGAGAGAAGGAGTTTCAATGATCAGTATTTTAGAACATAAATATGTTCGTGAAAAAAGAATTTATATGTCAAGTTTTATAAGAAAATGTTTGCCATGAATCGGGATTATGAAATGTTTATGAAAGGTATTTATGAAAAGGTTTCCTCCAATTGCTAGTCGAACGCTTGTTAAGCGTCTACTACTAAAAGGTGAGAAATGCATTTAAAATGAAAAATGCTTGCATATTGAGTTTCAACTCATGTTTTTTTTCCCCAACCATAGACAGGTACCGCACAAGCCATGCATGAAAGTAAAAGAGTATGAAGAAAACTTTTCAACAAACTAGTCTATACATGGTATGAAGGATTATATGGAATCTTCAAAATATGTATGTATGAAATGTTGGAAATATGTGAAAAATAAGCCAAGTCTATGTTTTGATGATTAACAAATCAATTTGAGTAAGTTTTGGTTACTAACATGTTTGTGGAAATGACTTAAGGTTATAAATTTGAAGAATATAAAGCATGACAAGTCAAGTCGATTTCCAAGTCGACTCAGGCTTCGACTTAGGCCAAGTCGATCCCCAAGTCGACTCAAGAAGCGACTTCAAGACGTCATTCCCTTCCAGAGCTGAAATCGATAAGGAGAGGTGCTGAAGTCGCATCCCAAGTCGACTCCGCTTGCGACTTGGGTGAAGTCGCAGACCAAGTCAACTCCAGTAGCGACTTGGAGGCGTCATTTCCTTCCAGAGTTGAAATCGAGAAGGAGAGGTGCCGAAGTAGCATCCCAAGTCGACTCCGCTTGCGACTTGGGTGAAGTCGCAGACCAAGTCGACTCCAGTAGTGACTTGGAGGCGTCATTTCTGTCCAGAGTTGAAACCGAGAACAATGGCTGCCGAAGTCGCATCCCAAGTCGACTCCGCATGCGACTTGGGTGAAGTCGCAGATCAAGTCGACTCCGACTTCGACTTCAATACGGAAACATGTAGATCAAGAAAACTCAATGATAGATTCAAGAGATTCAAAAGAAAATGAAGATCAAATGAGGATCAAGTGAAGACCAAAGCAAAGCTGCATATTTCTCATGGAGAATCGAGATCATGCATTTGAACCTCTCTTATGCATTCCAATACTCAAAGACATAAGACTCGAGACATGGAGTAAAATGTGCTTCAAGATAGAAGAATTAAAGAATCATAAAGAGTCTTAAAGGAAGAACAACCAAACATGAAGAAACTCAAGCAAGCAAAGCATTCCAAGGATTTCAAGTTCATCGAACAAGCTGTCGAGGTGAAGTCGCACCCGAAGTCGACTCTATCTGCGACTTGGGTCAAGTCGAGGACCAAGTCGACCCAGACTGGAACTTGAAGAAGTTGCGAACAGGCGAAGTCGCACCCGAAGTCGACTCCATCTGCGACTTGGGCGAAGTCGCACCCGAAGTCGACTCCACCTGCGACTTGGGTCGCAACGGTCGAAAAATTTTTGAACGTTGGCGCATTAAATGCGCGCCACCTACCTCCAAACGTTCGGATTCCCTCCACAATTATAAAAGGCAATCAATATGGACGAGGAGGGCAGCTGAGAATCATTGAATGTGCATAACTCCTATCTCCAAGAGCATTAAGTGATTAAGCCATCACAAAGAAGAAGAACTCCGAGTTCAAACTGGCAAGAGCTTCTTATTGAATCATCAACACTGCTGTACAAGTTCTCTGCGTCAAAACTGCCTCTAGACAAGATTAACGTGTAGAAACTTTCTTTTATTCTTATTGTTGTATTGAACTTGTTTTAGCTTGGGTAGCTAAGAACAAGTGTAAGCAAAGTAGTGTGTGATTGGAGTGGAACTGGTCACCTACTTGTGCTGTGTATTGTTGATGCCCCCTAGAGCTAGAATCTAGAAGAGAGCGGAGGCTCTGGTTGTATATGCCCCCTAGAGCTAGAATCTAGAAGAGAGTGGAGACTCTAGTTGTATTCGCGGAATACATAGTGGAACCCAAGTCACAAGAGGTGTGAGCTTGGAAGAGTGGAGTAGGGAGGTTGCCCGTGTTGAAAATATGTGAAAAATAAGCTAAATAAGCAGATTACTGTTCCTCCGTGGTTACTGTTCACAGCAACGTGATTACTGTTCATGGGTTTCAAAAATTGACATTTTTTCCAAAAATAAAAAATACCATGACATACCTTATGCCTAGTATATCATTGGACATTTCATATATTTTGAATTTATCATCATTTACTTAGCTAAAAAATCATTTTCTCCATATACTAAAAATCATCATAAATTTACTTAAGCGTAATCCTTAATTCCAAAAATCACGAAATTAATATATCATTATTCCAACATCATATTTATCATAATCATACATCCTAAATCATCGTTTATCAATTTTGGAGCATTATTTTCACATATCATATGCTATCTTCCCGAATGCTTCATCTTTGCTCCAAATTTTTGATGTTTTGGCATAATTCCAATTAAGCATTATATCTATACTTATTTTCTCATGCTTAGGAATTATCTAAGCATATTTTTACCCTACTTACCATCCAAAAGAAATTTGGGTAGAAATCACTTACCCGAAGTGGAGATACGCCTCTTTTTCTCACACTTTCTCTCTCCAACCTTCTATTCTTCAAGGCTAAAACGTGGTGGGTGGTGAAAAATGCTCAAATGGAGTGGTTTTGGATGCCTTGGACGTTCTCCCCCTGCTGCCCTATTTATAGGGTTGAATTTTTCAGGAATTTGGAATTTACCCCCTAGTTTTGAGGTATTTAATTATAAATTGGTATTTCTTTTTAATTTTGAAAAATTATTTGAGCCATGTGCTGCCCACCCTAGGCCTGCTCCAGAAACCCTATTGCAGCCCTATTTTTAACCTATTTTTTTAATTTTTAAAATTATTTAATTTAGGCTAAATAAATCCTAGCCGTTGATTAAAGATGATGATGATCATGGACCATTGATCATAGTAAAACCTCCAGCCACCCTAGCCTGCTCCAGCCCCTGCAGCAGCTGCTTTTAATTAATTTTTTTATTTTTTAATTATTTACTTTATTAAAAAGTCAAAGTATATTTAATAAAAAGTTAAGTTACTTTTTCAACATCTATTTGACACTTCATCTTAGCCATTAATTTGTGAGTTTCATCACATATTATACCATCCATCATGTTCATCATGTATTTTTAACCATCCATAAAAAATTTCATCTAATTCCGACACCTGGATTGCAATTTATGAATTTTTTTCTATTTTTCCACAAAAATCCAAATTTGGATTAAAATATCCAAAAGTAATACTATTTTGTCTTGTAGTGATTAATTCTCCTTTTGACTTTTTGTGATTAGGTTAATCAAGTGATTAACTCTTAATCACATATCTTAATCCATAATTACTATGCACGTTTACTATTCACGTGCACTATTCACGTGTGTCACATTCTTAATTGCATTATTTTAACCACTAGTACATATTTGTAAAATATAACATATTTCATAAATTTTATTTATCATAAAATCAGTACAGGGATCTAGGGTTTACAACTCTAGGTTTACATGTGCTATTCTAGGATTGCGGGTTTCACATGGATACTCCACATTTGAGCAAAGAGAAAATGGAAAATCGAATGTGCCAATACTTGGAAAAAATCAAACCAAAACTGCACCTATCTACAAGCCCAAAGGAAAACTTACTACGTGGACTAGAAGGCCAATTGTTGAATCAATACATACTTGGAGGCCTACTCCTAGATTACCAATGACTTGTAATTTTTGCAATAAGATGAGTCATAAAGTCCATAAATGTAATTTTAAGAAACTATATGACCATGGTGCAAAATTAGTTTGGGTTCCAAGAAACACAAGATTTAGGCTTTGAAAGATAGAACAACAAAGATGAAATCAGTTTACTAACCCAAATAGACCCATAAAATGGGTATCAAAGAGATAAGATTTATTTGTTCATTTTTCAGATATGTTTCAAAGCAAAGGCAAGCAACGTTTGGTTCATGGATAGCGGTTGCTCAAGGCATATGACCGGAGAAAGAAGTTCATTTCATAAACTCAAGCCTTGCAACGATGGAACTGTTGCCTTTGGAAATAATGAAAAAGGTAAAATCAAAGGTAAAGGAAATATTTATAGTATTTCAAATGCATGTATGGAAGATGTATTATTTGTTGAAGGACTCAAACACAATTTAATAAGTATTAGCCAATTATGTGACAAAGGGTACAAGATTGTGTTTGAATCATCTATATGTAATGTATTTGATGGAGAACATATCATGTTTAGCGGAAAAATACATGGAAATGTATATTTGGTTTCACTTGATGAACTAAATGGTCAATGTCTAATGGCCATTGACAATGATCCATGGGTTTGGCATAAGAGGCTTGGGCATATAAACATGACAAATATAAAGACCCTATGGAAGAAGAGTTTGGTAGAAGGATTGCCTAAATTGAAATATGACAAAGATAAGATTTGCAAGGCATGTCAATTATCAAAATAACCTAAAATGCCTTTCTCTACCAAAAAGGAGATTTCCACCACTAGGCCACTTGAATTGCTACACATGGATCTATATGGGCCATCCGATATTTTAACCATTGGTGGAAAGAAATATGTGTTTGTAATAGTTGATGATTTTTCAAGATTCACATGGGTAATTCTCTTAGCTAGCAAAGATGAAGCCTTCTCTATGTTTGCAACTTTTGTAAACTTAGTGCAAAATGAAAAACAATATACTATTATGACCATTAGAAGTGATCATGGTGGTGAGTTTGAAAATAAACGATTCATAGAATTGTGTAATGAAAAAGGAATTCATCATACATTTTTTGCACCAAGAACACCACAACAAAATGGAGTGGTTGAAATGAAAAATAGAACTATACAAGAGATGGCTAGAACAATGCTAAATGAGAGTAAATTATCCAAGAAATTTTAGGGTGAAGCTGTAAGTACAGCTTGTCATGTGTTGAACCGAGTTACCATTAGAGCAATCTTGAAAAAGACCCCATATGAGCTATGGAAAGGTAGAAAACCAAATATTTCATATTTTCATGCCTTTGGTTGCACATGTTATGTTTTGAACAATGGAAAAACCAACTTGGAAAAACTAGATGGTAAGAGTGATGAGACAATATTTCTTGGTTACTCATCAAATAGCAAAGCATATAGAGTCTTCAATAAAAGAAACCAAGTTGTAGAAGAGTCAATACATGTTGTTTTTGATGAATGTAACCCATGCTCCAAAAGAAAAGATGATTTAAGTGATACAGATGACGTCATAAGCAATCTTGAAAAACTACATTTGGAGAAGCAAGAAAAATCCATGGAAGAAAGGGTAAGTGAAGGTAATAATTCCTATAAACCTCCAACTGATTTTAAGTTCAAAAATGACCATCCAATTGAGCAAGTTATAGGAAATGTTTAAGGTGTAAAGACTAGAAGGTCAAAAAAAATATTTGTGGACAATACGCCTTTGTATCAAAAATTGAACCATCCACTATTGATCAAGCTCTTGATGATGAAAACTGGATCACAGCAATGCAAGAAGAGCTAAATCAATTTGAAAGAAACCAAGTTTGGCATCTTGTTCCAAGACCAAAAGATTGTACTGTCATTGGCACAAAATGGGTCTTTAGGAACGAATTAGATGAAAGTGGACTTGTAGTGAGAAACAAAGCTAGACTTGTGGCAAAGGGATACTCACAAGAAGAAGGAATAGATTTTGAAGAATCTTATGCCCCGGTTGCTAGATTAGAAGCTATTCGCATCTTACTAGCTTTTGCATCTCACATGAACTTTAAATTATTTCAAATGGATGTTAAAAGTGCATTTTCGAATGGATATATAAATGAAGAGGTGTATGTTGAACAACCACCTGGATTTGAGGATAAATATCAATCTAAATTTGTATACAAATTAACCAAAGCATTATATGGATTAAAACAAGCTCCAAGAGCTTGGTATGAAAGATTAAGCAAATTTCTGATTGATCATGACTTTCAAAAGGGAAAGGTAGACACCACTTTGTTTATCAAATACAAAGAAAAAGATATCTTGATTATTCAAATTTATGTTGATGGCATTATTTTCGGTGCTACTAATGAGATTCTTTGTTAAGAATTTTCTGAGCTTATGCAGAAAGAATTTGAGATGAGTATGATGGGGGAGGTGAATTTCTTCCTTGGACTTAAATCAAGCAACTAAATGAAGGGATTTTCATCAACCAGTCCAAGTATATCAAAGAAATGTTGAAGAAGTTTGGCATGGAAAACAGCAAAGGGGCAAACACGCCTATGAGCTCAACCATTAAAATTGACAAAGATGAGAAAGGAAAAACAATTGATTTAAAATTATATAGAAGCATGATAGGTTCTTTATTATATTTAACTGCTTCTAGACCTGATATATTGTTTAGTGTGTGTATGTGCTCTAGATTTCAATCTTATCCAAAAGAATCACACTTGGTAGCTGTAAAAAGAATTTTCAGATATTTAGTAGATACTACCAACATAGGACTTTGGTATTCAAAGGGTTCTAATTTTGATCTAATCGGCTACTCGGATGCGGATTTTTCCGGATACAAAGTAGATAGAAAAAGCACTAGTGGAACATGTCAATTTCTTGGGAACATGTTGGTTTCATGGTTTTCAAGAAAACAAACTAGTGTTGCTCTATCTACGGCGGAAGCCGAATACATTGCCGCCGGGAGTTGTTGTGCCCAATTGCTTTGGATGAAACAATAACTTAGGGACTATGGCATGAACTTTAAAGATATACCTATTAAATGTGATAATACTAGTTAAATATGTTTAACTAAAAATCCAGTATTGCATTCTAGGACCAAGCATATAGACCTTAGACATCATTTTATTAGAGAACATGTAGAAAATCATTACATATGTTTGGAATATGTAAGAACAGAGGATCAAATTGCAGATATATTCACCAAACCTCTTGCAAAAGAATCATTTTATAAAATTAGAAATGATATGGGAATGCTTGAATTAACTTAGCAAAGCACAAACTGAGGGGGAGCACAGGTTCAGGGGGAGCAACCCCACCATTCTCATAAAATTTTACCCACTCTATCTCAACTTTTTTCATACACTGACAAAAAGGGGGAGAAGAGATCGGGATTTGAGTCTAAGTGGTTTTAAGAAGAGATCGGAATTGAGTCTAAGTTTTTATGACTGGTTTTAAGTTTTTTGTCTGAATGTTCTTTATTGTTTGCATGAGTATGTTAAAAACTTTAAAAATGCAGAATTGGCATTTTTTTTATGTTTTTAAGACATTGAAAGGTAGACACTCAAATCAGTTTTGTCAATCATCAAAAAGGGAGAGATTGTTAGAAATATGTGGAAAATAAGCCAAGTCTATGTTTTGATGATTAACAAATCAATTTGAGTAAGTTTTGGTTACAAACATGTTTGTGGAAATGACTTAAGGTTATAAATTTTAAGAATATGAAGCATGGCAAGTCAAGTCGACTCAGGCTTCGACTTAGGCCAAGTCGATCCCCAAGTCGACTCAAGAAGCGACTTCAAGACGTCATTCCCTTCCAGAGTTGAAATCGAGAAGGAGAGGTGCCGAAGTAGCATCCCAAGTCGACTCCGCTTGCGACTTGGGTGAAGTCGCAGACCAAGTCGACTCCAGTAGCGACTTGGAGGTGTCATTTCCTTCCAGAGTTGAAATCGAGAAGGATAGGTGCTGAAGTCGCATCCCAAGTCGACTCCGCTTGCGACTTGGGTGAAGTCGCAGACCAAGTCGACTCCAGTAGCGACTTGGAGGCGTCATTTCTGTCCAGAGTTGAAACCGAGAACAAGGGCTGCCGAAGTCGCAGATCAAGTCGACTCCGACTTCGACTTCAATACGGAAACATGCAGATCAAGAAAATTCAATGATAGATTCAAGAGATTCAAAAGAAAATGAAGATCAAATGAGGATCAAGTGAAGACCAAAGCAAAGCTGCATATTTCTCATGGAGAATCGAGATCATGCATTTGAACCTCTCTTATGCATTCCAATACTCAAAGACACAAGACTCAAGACATGGAGTAAAATGTGCTTTAAGATAGAAGAATTAAAGAATCATAAAGAGTCTTAAAGGAAGAACAACCAAACATGAAGAAACTCAAGCAAGCAAAGCATTCCAAGGATTTCAAGTTCATCAAACAAGCTGTCGAGGTGAAGTCGCACCCGAAGTCGACTCTACCTGCGACTTGGGTCAAGTCGAGGACCAAGTCGACCCAAACTGGAACTTGAAGAAGTTCCGAACAGGCGAAGTCGCACCCGAAGTCGACTCCACCTGCGACTTGGGTCGTAACGGTAGGAAAATTTTCGAACGTTGGCGCATTAAATGTGCGCCACCTACCTCCAAACGTTCGGATTCCCTCCACAATTATAAAAGGCAATCAATATGAACGAGGAGGGCAGCTGAGAATCATTGAATGTGCATAACTCCTATCTCTAAGAGCCTTAAGTGATCAAGCCATCACAAAGAAGAAGAACTCTGAATTCAAACTAGCAAGAGCTTCTTATTGAATCATCAACACTGCTGTACAAGTTCTTCTCTGCGTCAAAACTGCCTCTACACAATAGTAACGTGTAGAAACTTTCTTTTATTCTTATTGTTGTATTGAACTTGTTTTAGTTTGGGTAGCTAAGAACAAGTGTAAGCAAAGTAGTGTGTGATTGGAGTGGAACTGGTCACCTACTTGTGCTGTGTATTGTTGATGCCCCCTAGAGCTAGAATCTAGAAGAGAGCGGAGGCTCTGGTTGTATATGCCCCCTAGAGCTAGAATCTAGAAGAGAGTGGAGACTCTAGTTGTATTCGCGGAATACATAGTGGAACCCAAGTCACAAGAGGTGTGAGCTTGAAAGAGTGGAGTAGGGAGGTTGCCCGTGTTGAAAATATGTGAAAAATAAGCTAAATCTATGTTTTGATGATTAAAAAATCAATTTGAGTAAGTCTTGGCTACTAACATGTTTGTGGAAGTGTTTAAGGGACATACATTTGAAGAAAATAGATCATGGAAGGATAAGTCGATTTCCAAGTCGACTCAGGCATCAACTTAAGGCCAAGTCGATCCCCAAGTCGACTCCAATGCGCCAAATCCTTCCAGAGTTGAAAATGGAGAGTTGAACTGCCGAAGTCGCAAACGAAGTCGACTTCGCATGCGACTTGGGTCGAAGTCGCAGACCAAGTCGACTCCAACATCGACTTCAAAATGACGAAACCTTCCAGAGTTGAAGTCAAGACCCCGAAGTGCCGAAGTCGCACCCCAAGTCGACTCCACTTGCGACTTGAGGTGAAGTCGCAGACGAAGTCGACTCCGGCATCGACTTCGATCGGGCAGAAGTGATTTTTCAGAAGATAAGCTGGATTAACTAATTTTCAAGACAAACCAGTATGAAGATGAAGATCAAGGCAACCTAGATGCTCAAACTGAAACATATGAAGATTAATCCAAGTCCAAGCAGGATGCATAAACTCAACCAAGAAGAATTGTTCAAGATTACATGATTCAAGTCTCATGGATTCAAAGCTTGCAAAACATGGGAGCAAACGAAAGCAAGCTAAAGAGAAGACACAATGATTCAAGAAGATATGAAAAAAGTAAAAGAACTAAAGGAATGGAGAAGCCTAAGTAAAACAAAGCATCCCGGAGTTTTTCAAGTTCATCAAGCCACCTGACGAAGTGAAGTCGCACACCGAAGTCGACTCCACCTGCGACTTGGGTCAAGTCGATGCCCAAGTTGACCCAACCTGGAACTTGAAGACGCTACGGAAAGGTGAAGTCGCACCCGAAGTCAACTCCATCTGCGACTTGGGCGAAGTCGCACCCGAAGTCGACTCCTCCTGCGACTTGGGTCGCAACGGTCAGAAATTATTCGAACGTTGGCGCATTTAATGCGCGCCACCTACCTTCAAACGTTCGGATTCCCTCCAAAATTATAAAAGGCAGTCATTGTGGATGAGGGAAGTAGCTGAAAATCATTAAGGGTGCTTAACTCCCATCTTCAAGAGCATTAAAGAGATCAAGCCAATCCAAAGAAGAAGAACTTTGCTTTAAACTGCTAGAGCTCAACTTCTGAATCTTCAAAGCCAACTCTACAAGTTCTTCTCTACGCCAAACTGTCTCTACACAACAGTAACGTGTAGATTCTTTCTGTTTTTCTTATTGTTGTATTGAACTTGATTTAGCTTGAGGAACTAAGATCAAGTGTAAGCAAAGTAGTGTGTGATTGGAGTGGAACTCATCACCTACTTGTGCTGTGATTTGTTGATGCCCCCTAGAGCAGGAATCTAGAAGAGAGCAGTGGCTCTAGTTGTATTTGTGAAATACAATAGTGGAACCCAAGTTACAATGAGTGTGAGCTTGGAAGAGTGGAGTAGGGAGGTTGCCCGAACCACTATAAAATCTTATGTATTTGATTTATATTTCTGCTCTCAACATTATATTGCTTTCCATTCTGTTTCTTCATAAAGGGGAATAGATTAATCCGGGGTAAAGTTTCTGTTTAAGTTATAAATTTTTAAATACCCAATTCACCTCGCCCCTCTTGGGTAATTGCCATTAACTCGGGACCAACAAGTGGTATCAGAGCAGGTCTTTGAGTTAAACCAAAGAGATTCATTGATATGGCATCCCAATCGACTTCTGTTCCCGCATTTGCCGAGGGCCAATCATTTACTAGGCCACCATTGTTTGATGGGAACAATTTCGGCTATTGGAAGCTTCGTATGAAGCAACTCATTATGGCTACCGATATGGACTCTTGGATTGTAATCCAAGATGGTGTAATCTTGCCAACTGATGAAAGAGCTTCCAAATGGACCGAAGAGGAAGTAAGAACTGTAAAGAGCAATGCTAAAGCAATGAACTCACTATTTTGTGCTCTTACAGCTTCTGAATATGATAGAGTATCTTCTTGCCTAACCGCTAAAGAAATATGGGATACTTTAACATCTATTTATGAAGGAACCTCTCAAGTCCAAGAGACTAGGAGAAATATTTTGATAGGAGAATTGGAAAGCTTCAAAATGCTAGAAACAGAAAATATTTCTGAGATGTTTGCTAGATTTTCTAAAATTACTAACGCTTTGAAGGGTCTTAGAAAGGCTATCTCCGAATCTGAATAGGTTATGAAGATACTAAGAGCTCTACCGGAATTTTGGACTCCAAAGATTACGGCAATTGAAGAAGCCAAAGACCTAAATACACTAAAGCTAGAAGATCTTATTAGCTCATTAATGTCACATGAGTTAATCAAGAGAAGAAATGAAGATCAACACAAAGGCAAGAAAATCATTGCGTTAAAAGCAGCACACAACTCAGAAGAGTCTACCTCCTCAACTCATAACGATGATGAAGATATTGCACTTCTCACTCGCAAATTTCAAAAATTTGTGAGAAAAGAAAAGAACCTCAAAGACTTCAAAGAAAGACCACGAAGAGAGAAGGAGGTTACAAAATGCTATAGATGCGGGGGTATGGGACATATGCAAGTTCAATGTCCTACACCGGAAGAGAGATCAAAAGATCAACAAGAAAGGAGGGAAAGACATGAAAACAGAAAATACCAAAGGCCAAAGGGAAGAGGCATGTACGTCAATGAAGAAACCTCATCAACAAGCAGCTCCTCAACCGACGAATTTGAGGCGGCAAATTGTGCTAGAATATGCTGCATGGCACGGATCGAACAAGAAGAAAATTTGTTGTGTTTAAACATAACGAAAGTTTTGGAAGAACAAACCATCTCAACAAAGTGCACAAGCAATGAAGAGGTAACTTCCAAACTTTGTCATTCTCAATCTAGTTATTCTTCTTTTCAAGAATGCCTCAAATGTGCTGAATTAGAAGAACTACAACTTGCATATGATTCATTATATGAGGAAATCAAAAAGCTAGGAAATAAGTTGTCATTGAAGAGACAACAATGTAACTCCGTCATTATTGTAAATGGAAAACTGGCTGAAAGATCATCAAAATTGAAAGATGAAAATGAATTGCTTTTGAAAGAAGTAGAGAAACTGAAAAAGGAGAACGAATTCTTAAATGAATCATTAGCTAAGTTCTCTAATCCAGGAGAAAATATAAAAATGTTTCTGAACATGACCTCCCAAACAAATAAAAGAGGTCTTGGATACTATACATTTGAGCAAAAAGAAAGTGGCAAATCAAATGTGCCAATACTTAGGAAATATCAAACCAAAACTGCGCCTATATACAAGCCAACAAGGAAAAGTATTATGTGGACTAGAAGGCCAACGTTTGAACCATTACATACTTGGAGGCCTACTCCTAGATTACCAATGGCTTGCAATTTCTGCAATAAAATGGGTTATAAAGCCTATAAATGTAACTTTAAGAAACTGTATGACCATGGTGTAAAACTAGTTTGGGTTCCATGAAACACAAGATTTGGGCTTTCTAAGTTAGAGCAACAAAGATTGAATCATATTACTAACCCAAATGGACCCATAAAATGGGTACCAAAGAGATAAGATCTACTTGTTTATTTTTCAGATATGTTTTAAGGCAAAGGCAAACAACGTGTGGTTCATGGATAGCGGTTGTTCAAGGCATATGACCGGAGAAAGAAATTTATTTCATAAATTTAAGCCTTGCAACGATGGAACGGTTGCCTTTGGTAATAATGAGAAAGGTAAAATTAAAGGTAAAGGAAACATATATAGTATTTCAAATGCATGCATGGAAGATGTTTTGTTTGTTGAAGGACTCAAGCACAATCTAATGAGCATTAGTCAATTAAGTGACAAAGGATACAAGGTTGTATTTGAATCATCTATATGTAATGTATTTGATGGAGAACATATCATGTTTAGTGGAAAAAGACATGGAAATGTATATTTGGTTTCACTTGATGAACTAGATAGTCAATGTCTAATGGCCATTGATAGTGATTCATGGGTTTGGCATCAAAGGCTTGGACATATAAACATGGGAAATATAAAGACCCTATGGAAGAAGAGTTTGGTAGAAGGCTTGCCAAAGTTGAAATATAACAAAGACAAAATTTGCAAGGCATGTCAATTATCAAAACAACCTAAAATGTCTTTCTCTACCAAAAAGGAAATCTCCACCACTAGGCCACTTGAATTGCTACACATAGATCTATATGGGCCATCCGACATTCTAACCATTGGTGGAAAGAAATATGTGTTTGTAATAGTTGATGATTTTTCAAGATTCACATGGGTAATTCTCTTAGCTAGCAAAGATGAAGCCTTCTCTATGTTTGCAACTTTTGTCAATTTGGTGCAAAATGAAAAATAAAGTACTATTATGACTATAAGAAGTGATCATGGTGGTGAGTTTGAAAATAAACGATTCATAAAATTATGCAATGAAAAAGGAATTCATCACACATTTTCTGCACCAAGAACTCCACAACAAAATGGAGTGGTTGAAAGGAAAAACAGAACCATACAAGAGATGGCTAGGACAATGCTAAATGAGAGTAAATTATCCAAGAAATTTTGGGGTGAAGCTGTAAGTACAGCTTGTCATGTTTTAAATCGAGTAACCATTAGAGCAATCTTGAAAAAGACCCCATATGAGCTATGGAAAGGAAGAAAACCAAATATCTCTTATTTTCATGCTTTTGGATGCACGTGCTATGTTTTGAACAATGGAAAAACCAACTTAGGAAAACTAGATGCTAAAAGCGATGAGGAAATATTCCTTTGTTACTCATCAAATAGCAAAGCATATAGAGTATTCAATAAACGAAACCAAGTTGTAGAAGAGTCCATACATGTTGTTTTTGATGAAACTAACACATGCTTCAAAAGAAAAGATGATTTAAGTGATGCAGATGATATAACAAGTAGTCTTGAAAAACTGCATGTGGAAAAGCAAGAAAATTCTTTGGAGGAAAGGGTAAGTGAAGGTAATAATTCTTACAAACCTTCAACTGATTAAAAATTCAAACATGCCCATCCAATTGAACAAGTTATAGGGAATGTATATGAAGGTGTAAAAACTAGAAGGTCAAAGCAAAATGTTTGTGGACAATACGCCTTTGTATCTAAGATTGAACCATCCAATATTGATCAAGCTCTTAATGATGAAAACTGGATTATAGCAATGCAAGAAGAGCTAAATCAATTTGAAAGAAACCAAGTTTGGCACCTTGTTCCTAGACCAAACGATTGTACTGTTATTGGCACCAAGTGGGTCTTTAGGAACAAATTAGATGAAAGTGGACTTGTAGTAAGAAACAAAGCTAGACTTGTGGCAAAAGGATACTCACAAGAAGAAGGAATAGATTTTGAGGAATCCTATGCCCCGGTTGCTAGATTGGAAGCAATTCGCATCTTATTAGCTTTTGCATCTCACATAAACTTTAAATTGTTTCAAATGGATGTTAAAAGTGCATTTCTGAATGGATATATAAATGAAGAGGTGTATGTAGAACAACCACCTGGATTTGAGGAAAAAGATCAATCTAAATTTGTATACAAGTTAACCAAAGCATTATACGGATTAAAACAAGCTCCAAGGGCTTGGTATGATAGATTGAGCAAATTTTTGATTGATCATGATTTTCAAAAAGGAAAGGTAGACACCACTTTGTTTATCAAATATAAAGAAAAGGATATATTGATCATTCAAATTTATGTTGATGATATCATTTTCGGTGCTACTAATGAGACTCTTTGTCAAGAATTTTCTGAGCTTATGCAGAAAGAATTTGAGATGAGCATGATGGGAGAGCTAAATTTCTTCCTTGGACTGCAAATCAAGCAATTAAATGAATGAATCTTCATTAACCAGTCCAAGTATATCAAAGAAATGCTGAAGAAGTTTGGCATGAAGAATAGCAAAGGAACAAACACGCCTATGAGCTCAACAATCAAAATCGACAAAGATGAGAAAGGAAAAATAGTTGATCTGAAATTGTATAGAAGCATGATAGGTTCTTTATTGTATTTAACTGCTTCTAGGCCTGATATATTGTTTAGTGTGTGTATGTGCTCTAGATTTCAATCATGTCTAAAAGAATCACACTTGGTAGCTGTGAAAAGAATTTTCAGATACTTAGTTGACACTACCAATTTAGGACTTTGGTATCCAAAGGGCTCTAATTTTGATCTAATCGGCTACTCGGATGCGGATTTTTCCGGTTACAAAGTAGATAGAAAAAGAAGTAGTGGAACATGTCAATTTCTTGGAAGCATGTTGGTTTCATGGTTTTCAAGAAAACAAACTAGTGTTGCTCTATCTACGGCGGAGGCCGAATACATTGCCGCCGGGAGCTGTTGTGCCCAATTGCTTTGGATGAAACAGCAACTTAGGGACTATGGCATGGATTTTAAAGATATACTCATTAGATGTGATAATACTAGTGCCATATGTCTAACCAAAAATCCAGTATTGCATTCTAGGACCAAACATATAGACCTTAGACATCATTTTATTAGAGAACATGTAGAAAATCATGACATATGTTTGGAACATGTAAGAACTGAAGATCAAATTGCTGATATATTCACAAAACCTCTAGCAAAAGAACCATTTTACAAGATTAGAAATGACATGGGAATTATTGAATTAACTCAGCACAAACTGAGGGGGAGCACCTGTTTAGGGGGAGCAAACCCACCTGTCTCTTTCTTTACCCTCTAACTTTTTGATATATTGACAAAAAGGGGGAGAAGGGTAGGATTTGAGTTCAAATGATTTAAGTCTAAATAGGCTAAGAGTACAAGTTAAGTTGAATGTTTGTTGAATGTTTTTTAACTTGAAAGTTTGCATAAGCATAAGTATGATAACATTTCAAAAATGCAAACTTAGCATGTTTTTTTTTACAATTGAAAGGTATACACTCAAATCGGTTTTGTCAATCATCAAAAAGGGGGAGATTGTTGAAAATATGTGAAAAATAAGCTAAATCTATGTTTTGATGATTAACAAATCAATTTGAGTAAGTCTTGGCTACTAACATGTTTGTGGAAGTGTTTAAGGGACATACATTTGAAGAAAATAGATCATGGAAGGATAAGTCGATTTCCAAGTCGACTCAGGCATCGACTTAAGGCCAAGTCGATCCCCAAGTCGACTCCAATGCGCCAAATCCTTCCAGAGTTGAAAATGGAGAGCTGAACTGCCGAAGTCGCAAACGAAGTCGACTTCGCATGCGACTTGGGTCGAAGTCGCAGACCAAGTCGACTCCAACATCGACTTCAAAATGACGAAACCTTCCAGAGT
The DNA here is from genome assembly GCA_030490835.1 of Annona cherimola. Classification (NCBI taxonomy): domain Eukaryota; kingdom Viridiplantae; phylum Streptophyta; class Magnoliopsida; order Magnoliales; family Annonaceae; genus Annona; species Annona cherimola. The sequence continues at coordinate 79,228,188 of CM059974.1, forward strand.
TGAAGTCAAGACCCCGAAGTGCCGAAGTCGCACCCCAAGTCGACTCCACTTGCGACTTGAGGTGAAGTCGCAGACGAAGTCGACTCCGGCATCGACTTCGATCGGGCAGAAGTGATTTTTCAGAAGATAAGCTGGATTAACCAATTTTCAAGACAAACCAGTATGAAGATGAAGATCAAGGCAACCTAGATGCTCAAACTGAAACATATGAAGATTAATCCAAGTCCAAGCAGGATGCATAAACTCAACCAAGAAGAATTGTTCAAGATTACATGATTCAAGTCTCATGGATTCAAAGCTTGCAAAACATGGGAGCAAATGAAAGCAAGCTAAAGAGAAGACACAATGATTCAAGAAGATATGAAAAATGTAAAATAACTAAAGGAATGGAGAAGCCTAAGTAAAACAAAGCATCCCGGAGTTTTTCAAGTTCATCAAGCCACCTGACGAAGTGAAGTCGCACACCGAAGTCGACTCCACCTGCGACTTGGGTCAAGTCGATGCCCAAGTCGACCCAACCTAGAACTTGAAGACGCTACGGAAAGGTGAAGTCGCACCCGAAGTCGACTCCATCTGCGACTTGGGCGAAGTGGCACCCGAAGTCGACTCCTCCTACGACTTGGGTCGCAACGGTCGGAAATTATTCGAACGTTGGCGCATTTAATGCGCGCCACCTACCTTCAAACGGTCGGATTCCCTCCAAAATTATAAAAGGCAGTCATTGTGGACGAGGGAAGTAGCTGAAAATCATTAAGGGTGCTTAACTCCCATCTTCAAGAGCATTAAAGAGATCAAGCCAATCCAAAGAAGAAGAACTTTGCTTTAAACTGCTAGAGCTCAACTTCTGAATCTTCAAAGCCAACTCTACAAGTTCTTCTCTACGCCAAACTGTCTCTACACAACAGTAACGTGTAGATTCTTTCTGTTTTTCTTATTGTTGTATTGAACTTGATTTAGTTTGAGGAACTAAGATCAAGTGTAAGCAAAGTAGTGTGTGATTGGAGTGGAACTCATCACCTACTTGTGCTGTGATTTGTTGATGCCCCCTAGAGGTGGAATCTAGAAGAGAGCAGTGGCTCTAGTTGTATTTGTGAAATACAATAGTGGAACCCAAGTCACAAGGAGTGTGAGCTTGGAAGAGTGGAGTAGGGAGGTTGCCCGAACCACTATAAAATCTTGTGTATTTGATTTATATTTCTGCTCTCAACATTATATTGCTTTCCATTTTGTTTCTTCATAAAGGGGAATAGATTAATCCGGGGTAAAGTTTCTGTTTAAGTTATAAATTTTTAAATACCCAATTCACCCCTCCCCTCTTGGGTAATTGTCATTAACTCGGGACCAACAACCCGAACCACAATAAAATCTTGTGTGTTGATGTTTATTTCTGCTCTCTACTCTATATTGCTTTCCATTCTGTTTCTTCATAAAGGAGACTAGATTAATCCGGGGTAAAGTTTCTGTTTAAGTTGTAAATTTTTAAATACCAATTCACCCCTCCCGTCTTGGGTAATTGTCATTAACTCGAGACCAACATGAAATGTTTAGATTAAAAGAACTTGTGATGTAGATAAGTCAGTTATTGTGATATGAATAATATATGTGAAATTAATGTCAAGAATATGTTCATATATGATGATATGATGTTATTACGAGTATCATGCATAAATTGATGACAAGTGTTTGTTATGTGATGAAAAACAAAAAAAAGGAAATGAAAATTTTTTTTTGGACGAGATCCAATTTAAAAATCCCTCCATGTGATCAGGGCAACAATCCTGAGTCACGTTTACCAATCGATAAAGATCCTGGAGTAAGGCTTCTAGGCACCCCGGTTCGAGGCGCCACACATGCTAAGGAATGTAAACATCTTGACATTCTTTTTATACATGTCCTTCTCCATGGGTCATCTCCATTTACCTGACTAAATTTTGGAAAACAATACATGAGTACTAATACTCAGTAAGCAAGTCCTTTCCTTTTGTAAGTAAACATTTTCCAATTCTTTTTTATGCATAATATGAAAATGGAAATGCATTCAAAGCATACATGACATTTTTCCAAATGGATCGCTAGCTAGGCGTCCACTACTTGATCTTTCTCCAATTTTAGGGAGGGCGCCGCTGACCTCAGCCTGTATTAGCGACTCGGTCACGCTCGAGGAGGACAACCGGTCCAATTACACCTCTCTCGTAACCTAATCCTCATGCACCATGATAATTGACATTCACATGCTGGCATAAACTTTTCATCCAGCATAGTGAAAATGTCAAAATAAATATATAATGTTAATATTTATTTCTGAAATTTTTATGAGTGTTAATTAATGTAGTTATTGATTTATGACAGAAATTTCAGAGTTAAATACCTTGATTTGATTGTAAATCAAGATTTAGAGAAATAAGTACACCTGATTTCAGCAAATGTGGACAGTTTCAGAAATAATCAAAAATAAATATGAAAACTAAGTGAAAGTGATCAAAATTAATATATATGTTATACAAGAGTGTAATAAAGGATTAGGGATAACAAATTAATGCTATTATATGTATATGGAATTAATAGATAAATAGGAAGATGGAACATAGTGAAAAGAGAAGGGCTGTTTTGGAATTTAATAATAAGTTTCAGAAATTTTAAATGATAATTATGATTAAGTTGATCATGGTATGTTATGGAATATATTATAGGAATTAAAAGAATTTTGTTAAGTCAAATTCATGCTTAAAACATGAATTATGGAACCTTATACACATATGTGTACAAGTGGTTAAATGATTTATTTAGCCAAGATAATCATGATTAATTCAAAATACATGAATTATCTCATGATGTACTAGACAAGAGCTATGTCATGATATTTTTTTATTTTAAAAAAATGCCAAAATTTGAAACCCATGAACAGTGCCAAACACGTTGTGAACAGTAATTAGCAACAGTGATCATGAACACTAATCATTAATAGTAAACAGAGTGATTTGGGCAGAAATAAGATTGATATTTATAAGGATGTATGAATGGAATTTTTAAAGATTTTTGGATAAAAATCCATATGTGAAAATAGAGACCAAATTAACTTCTATGAGAGTTATGAAGGAAAATAATGTGATTATGACATATGCATGGGTTAGAAACCCTAGGATGAATTCAAATTTAAAAATAGAAATGTGCAAGCATGGAATATTATGTCTATATGAGAAAAATGGTTCTTTTCATTTGTATAGGAAAGGAAATGGGTACAAGTGAAAGATACAAGTTGACTATGCAGGTAAGCAAGCAACCCTTTGAAAATATAATTTTATACGACTTTACTTTGCAGTCTTAAATTGTTTTGGAAATTGCTTTGTTAGAAGAAAATCCTTTTAATATTGAAAAATATGGAAATGCAAATGTTGAAAAGGTTGTGTTGAAAGGAAAATGAGGTTTTAAAATAATATTTGAAATAAATGTATTAGAATAGTTTTATTTCAAGGTTTTGAAGTATTTTAAGGATATATTTCAAAGGTTCTCTAAATATTGGATTATTTTGGAATTTCCAAAATCCATTGTTTCGAGCAGGATTTAAGGAAGGCCAACACGATAAATTAATTTGAAAAACGATTTGAGTAATGTTCAAAGGATTATACAAGTCTATCACATATAGAAATGAACAATAAGACAGGTAGACAAAAGTATATGATATTAGATGAAAGCATGTACTTGCGTGTCCTTTCCTTAATCCTTTATTACACTCCTGACTAACATATATATATAAATTTGGGTCATTTCCACTTAGGTTTCATATTTCTTTTTGATTATTTCTCAAATTGTCCTCATTTGCTGAAATTAGGAGTACTGATTTCTTTAAATCTTGATTTGAAATAAAAATCAAGGTATTTAATTCTAAAATTTATATAATATATCAATATATATAGGAATTAACCCTCATAAAAATCTCAGCAAGAAATATTAATATTATATATTTATTTTGGCATTTTTACTGTGCTGGACAGTGTTGTGAAATCAGGAACAGCCTTAGTCACGTTAATTCTAAACCATACTTATGTAATCCAAATATCATATAGTATTTTTTTAGTGATAATAATGATATTTTATAGATCATATCAAAATTTCAGATCAAAAATCCATCTACAAAAATTATTAAAATTATTTACTACGCCTGATCCTGTCACCCGTTTTACCTTGTTTAAGTTAATCTTCTCGAATTTTTAATTTGCAACCTGATTAATATTTTAAGCTGAAAAGTTTTTCGTTCCTTAATGATAATATAATGAGCTTGTACACAAATTTTCATGGAAAAAATATTTCGTTTACTATCTCGTTCATATTTTTGTTTCTAACATCACATATCTCCAGATTTGAAACAACAATTAGAATTAACCTATTGCTTCATTATTTATAAATCATGTTTTGAACATGATTATCAGGAAATAAAAATATGCTTTAAAATTACTTATACCCAGCATTTTCCAGCCATAGACTAAACATGAAGTTAGAACCATTGATTTTAACGATACTTATGTATCCAGAAATTTATTTAACATATTTGATAAATTCCAAAATTTGAAATAGTTGACGATCAGCATAATATATAAGTTCTGAGAATATGAGATTAAACTAAAAATGTCATATATTCAGAAAGTCAAATTTAGGTTCAGCAGATTATGAATAATTATAGCAGATTGCTTAGGAAGAAAATTTTCAAAATGGCATATATATCATATCAACGTCCAGCATCTGTTTAATTGAAACAGCATATATTTTAATGTTCAGAAATGTTGTATAAAAATTTTAAAACGGTATATATGAAATTCATATTAACGTGCCAGGGGTTAAAAATTAAAATAATAATATAATATCAATGTCCAGCAGATTCAAATAAAATTTCTGAAATATTTAAACAGCACTTATGCACCTAGAAATTTATTTAGCACATTTGATTAATTGGACAAGAATTAATGATCATCATGATATTAAAATAAAAATTCTGAAAGTACGAAATCAAATTAAAATATCATATATTCAGGAAATTGAATCCACGTTAAGCAATATTGTTTTAAAAATTAAAACAATATCTACATAATGTTGGAAACAATTGTTGAAATCAAATGCAAAATATCCAAAACATGTGTTTTGATGATTAACAATACAATTTGAGTAAGTGTTAGCTACTAATGTGTTTTGTGTATTGTTTAAGGATATAAAAATGAAAAATACAAAGTATGACAGGTCAAGTCAATCTCCAAGTCGACTCAGACATCGACTTGGGCCAAGTTGATTTCTCAAGTCGACTCCATTCTCGACTTCAACGGTCATCCTCTGTCCAGAGTTGAAATTAGGAGTAAGAATTCTCGAAGTCGCAGACGAAGTCGACTCCACTTGCGACTTGGGCGAAGTCGCAGACCAAGTCGACTCCAGTATCGACTTCACATGACACTTTCTGTCCAGCGTTGAAATTGGGGAGCAGAGCTGCCGAAGTCGCACATGAAGTCGACTCCACTTGCGACTTGGGTGAAGTCGCAGACCAAGTCGACTCCAACATCGACTTGAGCATAACAATACAGGATTTGAAAAGCTAAGTCGCAGACCAAGTCGACCTAACTTGCAACTTGAGTGAAGTTGAAGGCTAAGATAACCCAAGCTTTCAACTTAGATCAAAATGAAGACTAAAACCAAATCAAAGCAAATAAAGTTGTATAAATTCATATAAAAGTGATAAGAGAACAATTATTGGATAAGCAGAGTCATTTCAAAGTATTTTAAGTTCACTTGGCAGGATATGAAGGCCAAGTCGTACCCGAAGTCGACTCCAGCATCGACTTGGGTGAAGTCCAAGACCAAGTCGATGCAAGGAAGAACTTGAACAAGCTGAGCATGGCGAAGTCGCAGGCCAAGTCAACTCTAGCATGCGACTTGGGTGAAGTCGCAGGCGAAGTCGACTCCATATGCGACTTGGAGGCGTAACGTTCGAATTTTTGAACGTTGGAACATTTATTGCGCGCCAACCAACTTCATAACGTTCAAAAATCTCCCTCCTCTATATATAGATACTCAAGCAAACATGGATACATACAAGTAAGAACTGAAAAAGAGGAAAGAAGTGCAACTAAGAGTTTCAATCCACTTTTCTCTACAATTGAGTGATCTATACACTTTCAAAGGAAGAACGAGCTTCAAAGTTGTTGTTTGCTTCAACACAATACGATTCGTTGCTTCTACAGATTCTTCCTCGAGCTGAAACTTGCTACACAAATCTGTAAAGTTTAGATTTCTTCTATTTCATCTTATTATTTGGTTTTTGGTGCTTGGTTTGATTTTGATGTTTCAAACCAAGCTATAGCAAAGTAGGGTTGTGATTGAAGTGGAACTCGTCACTTACTTATGCTATTTGTTGTATACGCCCCCTAGAGCTAGAATCTAGAAGAGAGCGGAGGCTCTGGTTATATATGCCCCCTAGAGCTAGAATCTAGAAGAGAGTGAAGACTCTAGTTGTATTCGCGGAATACATAGTGGAACCTAAGTCACAAGGGAGTGTGAGCTTGGAAGAGTGGAGTAGGGAAGGTTGCCCGAACCACTATAAACCTTGTCTACTGTTTTTCATTTCCGCTTTCATTATCTTACTGCTTTCTATTTGTTTTATTAAAGGGATCGAACTAAATCGAGATAAAATCTCTAATTTAAGTTTTTAATTTTTTAATACCCAATTCACCCCTCCCCTCTTGGGTAATTGCCATCAACTCGGGACCAATACATAATTCATATCACGTTCATCGGATTGAAAAATAAAAAATTTTAAAATATTAAATAGCCGAGCAGCACCTCCGGAAATGAGGAAATGAAATAAAAAATATATATATACCTGAATGTTGTACGTCTGCTGCTCTTCTACACGTCGTTGCTGAACTTTCAACAAAATGCCCAGCAATGTTTATTTATACATATCTGTTAACGGTTCACTATGGTTAAATCAAATTTAACCCATGGTGACCGTTTAACATAAACATACAGGTGTTGTTCATATATGTCTGTAGGTTACATTTGCTACATACATGTTTTTTTTTATCAATTACGGTCCATATGTTGTCCGTTCCCGCGTCGTCTCCTTAGCCACTTATATTATTATTAATATTTTTACATATTATAGCTGTCCACAAATCCAGCTTTAAAGTTATACTCATAAAATTTTTTTATTAATATATATATTTGTTCACAAAATGCACCTTTCGGAATTTTGAAAAAAAAAATTAATTAATTAATTCATATTTGGACATAAAATCTTTTTTAAAAATTTTTGGAAACATTTTTTCCAGAATTTCATTCCTTCATTAAATTGGGCATATTAAAATAGGCTTACCCATAAAATTTCATCTCAATTGGAGCGAAGTACATATTTTAATTTAATTAAAATCATATTTTGGCATAAAATTTCTTTTTAAAAACTTGTAGACATGTTTTTCAAAATTTAATCCATTCATTATGTAGGGTATATTAAAATAGGCTTGCTCCAAAAGTTTAATCTCAAACAACCTTATATACATCAAGATATTAATTAACTAATTAATTATGCAAAAATAACAAATATCCACTAGACGTAAATTATTTTTCATAATCTATTCCGTCTAGATTAAAGAGCACATAATTTAGTATTTTCTATTAAATTTTCTTTTCCATATGAGTTATACATGCTTAGATCTAATGAAAAGAGTGAGGGTAAGTATAAGCCCTCAATTAGAGCCCCTAATTGGTCAAAAATTTTTCCATTTATTTTTATTTTTCCATAAGTTTTGTAAATTTAAACATTTTTAATTTGTATAATTTAGAATTTTAAAATTCCTTCTCAAAAAATTTGTAAAAATTCATTTTCATATCTAATCTTTATGAAATCATAAATTACCCTTCATTTTCTTATAAGTTTCAAATATAACCTTTGTAGACTTCAATTAAGTTCCCTTTTTGTCTCTACTCCTATTTTGTCCTATTGTGAGAAGCTTCATTTTTCGTCTTTTGTGATTAAGTTAATCCAAAGTGATTAACTTATCACTTTATCTTATTCACATGATTACTATTCATGTTTACTATTTATTAACTTAATTATTTGGTCCTTCAACTCCATATATTACAAAATCATATATTTTAAAAAAATCAATACATTACCTAGGATTCATGACCTTAGGGTTTCATACATGGTCCTAAAATTTGAGGTTCCACAATCCTCCCCCCCCTTATAAAAGGTTTCGTCCCGAAACCTGCTATACTTTGAACAAGTGGGGGTATTTCCTCTCGACTTCCTCTCGAAGTTCCCAAGTGGATTCAGTTTCAGAGTATCGGTTCTATTGAACTTTAATATACTCAATCTCCTGATTCCATATACACCTTATGAATGTCCATCCTATTCTAAATCCAATTCCGTAAAATTTCATCAACATAAAACACTTTTAATCAATTCAACACTTAAGATGAAATCAACATTTTCATAAGTTTGCTTACTTACCTATGATAACTTCAATCCTTTCTTCCACTTTTTGTTTGCCTTTGCCTAGATACATGAAAATGATTTTTCATTCATATACATAGAATTTCATATGCTTGCATATCTTAAGGTTTTCCAACCCACTTAATTTACATCAAGTCAACTTAACCCACTTTTCTTTCAAGTTGGGTAACAATTTTACCAATTCACATATTGGTGTGGCTTGTGCTTCCATTATGACTATTCTTTCCATTTTAATATCCTTATTTAGGGTAAGTTTTCAAGCTCATAAGAATCATTCAGTTTAACTCAACATATGGAAGTTTAACACCTCCCATTTATCATTTAACACCCATACTTTGCATTTTCACATTGGTGTTTATTCAAGGCATCTATTTATGAGTTAAGGCTACTAATTTCAATCTCAAATTTTTGAGATTTCATAATTTTCTCAAAACAGCCCTATCTTTTCTCATTTTGTCATATTTTTCTTCCATTTTTGCACTTTAGCTAATTATACATGTGATTGCTACGATCACTCATTATCCTTGCCATCCATATCCTTTTATGTGCACTTCTTTTAATCACACGTCGATCACGTGTTAAAAAAGTTAATATGAAACAAAAATTTTCCCTTCCATTTTTGCCTAATTTAGATACATATTTACACAAAAATTTGGGAACAACCAAACAATGGAAGTTCCTCAAGTGAATTGCTCAAAACAGAATTTTCTCTTCCCTTTTTCTCCACTTTAGACGTCCCTATTACAACCTCATATCAAACAGATTTTTAATTTTTTTATCAACCCATTTGGACGTCCCATAATACTCCATATGTGGAGTATTTCACCCTCATAATTACCCATATACCTTGTTGTTTAAGTCATGCATCCTTTCTGCCCTAAATGAATGGAATTTGTATCTAGTTGTCAATCCAACATTCCACCCATCTAGGGCTCATTAAACATGCTTGGTATGACATAAATTAAACATTAAAAAAACACATATAATCAACACATAATACATGATCAAAACAACTACATAAATCTGAAATTAATTTAAATTTCAGCATGGTTAACTTGTTGAAAACAACCCTAATTCATACATATCCTTTCTTGAATGCTTGAAATGAATCTCCCAACTTATTTCACACTTAACAACCACATCATGGGCTGTATAATTCATCAATTATTATTCATAAATAAATCAAATTTATGAACCATTGCTTGAGCTATAAACCCTTTCAAATTATCAAAACCAAAACATGGTTTAGACACTTACTTGAGATGTTAGGTTTGCTTCCTCCTTGCCCAAGTTGAAATCTCTTCCTCCTTTCTTGTCCTCTTCCTCTTCTTCTTCTTCTTTTCTCCCCTTGGTTGGATGCCTTTGCTGGAATTTTTTTACAGCTTATGCTACTACCCCAAAAATGTCTCAAGTAGGCCCCATTTGGCCTTTTATAAAGGGCTGAAATCAATCCTATCATGCCACCTATTATTTGATGGCTTTTAACAATTTTTATTCACTAATTTTCTGTCCAATTTTTGGCCATCCAATTGTCAATTTTGCTGCTCCATTATCATCAAAATTTAATCACATTTTAGCTCAAATCTGGACCGTGCAAGTGCCTCAATCTCCACCATTGATTTTCTGCCCATTTTCCTTGTTGAACACCTCCAAGGGCAGCAAAAATTTCAGGTGCGTTTTGGCATTTTTAATTAATAAAAATTTTCCCCAAAAATACCTTCTTAAGCCACCTCACCTTGGTTCATTAATTACATATCACTTTTCATAAGAAAAAGTCAATGGTTTTTAACCATAAGTGGTTGAGCATTTTTTCATGAGATTTAGCTTAATCAAATCCATCCATATAATAGAACATCTTGTTTTAGCTGTTCATAAAAAATTCCATTTTAAAATGACCATCCTAGTGTAAGATATAAGCATTTGAAAATCTCTTATGAAATTTGATGAAATTAAATCACCATCACCATAATTGAATCATGATTATCATAATCCATATCATTCATTAGGTAGAGCACATCAACATGCGCTTACCTTCCAAATTTCATGTCAATCCACCTTATACATTGCAAGTTATGAAATTTTCAATCAATAAACTAATTTGTCCTATAATTATCAACAACTTAACATAATTAATAAAATTAAATAATTATGCAAAATCGTTTTTTTCTATACCTTATTTTGTCTTTTTTGCACATTAATCCATATTGAGCAAGGGCAATTAACTTAATCACCTTACTTAGTCATTTGCCCTAAACCCATTCATTTAAATCAAATCGCATATAATTTTAATCATTTCCTATAAGTTTTCCATTCCCCATGTAGGTTACACCAATACCCATCATTATATGAAAAATTCAAAATCTCACTCTTATATAAGCTCTAAACTACCTTCATTAAGCTTATAGTCAAGGTTTCACAATTTCTTTTCACAAACTTTTTTGAAATATTCAAATGAATTAATTCCAAACACTTTAACAATTAAAAAGTGCTTGCTTACAATGAAGCAATCCCAAAACATATTCATATCGAAAGATAACATCTTCAAAAGATTTTGCTTGCTACAAACATCATTTCATAAAGGAATCAAACTTCCTTATCATAAAAATCCTTTTTGAAATAGGATTTTGAAGGGCTTATCTACACATATCATTTCAATAGAGCAATTCACCATTCATTTCAACAATTGAGAATAAACATCATTTTCATAAATGTTGCTTACTTACAAGAAAATCTTAGAATCATTAGTATAAAGCCCTTTCAAACATTTCAACACTTAAAATGAAATCAACATTTTCAAAAGTTTTCTTGCTTACCTGTGGGAAGTTCACTTATCCCTTGGATCTTTTCCTTGCCTTCACCTAGACAAGTGGAAAATGATCATCTTATATACTTGCATGCCTTACCTTTTATTTAATTCATGTTCATATATCACTTGTCCACAACCCTTACATGATCTCCATCTATATGTGACTCATAGCATATTCACCTTAATCGATTTTTCTTGGAGATGAACACCATCATCTCGTATGTCACATATATGCACATGCACATTTTTACGGTGAGTCATTCATTTGACTTAATACCCTCATCTAGGGAATTTAATTTCCTTTTCAATCATTTAAGACACTTACTTGGAAACTATAGCAAGCTAAGTTCAAATAAGGTTTATAACTTCATATTTACCCTTCTAATACTCTCTTTTTCACACACCTACGTGACTTAGAAATTAATTGCTTTGAATACTAACTTTTGTAGTCATTCAAGGCAATTATCTATGACTTATATCAAGTCATTTCTTTGTCAAATTTCTGGAATCTTCTACCATTAACGAAATAGCCACGTAGATGCATATTTTCACTGAGTTTTACTTTCTCAATTGCACCTTAATGATAGACACATGAAAAATTATCAAACAACTACTCTTATGGTGTTGTTAGGTGCTTGTTCATAAGCTTTAATAACATAAATTCACTTTAAATTTCTATATTAAATCATCATTCCAAAATAGCCATGTTTTGTCTCATTTTTGGTTAAGTTCCATTTGTACCATTGCACATTGATGATGTATACATTAAGTACAATCTTTCCACAACTCTTGTGATCTTTCAAGGCACTTATTCATAGTTGATAGCAACCATTTTTGCATCAAAATTTCTGGAATAATCCATCACTTCTAAACCAGCCACATGCATGTATTTGCCACATTTCATTCCTACAATTTACACTTTAAACATGTACATATGCCAAGATATAAATCAACAACCCTTATAATCATTTCAAGGGCTTATGTACAATTTAGAACATGTTAAATTCAATTACATTTCTGAAATTCATGCTCATTATCCAAAACAGCCCCATTTGAACTTAAATCCAACAAGTTTCACTTTACTAATTGCATCGTAATGATGCATACATGAATTACAACCTGTCCACAACTCTTATGGTCATATTAGGTGCTTGTTTGCACTTTATAATCAACCTAATCAATCAAAAATTTTGGAATTATTAACCATTATCAAAATAGTCCTAAATTCACTTCTTTTTATTCAATTTTATTTCCATACTTGCATATTAACTCAACATACATGCTAAACTCTTAATCTCTAAATCTAAATTCCCAAAATTCCACATATATCATCCATTTATTTATGAAATTAATTCAAGCAAACAGAATTTTATTTCCTTAAGATCTAGCTTTGATGTCATCCCCTTATCAAATATGCACAAGATAAAATTTAAATTCCCAAATCTTGGTGATGGTAGGGCATCTCATACCTGAAATCTGGAAGGAGAAATCCCTTCTTTAGTTGCTATTTTGGATGCCCCTACTCTAACTCGCTTTCTCCGCTTTTTTTCTAAGTTTTTTCTCCTCTCTTTCAAGCTAGAAAAAGTCCCATGTTGCTGCCCTTGTTCCCTTTTTATATGTGCTGAATTTTACCTCCTAATGCCACCTCATAAACCATGATTTATATAAATAATTTACTCAATTAATTGCTGCCCAAATCCTAGCCATTCATCTTCTCATTTTGCTACCCATTTTGGACCATCCATGTGTCCCATTCTTCGCTGCATTTATCATGCATTTTGCACCTTTTTTGTCAAAAATTCCCAAAAATCCCATGCCATACATGTTCAAGGTGCTGCCTCTCATTAATTTTTCATTTATTATTTTGGTTGACTTTTTCTTGCTTCAACCAATCCCATCTTGACATCTCAAAAGTGGCCCACCAAAGTCAAAGTTGACTTTTGCGTTGCATTTATGGCAATGTACTTTTAATGATCAAAAGTCAATGATCTTTATTAATCATACTTAACACATGTCATTTAGAGTTTCCTAACAAGATTTGACAAAATCTCATCCACTAATATCGTAGAACTCATTAACTTAACATTCATAAAAAAAATTATCTCAAAATGATGAACATAGGCTAAGTTATTAACAAAATGAATTTAATTCATAAAATATCATGGAAGTCTAATCATTTTACCCCTTTCCATTCACAATTTTCATAATCCAAACCGTTCATCAGGTAGGGCACGCCAACTTAGGCTTTCCCTTAAAATTTCATGTCAATTCACCTTATACATCATAGGATATGAATTAATCAAACTATTAATCATATAATAAATCAAAATGACATGAAAAATGATCTTAAATGAGCATGCCACCTCACCACTCTCTACACTTAATTTGTCTTTTAGTGCATAATTACCAAGGTAATCATGGGTGATTAATTTAAATCACCTTGCTTAATTAGTTGCTTTAATCTCATCCATACAAGCTTCAAGCTACATTTGCTATTCTTTAAGATAGGTGGGGTTCCACATATCCATTTTAACATTCCACCATACTAGGGTTAGAAACCTGTGTCATACATATGAATCTTATCTAGAATCATCTCTTCCTAGTATAAATCCAACAATTAGATCATCTTACTAGGTAGCTAGGCTTGTAAAAAGCATTAAACACCACATGTAAAGGTAAATCCACACAACACATGTATACAAAAACTATATATTCTTATTCAAAGAAAGAAAAACCAAATTAACATAGTTTGAGAGTCAAATCATCTCAATCTCCCATCTATAGCAGTTTTAGCTCAAATTCATAGAATCAAATCTCATAACAGTCAAGTTTAGATACATCCCAACAAAGGAGAAGAAGAAAAATATATAAGGAATAAAAAAAGGAGATGAAACTTGCTGGTTTCCACCACAAAAGCTTGTTCTCCACTCTAAAATCTCCCTTTTGCTTGAAATCCTTCTTTTTCTCCACTTGTGGCTACTTCTACGAGCCTCCCAGCTACTGTTCTTAAACCCTAAGCATTCTATTTATACCCCCTCTCAAAATAGCACGAGACACATGCAATGCTTACCAACTTAGGATTTCTAGAATTTTCTTCAAAGGTGATTTTCCAGCGGCGAAACACCGATCTCTCTTACTCCAAATTTCTACTTGGCTTGCACTGCAGGCTTTCTTCTTCATCCTAATACTTGACATGTACTCCAAAGTGTGGCGTCACCTCTCTTTGCCTACAACAACAAAAACAAGTAAATGCACTCCTAAATGATGTGATTAGTTTATTAAATGTCTAAAACCATATAATTTATATCGAATTAGACTAAAAATGCATGAACTCTAAATGCAATGCATGAGATGCAAAATTGATGAAAACTAAGCAAAAATATGCAAATTTACATAATTCTCTTGAACTAGCATTCAAAACAAGCCTAGAATGAGCCGTGACAACTCATGTTTTTCTGAGTTGTCGGAATGTGTTCAAAATTCACACATATTGGCTTCATGGTCATGACCACCAACCTCGTTGCCACAGCCATGAAGCTCATGTACAACACTGATAATAAAGTTTTTAAGGTAGTAGAATTGATGGTTGCAGCCACCACCTCACTAGTGCTAGAAATACACTTTGATAGCTTCAAACACTTTCTTACTCATTCCATCCTTTTGTTCTCTCAATTTGCACGTTGATCACCAACATACCTACAACAAAAGCAAATAAAACAAAAACAAGTAATGGAATCTGATTTAATCCAATAAATCAAAATTATCTAAAATGAGATGAATTACAAGTAAATTAAGCTACTTATGCATGAAAACTAAATATAATGCAAGGAACACACAAACGATGCAAACTAATACAAAGCCCATGCAAATTTACATATTTCATGGGAATTAGCATTCAAACTAAGTTGAAAATGAGTGTTGATAATTCTATTTTCGTAGAGTTATTAGAAACTCAATGATTTCCACTACCACAACTTGATCTCCCTCTTAAGTCTCTACTCTTACCTTGTATTCCTTTCTTTTATTCCCCAAAGATTTCCACTTTGTGCCCCTTAAGTTCTATGCTTGAAACCCTAAAATGGGATTTATAGGGTTACTTCATTTTGGCCTCACACGTGTGTAGAATTCTTCCATGCAGGGGCTGGCGACATGGCACCAACCTTGTTGACTTTTGCTGAAACTAATTTTGCAATGGCAGTAGAGCTGGGGCTGATGCGCTAGAAGTTAGGACCATGGTCCTGTTGGAAACAATGTTTAAAACAAAAAAAAATTGACCAAAGCATGAGTTTTGATGATTAACAAAGACTAATTTGAGTATATCAAGTATACTAATGAGTTTGCCAAATGTTTTAAGGAACTGAAATAGTCAAGTCGATCCCCAAGCCGACTTGGACTTCGACTTAGGGTGAAGTCGATCCCAAAGTCGACTCCATTATCAACTTGAAACAGAATTTCAAAAGCAAAATCAAAATAGAAAACAAACAGGTGAAGTCGCAGGCCAAGTCGACTCCACTTGTGACTTGGGAAGCCAAGTCGCAGACGAAGTCGACTCCATCATCGACTTCAAACGTCAAAGAGTGTCCAGCGTTGAAATGAGGAAATGGACATGGCGAAGTCGCAGGCGAAGTCGACTCCAGGTGCGACTTGGGCAAAGTCGCAGACAAGGTCGACTCCACCTCCGACTTGAGAAGTTCAGACTTGAAAGATGCATTCCCAAGCTCATTCCAAGAATCTATTTGGACTTTCTCAAATCCAAGTAATATGCAAAGTCCATTTTGAAGAGTATTCTTGAGATTCAAGGTAAAGATTCAAGCTCAAATTCAAATCAAGTCTATCAAGTCCAAGGAAAATTTTCAAGCTTGTTTCCAAATGAAGATATGAAGATCAAACGACTCCAAAGCAAGCAAGGTGCATGAATATATCATGCAAGGACTCAAGCTCTCCTAAGTTCTACAAAGTTCAAGCTAATCCAAGATGGATCAAGGTCAAGCTCTTCATAAATCACAAGATCTACAAGTATGAGGTGCCACTTGACAATTAAAAGGACTAAAGGAAGAAAGCCAAGCAAGCTAGAAGCAAAATCAAATGAGGATCAAGGCATTATTGGCGAAGACCAAACCAAGTCGCAACCCAAGTCGACTCCATGATCGACTTGATTTGAAGTCTGAAGCCAAAGTCGACTCAAGACTCAGACTTGGAACCTGAAGAGGTGAAGTCGCACCCGAAGTCGACTTCACCTGCGACTTGGGTCAAGTCGATACCCAAGTCGACCCGACCTGGAACTTGAAGTTGCGACGGAGAGGCGAAGTCGCACCCGAAGTCGACTCCATCTGCGACTTGGGCGAAGTCGCATCCGAAGTCGACTCCGCATGCGACTTGGGTCACAACGGTCGGAATTTATTCGAACGTTGGCGCATTAAATGCGCGCCACCTACCTTCTAACATTCGGATTCCCTCCACAATTATAAAAGGGAGTTATTGTGGACGAGGGAAGTAGCTGAGAATCATTAAGTGTGCATAACTACCATCTACAAGAGCTTTAAAGAGATCAAGCCAATCAAAGAGGAAGAACTTTGCTTCAAACTGCAAGAGCTCAACTACTGATCATTCAAAGCCAATTCAACAAGTTCTTCTCTGCGCCAAACTGCTTCTACACAACTGTAAAGTGTAGTTTTCTTATTGTTTCTTTTGTATGTGTTGAACTTGATTTAGTTTGAGGAACTAAGATCAAGTGTAAGCAAAGTAGTGTGTGATTGGAGTGTAACTCATCACCTACTTGTGTTGTGATTTGTTGATGCCCCCTAGAGATGGAATCTAGAAGAGAGCAGTGGCTCTAATTGTATTGAGAGAATACAATAGTGGAACCCAAGTCACAAGGAGTGTGAGCTTGGAAGAGTGGAGTAGGGAGGTTGCCCGAACCACTATAAAAATCCTGTGTACTTGATTTATATTTCTGCCATTTACATTACATTGCTTTCCATTTCGTTTCTTCATTATGGGGACTGGATTAATCCGGGGTTAAGTTTCTGTTTAAGATATAAAATTTATAAATACCCAATTCACCCCTCCCCTCTTGGGTTTTGCCATCAATTCGGGACCAACAAGTGGTATCAGAGCAGGTCTTTGAGTTTACCAAAGAGATCTTATTAATATGGCATCCCAATCTACTTCTGTTCCCGCATTTGCTGAAGGCCAATCCTTTACAAGGCCACCGTTGTTTGATGGGAACAATTTTGGATATTGGAAGCTTCGTATGAAGCAACTCATCATGGCTACCGACATGGATTCTTGGATTGCTATCCAAGATGGAGTAACCTTGCCTACCGATGAAAGAGCTTCCAAATGGACCGATGAGGAAGTAAAAATTGTTAAGAGCAATGCTAAAGCTATGAACTCACTATTTTGTGCTCTTACTGCTTCTGAATATGATAGAGTATCCTCTTGCTTGACCGCCAAAGAGATATGGGATACGCTAACCTCTATTTATGAAGGAACTTCTCAAGTCCAAGGGACGAGAAGAAATATTTTGATTGGAGAACTAGAAAATTTTAGAATGCTAGAAACAGAAAATATTTTTGAAATGTTTGCTAGATTTTCAAAAATTACTAATGCTTTAAAAGGTCTTGGAAAGGCTATATCTGAATCTGAGCAGGTTATGAAGATTTTGAGAGCTCTACCCTAATCATGGACTCCAAAGATCACTGCGATAGAAGAAGCCAAGGACCTTAACACACTAAAGCTTGAAAACTTAATTAGCTCACTCATATCACATGAGCTAATCAAGAGAAGAAATGAAGATCAACACAGGGGCAAAAGAGCAATTGCCTTGAAAGCCGCACAAGACACGGAAGACACTTCTTCTTCTCAAAATGACGACGAGATTGCCCTACTCACAAAACGTTTCAGAAAATTTGTGAGGACAGGCAAAAATTTCAGAAGTTTCAAGGAAAGAAAATCTAGAGAGAAAAAGAAAGAACCAACTAAATGTTACCAATGCGGCGGTTCGGGTCACATGCAAGCTCAATGTCCAACTCCCGAAGAAAGCAAGGCAAAAGAACAAAGAAAAGATCGAGGGGACAACAAAAGATTCCAAAGAAATAAAGGAAGAGGCATGTACGTGAATGACGAGGAATCTTCAATGAGTAGCTCCTCAACCGACGAAATAGAGGGGGAAGAATGTGCAAGAATTTGCTGCATGGCACAAATCGAGCAAGAAGAACAAACTACCTCAACAAAATGCACAAGTAATGAAGAGGTAAGTTCCAAACTCTCCCATTCTAAATCAAGTTATTCTTCTTTTCAAGAATGCCTCAAATGTACTGAATTAGAAGAACTACAAACTGCATATGATTCATTATATGAAGAAATGAAGAAATTAGGAAGCAAGTTTACAATTAAGAAGAGACAATGTGATGCAGTAATAATTGTAGATGGTAAACTTGCAGAGAAATTAGACAAAATGAAAGAAGAAAATAATTTGCTGAAAAAGGAGAACGAATCATTAAATGAATCATTAGCTAAGTTCTCTAATCCAGGAGAAAGTGTTAAAATGTTTCTGAATATGACCTCCCAAACACATAAAAGAGGTCTTGGATATCATACATTTGAGCAAGGAGAAAGTAGCAAATCAAATGTGCAAATACTTGAGAAATATCAAACTAAAACTGCATCTATATACAAGCCACAAAAGAAAAATTTTAAGTGGATTAGAAGACCAACGATTGAACCATTGCATACTTGGAGGCCTACTCCAAGATTACCTATGGCTTGTAATTTCTGCAATAAATTGGGTCATAAAACTTACAAATGTAATTTTAAGAAATTATATGACCATGGTGCAAAATTAGTTTGGGTTCCAAGGAACACAAGATTTGGGCTTTCCAAGTTAGAACAACAAAGATTGATTTATATTACTAACCCAAATGGACCCATAAAATGGGTACCAAGGAGATAAGATTTACTTGCTTATTTTTTCAGACATGTTTTAAGGCAAAGGCAAATAATGAATGGTTCATGGATAGCGGTTGCTCAAGGCATATGACCGGTGAAAGAAGCTTATTTCATAAACTTAAGCCTTGCAACGATGGAATGGTTGCCTTTGGCAATAATGAAAAAGGTAAAATTAAAGGTAAAGAAAATATACATAGTATTTCAAATGCATGCATGGAAGATGTTTTGTTTGTTGAAGGACTCAAACATAATTTAATGAGCATTAGCCAATTATGTGATAAAGGATACAAAGTTGTGTTTGAATCATCTATATGTAATGTATTTGATGGAGAACATATCATGTTTAGTGGTAAAAGATATGGAAATGTATATTTGGTTTCACTTGATGAATTAAATGGTCAATGTCTAATGGCCATTGATAATGATCCATGGGTTTGGCATAAAAGGCTTGGACATATAAACATGGAAAATATAAAGACCCTATGGAAAAAGAGTTTGGTAGAAGGATTACCAAGATTGAAATATGACAAGGACAAGATTTGTAAGGCATGTCAATTATCAAAACAACCTAAAATGCCTTTCTCTACCAAAAAGGAAATTTCCACCACTAGGCCACTTGAATTGCTACACATGGATCTATACGGACCATCCGACATTTTTACCATTGGTGGAAAGAAATATGTATTTGTGATTGTTGATGATTTTTCAAGATTTACATGGATAATTCTATTAGCTAGAAAAGATGAAGCCTTCTCTATGTTTGCAACTTTTGTGAATTTGGTGCAAAATGAAAAACAAAGTACAATTGTAATCATAAGAAGCGATCATGGTGGGGAATTCAAAAACAAACGATTCATAGAATATTGTAATGAAAAAGGAATTCACCACACATTTTCTGCACCAATAACTCCACAACAAAATGGAGTAGTTGAAAGGAAAAATAGAACTATACAAGAGATGGCTAGAACAATGCTAAATGAGAGCAATTTATCCAAGAAATTTTGGGGTGAAGCTGTAAGTACAGCATGTCATGTTTTGAACCGAGTTACCATTCGAGCAATCTTGAAAAAGACCCCATATGAACTATGGAAAGGAAGGAAACCAAATATTTCTTATTTTCATGCTTTTGGATGCACATGCTATGTTTTGAACAATGGAAAAACCAACTTGGGAAAACTAGATGCTAAAAGTGATGAGGCAATATTCCTTGGTTACTCATCAAATAGCAAAGCATATAGAGTATTCAATAAACGAAACCAAATTGTAGAAGAATCCATACATGTTGTATTTGATGAATTTAACTAAACTCCGAGAAAGAAGGATGAACTAAGTGATGCAGATGAGACAAAAAGAAAAGAACAACCAAAGGAACTCGAGCTCAAGCCAGAAAATCTCATGGAGGAAGAGGTAAGTGAAGGTAATGATACTTACAAACCTCCAACTGATTTAAAGTTCAAAAATGCCCATCCAATTGAACAAGTTATTGGTAATGTATATGAAGGAGTGAAAACTAGAAGATCAAAACAAAACATTTGTGGTCAATATACTTTTGTATCAAAAATTGAACCAAATATCATTGAACAAGCTCTCAATGATGAAAACTGGGTCATTGCAATGCAAGAAGAGCTAAACCAATTTGAAAGGAACAATGTATGACATTTAGTTCCTAGACCAAATAATCATACAATCATTGGTAACAAATGGGTGTTTAGGAACAAATTAGACGAAAGCGGTCTTGTAATAAGAAACAAGGCCAGATTAGTAGCCAAAGGGTATTCCCAAGAAGAAGGAATTGATTTTGAAGAATCATATGCACCCATGGCTAGATTAGAAGCCATACGTATTTTACTAGCATTTGCTTCTCATATGAATTTTAAATTGTTCCAAATGGATGTAAAAAGTGCATTTCTGAACGGATATTTGAATGAAGAAGTGTATGTTGAACAACCCCCAGGATTTGAAGAAAAGGATCAATCGAAATATGTTTATAAATTGACCAAAGCATTATATGGATTAAAACAAGCTCCAAGAGCTTGGTATGAAAGGTTGAATAAATTTTTGATTGATCATGAGTTTCAAAAAGGAAAAGTTGATACTACTTTGTTCATTAAATATAAAAATAAAAATATTTTAATTGTACAAATTTACGTGGACGATATAATATTTGGTGCTACTGACGAAAATCTATGCCAAGAATTTTCTAAGATTATGCAGAGCGAATTCGAAATGAGCATGATGGGAGAATTAAATTTCTTTCTTGGACTGCAAATCAAGCAACAAAGTGAAGGGATATTTCTAAACCAGTCCAAGTATGTCAAAGATATGCTCAAGAAATTTGGTATGCAAAACAGCAAAGGGGCAAATACTCCAATGAGCTCTACAATCAAGATCGACACGGATGAAAACGGTAAATGTATCGATCAAAAGCTTTATAGAAGCATGATAGGTTCTTTGTTATATTTAACTGCTTCTAGACCCGATATTCTCTTCAGTGTTTGTATGTGCTCTAGATTTCAAGCATGTCCTAAAGAATCACATCTACTTGCTGTAAAAAGGATTTTTAAATATTTGATAAAAACTACCAATCTTGGACTATGGTATCCAAAGGGGTCAACCTTTGATTTAATCGGCTATTCGGATGCAGATTTTGCCTGCTATAAAGTAGATAGAAAGAGTACTAGTGGAACTTGTCAGTTTCTTGGACATATGTTGGTTTCATGGTACTCAAGAAAATAAACAAGCGTTGCTCTATCTACTGCGGAAGCCGAATACATAGCCGCCGGTAGTTGTTGTGCCCAATTGCTTTGGATGAAACAGCAATTGAAAGATTATGGTATTGATTATTTCGATATTCCTATTAGATGTGATAATAGAAGTGCAATTTGTCTGACTAAGAATCCTGTATTGCATTCAAGAACTAAGCATATTGATGTAAGACACCATTTCATTAGAGAACATGTTGAAAACCATGATATTTGTTTAGAATATGTGAAAACAGAAGACCAAATTGCTGATATCTTTACCAAACCACTAGCCAAGGAATCATTTTGTAAAATCAGGAATGATATGGGGATGATAGAGCTAAATTAGGAAAAATTAAACAAGAAACTAAAATCTGAAAAGGTCAAGTCGATGGGTCAAGTCGACTCCATGGGAGCCAAGTCGACTCAGGCCAAGTCGACTTGGGAAAGTGAAGTCGACTCCGCCTCAACAGCGAAGTCGACTCCACAGGGTCGAAGTCGACTCCGCATTAGGACGAAGTCGACTCCGAGGGACCGAAGTCGACTTCGCCTAGGGCAAGTCGACTCCGTGCGCGCGACCGTCCGACTTCTCTCCCTCTCCCCTTTTCTTCTCCTCTCTCTTCTTCTTTCTCCATTTCCCGCCAATCTGTTTTCCTTTCCTCCTCTCCGGCGATTTCTCTTCCTCGCCGTTTCCGGTCGTTCTGGCAAGCTTTCATCTTTTCCGGCCGACTACCTATTTCTCTTCCTCGCCGTTTCCGGCGTTCCTCACCGACAGCCCTCTCTCCGGCCAACCATCTCTCTCTCTCTCTGTTTCTCCCTGTTTCCAATGGCACCGAAAGCTAGACTCTCAAAGCTAGCAGTCAAAAAGCCAACCCAAAGACCAGTGCCCAGACCTTCCCAATCCAACACAGAAGAAGATGTCCCTAGAAGACAGAGGACACCGGCAAAAAGGGCTAGAGAAGAACCCTCGACATCAACGGGAAGACGGGTTCGATTCCAAACCACTACTCAATCATCTGATCGAGCTCCGAGGTCAGAAAGTCAACCTCACAGCTCATCCACCTCAAGAATCCCAATCAAGAAGGGGCAAGTCTTGAAAATGCCCACGAACTACTTCAAGTTTGAGCAGCAACACAGTCGCTTCTACAAATATTTTTATGAGAGAAAGGTATTCATTCCCAAAATCATCGATTTCAAATTTCTCAGCGACTACGAGTTTGATATAGAAGAGTTGCTTGACTTCCAAGGTTGGACACAACTGTTAAAATCTGACGAAAGGATCTATCCCGATCTCACTAGACTCTTCTACTATTTATGGGATGATACCAAGTTCTCAGCCTATGTCAAAGGAAGCGAGATGTATCTGGGTTCTCTAAATGACCCAAATCAAAATGAAGCCTTAAGGAGAATCGGGAGCATTCTTCAAGTACCCTATGAAGAAGAACAACTTCCTACAGACCTGACAATGGACAAAATCTACAACGAGCTGACAAAGAGCAACAAGTACCATGCAGGTACAAAGTTTTTGCATTACATGGATCTTTCTCCTAGGCTCAGAGTCCTCCGTCTGCTAATCGCCCACTGTATCTATCCAAAAGGGGGCGGAAGAAATCAACTGAATCCACAAGAAGCCATGATCCTGTGGAAGTTAATTAATAAAGTCAAGATCAGCCTTCCCAGGCTATTTCTAGAAGCCTTGGCGTGCCGGAAAGACAATCCGAGAGGCGTACTACCTTACGGATCCTGGATCACTAGGATCCTAGAACGGTTCGAGGTAGACATCGACGGGGAACCATTTGAAGTTCCCAAAACGACGAATGCAATCAACAAGGCACTGCTCCAACGAATGAAGATCAATCTGGAGCAATTTAGAGAAGACAGAATACGGGAAAAGCTAGGCGAGCCAGCCCGAGAGCATGAGGACCATGCACAAGCTGAGGGGGAGCAACCTCCCGAAGCACCGCCTGCTCAAGAAGAACCCGCATCTCCCATATCGCACGGATCCTATTCTCCACAAGGATCTGCTGCACCTGAACGGGCGCCTCCAACTTCATCTGAGGAGGCCACCCTGAAGGTTCTTAGAGATGAAATCGTTGCCATCCGAGAAGAAATGGGGCAACAAGAGAACCGGTTGACAAGTCTTGTCACCGAAGTTCTAAATGCACTTCAGGATATGCATTCCCGACAGGATCGAATCGATCGGGAATTGCGTACCATCCGATACCACCTCGCCTCAGGCCGTCACAAGAAGCGACCCATGCTTGAACTTGATCCTTTCGAATCGGGTTCAGTTCATCGTGAGACGTCTCCTGCACCCGTTTCCTCCTTCTACTCATCAGCCCATGTCCGTCCCATCAAACCAACTCAATCTGTCTATCCCATTTCCCAATTTCAATTTACCAAGTCTTTGGTAATTGAATCATTTTTGATAGATTGACAAAAAGGGGGAGAAGATAGATTAAGATAGATTAGTTTTAAAAGTTTTTTTGGGTTGGGTAGTTTGTATCTAGGTTTCATTTTTATGAATTGAAAACATGAATGATATATGAAACTTGCTTATGCTCAAATATGTGTCTTATGATTGATATGTGATTCGAATGTTTGCTTTATGAAAGTTATGTTCTGTTTTGAAATATCATGTTTTTTTATGAATGAGATTATCTTGAAAGGTACAAGCTCAACTTAGTTTTGTCAATCATTAAAAAGGGGGAGATTGTTGGAAATAATGTTTAAAACAAAACAAAATTGACCAAAGCATGAGTTTTGATGATTAACAAAGACTAATTTGAGTATATCAAGTATACTAATGAGTTTGCCAAATGTTTTAAGGAACTGAAATAGTCAAGTCGATCCCCAAGTCGACTTGGACTTCGACATAGGGTGAAGTCGATCCCAAAGTCGACTCCATTATCAACTTGAAACAGAATTTCAAAAGCAAAATCAAAATAGAAAACAAACAGGTGAAGTCGCAGGCCAAGTCGACTCCACTTGCGACTTGGGAAGCCAAGTCGCAGATGAAGTCGACTCCATCATCGACTTCAAACGTCAAAGAGTGTCCAGCGTTGAAATGAGGAAATGGACATGGCGAAGTCGCAGGCGAAGTCGACTCCAGGTGCGACTTGGGCAAAGTTGCAGACAAGGTCGACTCCACCTCCGACTTGAGAAGTTCAGACTTGAAAGATGCATTCCCAAGCTCATTCCAAGAATCTATTTGGACTTTCTCAAATCCAAGTAATATGCAAAGTCCATTTCCAAGAGTATTCTTGAGATTCAAGGTAAAGATTCAAGTTCAAATTCAAATCAAGTCTATCAAGTCCAAGGAAAATTTTCAAGCTTGTTTCCAAATGAAGATATGAAGATCAAACGACTCCAAAGCAAGCAAGGTGCATGAATATATCATGCAAGGACTCAAGCTCTCCTAAGTTCTACAAGGTTCAAGCAAATCCAAGATGGATCAAGGTCAAGCTCTTCATAAATCACAAGATCTAAAAGTATGAGGAGCCACTTGACAATTAAAAGGACTAAAGGAAGAAAGCCAAGCCAACTAGAAGCAAAATCAAATGAGGATCAAGGCATTATTGGCGAAGACCAAACCAAGTCGCAACCCAAGTCGACTCCATGATCGACTTGAGTTGAAGTCTGAAGCCAAAGTCGACTCAAGACTCAGACTTGGAACCTGAAGAGGTGAAGTCGCACACGAAGTCGACTTCACCTGCGACTTGGGTCAAGTCGATACCCAAGTCGACCCGACCTGGAACTTGAAGTTGCGACGGAGAGGCGAAGTCGCACCCGAAGTCGACTCCATCTGCGACTTGGGCGAAGTCGCATCCGAAGTCGACTCCGCATGAGACTTGGGTCGCAACGATCGGAATTTATTCGAACGTTGGCGCATTAAATGCGTGCCACCTACCTTCTAACGTTCGGATTCCCTCCACAATTATAAAAGGGAGTTATTGTGGACGAAGGAAGTAACTGAGAATCATTAAGTGTGCATAACTACCATCTACAAGAGCTTTAAAGAGATCAAGCCAATCAAAGAGGAAGAACTTTGCTTCAAACTGCAAGAGCTCAACTACTGATCATTCAAAGCCAATTCAACAAGTTCTTCTCTGCGCCAAACTGCTTCTACACAACTGTAAAGTGTAGTTTTCTTATTGTTTCTTTTGTATGTGTTGAACTTGATTTAGTTTGAGGAACTAAGATCAAGTGTAAGCAAAGTAGTGTGTGATTGGAGTGTAACTCATCACCTACTTGTGCTGTGATTTGTTGATGCCCCCTAGAGCTGGAATCTGGAAGAGAGCAGTGGCTCTAATTGTATTGAGAGAATACAATAGTGGAACCCAAGTCACAAGGAGTGTGAGCTTGGAAGAGTGGAGTAGGGAGGTTGCCCGAACCACTATAAAAATCCTGTGTACTTGATTTATATTTCTGCCATTTACATTACATTGCTTTCCATTTCGTTTCTTCATTATGGGGACTGGATTAATCCGGGGTTAAGTTTCTGTTTAAGATATAAAATTTATAAATACCCAATTCACCCCTCCCCTCTTGGGTTTTGCCATCAACGCGGGACCAACAGGCCCCGGCGTTGCTTACTCAAAAAATTGATCTTTAAATATTGCTGGAACTTTTCTTCTCAATCTATCCAAGTCACTTTCCTTTTCCTGTAAAGACAAATAAATACATTCTTAGATGAACTAATGAACTAAAATAAACTAAAATGAGATGAATTACAAGGAAAGTAAACCAAAAAAGGCATGAAGGCTAGAAAAATGTAAAAAGACATGCAAATGATAAAAAATAATGCAAAATTTATGAAAATTTTATGTGTTATAAGTGAACTAGTATTGAAATCTGACTCGAAATTGGCAATGATAATTCTATTTTCATAGAGTTATCAATTACCCATAGGAATCTAATATAATAGGGTGTCAATTAATGATTCTTTGAAGCCTTAAAGAGGAACCTTTAATAAAAGCAAAGGGGACTTCATACAGTTCCTAGAATGTCTCGACAGGGTATAAAAAGATGAGTTATTAAAAATGTCTTAATTAAGAATATATGCAGAGTAGTTAGAGAATGAGTGTGACTCATTTTGTATATAATTTTATTAACATATTTATCATAGTAAACTCATATATGTACAATTCTGAAACAAGCAATATCAAAGTGAATTACATTTCCTTATTGTTGTTAATTAAATAAATAATTTTAAATCAAATGCATGTAGTGGATTCTAACCCTTTCATTATCAAGGTGTGTCCTACCTAAGGGTGTTAACAACATGGGTTTGATGAGTTTAGAGAATAATCATAATCTTAACTCATTTAAAAAATATGAACTTTAATCTATTTATTAACCTATTTAAATAACTTCAATCTTAACTCGCTTATGACCCATTTAATAAAGAGGTTGATGGTTATTAAAATATTGTGTATACGCCTTGGAAAAAAATTAAAATAATCTAACTTAAGGTTGAGTATGTGTTTTCATAATTATCATGGTGAATTGATCTATACTGATGAGATACATGGTATGACTAGATATTTATCGAGACAGGGGTGTATATTCAATGCGCTTACACAGGGAGTAATAGAGATGAAGAAGGGAAGAATCGAAGACAAAAGGGAAAGATGGATGAAAAGAGAGAGGAGAGAAAAAGGTATAAATAGAGAGAGATGGAGAGAGATGATTGAAGATGGAGTGAGAGAGAGAGAGAGATACAAAAAGGGAAGAAGAATCTTCTCGGTAGCACTTGCAGTGGCGCCATGGACGACAGTGGATGCTATAGAGTCATAGACGCAAGGAGGAAAATAAAAAATTGAAATGGAGGAAATAGATTTAGAGATTAGGAAATATATACACACCTATTCTTAACTGGTTGTAAATGGTTGATCATGTTAAACAGATTAAATAGTTTACTAAATGGGTTGATGGATTGTAAAACCTTAATCCTCATTCATTTATTTATTTAAATAGTTAAATAGGTTGAATGGTCGTAAACTATTTATTGGAAAATCCCAACCCAAACCCATTGACGAATAGGCTGATGGATTGAACATGGCCATTAACACTCCTAGCCCTAGTCCCTTTTAATACTGTGTAACAGTCACTAGGCGTAACATGATGTACTCTAAGATATAACATATTACCATCCTAAAATATCCAATCAATCTTCCCATGCAGTAAATCAGAAGAGGGCAATCATGTACTTTGGGTGTTTTGAGGGAAGGAAATTATCACCCAAAAATTAAAATAATTAAAAAAAATAAATTTTAATTCATTTTTTTGATAATTAAAATTTTTGATAAAAAGCGAAGGGTCCAGCCTCAGCCATTGATTCTAGACCTCAACCAAACGATCCACCACCTTGGTTGCAGGGAAAAGGCAGCAGTAGGCATTGTCGAACACACATGAGGAGTTTGCTAGGCAAGCTTACTTTTTCCCATCGTTTTCTGGATAAATGAGACGGAAAGGTTGTATCTGTCCGCCACTACTCCATATCACACAAATTTGGCCTACCACCTACCTCTACCCAATCATCACTATTCTCGCAACACCTCATTACTTTAGTTGTGTCCCTAATCATGACATTACGCCAACCTTATAATAATTACACAAGTGTATTTAGCAATCCTCAATATAAAAGTTTTCGCTCCTTGCAAATATCCCAGCTTTTAATTTTTTTTTCTTTTTTTATATTTTACAGTATCTCAACTTGTAGTACAATCAAGATTTGAGACATTCTTACAAGTATCTCGGTGGATGATCCTACATAAAATTTGAGGAGAATAAACTTCATCACTAAAATTCTTCAAAAAATGCAGCTGCCAAGGTTTGAACCAAGGATGCCTAACGCACCGAGGCCCGTCCTTGACCACTAAGGCAACACCTCAATGTCTTTTAATATTTTTCTTTATCTTTATAGAAAATCGTCCTGCTTTTTTATCATTTTTTCATAATTATCTATACAACTTCCCCATGTATTTCAATTTTACTTTTTATCGCTCATTATTATTTTTATTATATCACATCACTTCTTCTATTCTAAATAAATTTACACCAAAAAATTTTCTTTTAAATATTTTATAAGTGAAAAACACACCTAAGTATAGTATTACACTCGACTATATACCTAAAGACCATTACAATTATGTGGCAACCGGTTGCATAGAATAGAAAAAGTATTTGTCAATAATTTGACTCTCAAGCCATGTTTGGAAGAACCAACTAGCTCATCTTTTTGTCCAAAAAATTGTAGTCAATTAAAAATTTACAGGCCCATGTGTTTTTTATGTATACATTTACAAACATCTTAATATGTATTACATTTAAGCCTTAAGACATTCTTATAATTTTTTAAGAGAAACAACAACCTCCCATCAATTAAACTCACACCAAATGGGAGAAGTAAAACTCTCACAAAACAGAGAAGAAATAAATGTTGATCATATGTTTTCTTTAAGAAAGATTAATTTGATTTTTATGATTAACAAACCATTAAAATATAATTAAAAGGATCAAATGAATATGTATAAGTGTGTTCAGATATTTTGTCTTCAATTATATGTATGAAGATGAAAATGTAAAATAATTTAAGTTTAAAGAGCTCAAGTCCTTATATTACAAGTTCAGCAAAGTGAAGTCTCAGCCCAATTCGATTCCACCTGCAACTTAGAGGAGACAACAAAGTGAAGTCTCATCCCAAGTCAAATTCACTTGCGAATTGGGCGAAGTCTCAACCCAAGTCGACTTCATCTGCGACTTTGAAGGCAAAAAAATGGACAGAAAGTGGACAACAAGTTCTAACCAAAGAAAAGTCACAACCCAAGTGACTTCACTTATCCCAAGTCAACTCCACTCATCCCAAGTTGACTCCAATTATGACTTCAAGTTATAATGGTCGAAAATTCGAATGTTAGAGCATTAAATGCACTCCAATCACCACTCCAACGACTAGATCTTCTTCTCCTTTATAAATATCATTGAAGTATGAATGTGAAGGGAGTGAGAAACATAAGATGAGCTTACACCTTTCCATATTCAAAATTATTGACATGATTTGAATAAATATTAAAGCTTAAAATGCTACTACTTCAAGTGAGTTTACAAGAATACCTTCTTCACATAACAAGGAGCTTCCGGAGTTGATTGATTATACGTTATAAAGTATAAATTATCTTTTGTCTATTTCATTTTGTTTTGCTGCCTTAGATCGGGGTTGTAGACCAAATTCAAAAAGAAGCAAAATAGGGGGTTGGTTTGAGTTTATCTCACTAACAGATTAGACTTAGTCGGTTGGAGTTGGTCTCACCAATAAGTGATTATTATACATGTCCCCTAGAGCTAGAATCTATAAGAGAGTGAGTGCTCTCAATTGTAATGGATATACAATAATGGAACACAAGACACATGGAGTGTGTGCTTGGAAGAGTGGAGTAGGGAAGGTTGCCTAAACAACTATATATTGTTCTCTTGTGTGGTTTGAATGCTTACATTTTATATTCTATTTGTACCTTCTCATTCTATCTCTTAGCATGTTTCATCAAGGGGATTAAACTTAATACACTGAAAGAATTTTTAAGAATCCAATTCACCCCTCCTCTCTTGGATTTTGTTAGAAACTCGAAACCAACAAGTGGTATCAAAGACTATATCTTATTTGAGGCGATCTCTTTTATATATCTATGACAACCCACTTAACTTCTCTATCTACAATTGCTAAGGGCCAATCATTTTTTAGGCCATCTCTATTTAATGGTAATAATTTTATCTATTGGAAGTTGAGGATGTTGATTATGTAAATTAGTATGAGTTTTTGGATAGCCGTACAAGATGGCATTACATTACCAAAAGGAGACGAGGCGTCCACTTGGATGGAAGATGAGACCATGTCCATCCAAAGTAATGCTAAAATTATGAACTTCTTGTTTTGTGCATTGACCACAGCAAAATTTGATAGAGTTTCTTCATGCACAACAGCTAAGGAGATATGGGATAAATTGTTGTCTATTTATGAGGGTACCTCCTGAGAAAAGGGAACTAAAAGGAACAACTTTATTGTTTTTTTGAGAGCTAAGTATTAGATGGTGAATATTTTTCAAAAATGTATGCTAGATTTTCTATAACCACTAATGCTCTTAAAGGCCTAGAAAAGCCAATTTCTAAAAGTGAGTAGGTTATGAAGATACTTAGGGCATTACCAAATTCACGGAATCAAAAGGTCACAGCTATTGTGGAGCCAAAGGACTTAAACGATCTCAAAGTAAATGTTCTGATTAGCTCACTCATGTCACACGAGCTCATAAAAATAAGAGAGAGGAATCTTCCAGAAGTAGAAAGTATATTGTAATATGAAAGAGAGCTCAAGTGAATCCACATCAAGCTCACACTCCAACATGAAGAGAAACAAAAATTCTACCTCACACAAGAAACGAAGGGTGGAAGAAAAGAATTTCAAAAATGTTATAACTATGGTGGTGTTAGACACATACAAATTGAATGCACCCCACCGGATGACTTGAAAATTAAAAATAAGAATTTTTTTTAAAGAAAAATGCTAGAAGAATGCTTACAAATGAATATACTACCTCAAGCTCTAGCACTTCAACAAGTGAAGAAGAAGATGCAACAAATTGGGTAAGAGTTTGTTAAATGGCTATTATAGGAGATGAAAACGAAGCTTGCTACAAAGCTAAAGACGGAAATGATGATACCAGAAAGTTCAAACTGCCAACATCAGATGCATCTATGGATATAGAGGTAAGCTCATATGATCCCTATTACATTTCATCTTCTGTTGTTTGTTCTAGATGTGATGCGTTAAATGATTTACAACAAACTTATGACTCACTATTTGATGAATTTAAAAGCCTTGGTGTCAAATATGCTCGAAAGAAAAAACAATTCAATATAATCGCCATTGCAAATGGAAAGTAAGTGGAGAAGAATGTATCCTTGCAAAATGATATAAATGTTTTGAAGAATGAGATAGAGACATTGAGAAAGGAGAATCAAAATTTGAAAGATTCATTGGCTTAGTTTGCCAACCCAGAAGAAAATATTGCAAAATTTTTTTAGAATGATCACTCAAGTTGATAAGAGAGGTCTTGGGTATGTAAAGTACATTAATGAAAAATTAAATAAATCAAATGCTCCTATTTGGATTAAGGCTTCTAGCACATCAAATGTGATGGGACAAATTTTCTATTTCAAGAAGCTTGTTGATAAATCATGGATAAAAATACTTACTTGGCTACTAATGGGCTATTGTATTACTCCAAACCATACTAGAGTTGCTTGTCATTATTGTAATAAATTTGGACATAAAATAAATCAGTTAACCTTTTATGTTGATTGACAAAAAGGCGAAAAGAATAGTATGAAAATATCTTAAGAGGAGAATAACATTACATTATCTTAGTGGGAGAAGTATTTCCATACATAGTGGGAGAGCGCATCTATATGGGGCAGAGTATTTTGGAATTAATGCATAAATCATTTCTTATGTTGGTGAATGTGTAGTTTCAAGAATTTTGTGCTTATTAATGACAAATCATAATATTCATGTAGACATATTTATAATTTATCTGAGATGGAAAGATAT
Source organism: Annona cherimola (assembly GCA_030490835.1). NCBI lineage: Eukaryota > Viridiplantae > Streptophyta > Magnoliopsida > Magnoliales > Annonaceae > Annona > Annona cherimola. The sequence continues at coordinate 79,260,785 of CM059974.1, forward strand.
TCCAATTAAGTTTTGTCAATCATCAAAAAGGAAAAGATCGTTGATCATATGTTTTCTTTAATAAAGATTAATTTGATTTTGTTGATTAACAAACCATTGAAATATCATTAAAAGGATCAAATGAATATGTGTAAGTGTTTTCAAATATTTTGTCTCCAATTATGTGTTTGAAGATGAAAATATAAAATAATTTAAGTTTCAAGAACTCAAGTCCTTATGTTACAAGTTCAACAAAGTGAAGTCTCATCCTAAGTCAACATCACTTGAGACTTGGGACAAGTCTCAGCCTAAGTTGACTTTGCATACAACTTCAACGAGATGGCAAAGCGAAGTCTCATCCTACGTAGACTTCATTTGCGACTTGGGTGAATCTCAACCCAAGTCGACTTCGCCTGTGACTTCGAAGGTAAACCAGAATGGACAGCAAGTGAACAACAAGTTTTAACTAAAATAAAGTAGCAACCCAAGTCGACTTCACTCATCGCATGTCGAATCCACTCATCCCAAGTCAACTCCACTTGTAACTTCAAGCTATAATGGTCTAAAATTTGAAGGTTTGAGCATTACATGCATGCCAATCACCGCTCCAATGACTAGATCTTCTTCTCCTTTATAAATATCATTGAAGTATGGACATGAAGGGAGTGAGAAAAAAAGATGAGCTTACACCTTCGAATATTCAAGATTGTTGACATCATTTGAACAAATATTGAAGCTTCAAATGCTACTGCTTCAAGTGAGCTTACAAGAGCATCTTCTAGACATAACAAGGAGCTTCCAGAGCTAATTGATTACATGTTATAAAGTAAATTCTCTTTTTGTCTATTTTGTTTTGTGTTGTTGCCTTGGATCAGTGTTGGACACTGAATTCATGCTAAAGCAAAATAGGGGGTTGATTTGAGTTTGTCTCACTAACGGGTTTTTGCTTGATTGGTTTGAGTTTTTCTCATTGATGGATTAGACTTAGTTGGTTGAAGTTGGTCTCACGAACAAGTAAATATTGTATAGGCCCCCTAGAGCTAAAATCTAGAAGAGAGTAGGTTGTCACAAGCTGGAACTTGTGCGGCACTTGGCTTACTCACGCCCTTGTGAGGACTAACTCATCCTAAGCCGAACTAAGCATTTAAGGAAGTGATGCTAGAGAGATAGTATGTGATACTCAGACCTAAGTAGGACCCTTACATGTAAATTATGTAAACATGACTTATTTATTATTTGATTGAATTATTGATTTTACGGCTATCAATTAAAGAGAGGTGATTAAATTAATCACCATGGCTCAATAAGGGTCAATGTGACTAAAGAGACCCAATGAGGGTTAAAAAATGTGGATATGTTATGAATAATTATCGCCTATATTATGATTTAATTAATGGAGATTATGATGATAATTATGAATTTAAGGTGTTAAATGTTAGAAAATTCATAACTTGATGCCTACAAGGTTGAATGAGGTGGAATTTTAAAGATAAGCACATGATGATATGCTTAAACTCATGAATGGATTGGATTATGAAAAGTTTGATGAAATTAGGGTGATAAGTATTTATTTTCATCCAAATCCAAAAGATAATTTCAAATGACCATAACTTATGCTAGAAAGGTCATTTTTAGATGAAATTTGTCATGAACGGTTAAAATAATATGGTGAATCTTATGGATTGGTTTGATTAAGCTAATTTTCATGAAAAATGTTTAATCACAAAAGGACAAAAGACATTGACTTTTACTCCCATGAAGTGACATACCCATTAATGAAAAGTAAAGCTAGTTAATGAGGTGATTAATGGCTCAAGTGAGGTGTTCAAAGAGGGAATTTTTGAGCATATTATGTGATTTATTAAAAGGAAAAATGCATTAAAAAGGAGCTGGAATTTGTGGGGAATAAATGCATGGTTCAAAGGATAGAATGTGTAGTCATAAGAGGCTCAAGGAGGGGGCATGCATGGGATGTCCAAGGGGCTATTTGGCTTGATTTTTTTATTGATTTTTCAAATGCTAAAAGTCACATGTATTTAGCCTACACGACTAGGGTGGTAAATGACATTAAATTGGGCAACTTTTGGATGGTTTAAAATGCCAAAAACCAAGCCACATGTGGACGTGATGGGGTGGACATCAAGATGGGCCAATCTTGAGCAGATTTTGATAATTTAAAAATCTGTATAAAAGGTATTTTACTTGGGTAAAATTTTGAAAACACATCAAGGGATAAGTATACATTAACTTACCCTCCAAATGAGGTGGAAAATGATAAAAAAGAAATTCAGAAATATAAAATGGAGAGAGAGAGAGAGAGCAAGGGATGCCCACCTTTAGGCAAAATTTGAGGAAAAAATCTCAAAAGGGCAGCAGCTTGGACGTCCAAGGAAGGGAAGAAAAAGAAGAAGAAAAAGGGAAGAAAAGAGGAGGAGAAGAAGGAAGCAACCAAGCTAGGAAAGTTGGAGCAAAGTCTCTCCAATTCAAGTAAGTGTCGAGTTAAGTTTAAATCAATAAATTCCAAGTTTTCTAGCTTCATTCATGGGTCATAAATTTGATCCATAATGAACCCTAAGTGATGAGTTATGAAGCCCTTAATTAGGGTACTAAATGAGGAATGAAAGAAAGGGATTGAATCAAGGGTTCAAAGGAGCTAAGTTTGATGTTATGATTGATTACAACCCATATACCTAGCTGAAATTTTTCTTAAATTCCAATTAATGTTGTTGTTTAAAGCATGTATCATGTCTGGATTATAATTTATATTTCTATGATTAATATATATTGAATTGGGTATGAATTATGAACCCCAGAAAGGGTAAACCCTAGGGTTGTCAATATGATCAAGATTTCACTCTTTTAAGGTAATTATGATGCATGAATCAACCCAACTAATACATGAGTGAATTTAAGGCTAAAATACCCTAAACTTAAGGCACATGGGATGTCCAATATGGGGATGGAAAGAAATGCAAAAGTCTGATTTTTGTGGGACACATGATGTGGACGTCCAAGGGTGGCCAAGATATGCATGAAAAGTTGTTGTTTTGAGCAACTAAGTTTATGGACCTTAAATGTATGAAAATACCCTTGATATGGGATAATAAAAGTATGACTAAAGGATGGAATTTAGGAGATAAAAATCTGTTATGGAACATTTGTCAAGATGGACATTGAAAGTGGGAAAAAATGATAACAAAGTTGCTGTTTTGGAAACCTACAACTAAGGGATTAAAATCCTATGAAAATACCCTAAATTATGTGCCGAATAAATTTTTTAATTATGCCAAAATAGACGGCAAGTTGCTGTTTAGAAAAAATTAGAAAACACATAATATATATGCAGTAAGAAGGGTGCACATAAAGGGTATGTATGGCTAATATGAGAAATGACTGATGTGATTTGCTAAAGTGCAAAGATGAAGGGAAATGTGATAAAATGTCACAATAAGGTGATATTTTGTTTGTGATTTGTAATCTAAAAATTTGAGATTAATATATAAAGCCTAAACTATCATGTATGTGCCTAAAGTGAGCACCGGTGTGAGAAATGAGAAAAATGAATGATAAATGATGAATGAAAAGCAATGGGCTTCCATATGTTAAGAAAATGAAAGATTATTATATGCTCGAAAGTTTACCCTACATAAGGGTATTAAAAATGGAAGGAATGAATGGATAATGTGATGTATAAGCTATGTTGCTATGTATGAATACCAGACTTGGAATACAAGTCGGTTATGTATGTTAATGAAAAACATGAGGATTAGAAAACTAAGTTATATGCAAGCATATGAGGTTATGTGTATGAATGCAATGTCATTTTTATATTTACAGGAAAAGGCAAAGAAAAAGTTGATACGGAAAGCTGACGTGATTCAGGTAAGCAAGCAATTTTCTAAAAGCTTTGCTTTCTCAAACTATGGTAAAATGATTACAAATTTTATTCAAATGCTTTATATTGATTAGCAAATGGATGTTTAAATTGTTTCTAAGATTGTTTGAGGATGGTCATTCCTTATCTCAACATGTTATTGAAATGTTATTTTAACTATGACAAATGATTTGTTAACGATTTATCAAAAGGGTTAAGAACCTACGGTTCACATGTTGTTTATGAAAATTATGCTAGCATGTCCAAATTCATGTTTATAATAAGTTCATGGTGTAAAAGGAACTAGGTTCACTTTAAAGGTGCAAGCGAACTGATTGTCCCCCTTTAGTGTGATCAAGTAGCTAAGATAGGCCAAAGGCCAGCGGCACCCTCCCTGAGATGGGTGAAGACGGAGATGGATGGTTGTCTACCTAGCGTATCGTCCTATGATGTTCATGTTTTATGATAATGCATTGCATTATTTATGATATACCCATGATGAGTATCAAGGTTCATGTTTTTCTTGATATACTCACGAGTGGGTATAATGATGCTTTCCAAGATGCTATTTAAATGAAAACGTTTGCTTGCAAAATGAATTGCCTGAAAAACTATGCAGCTTGCTTATTGAGTTTCGACTTACGTTTTGTTTTCTAAACCCTAAGATATGTACAAGGATGGATGCAGCAAAGAGCACCAGTTAAATGATGAGGAATGATAATTCTATGGATGCCTGTATATGGTATTATGGGTGGAAAATGTACTATGAATTGAATGATTGCTACTCAATGCAATTTATGAGATTTACACTGTGTGTATGATGAATTGATGAAATTTTTTTAAGGATGAATGATGAATGTATGTTCTGTTATGCTATGAAGGATATAGGTTTTACGATATATAATGAATATATCAAGACTTGATGAGGGTCGGGATGGGAAAATTGATGTGAAATTGAACATGAATGATGTGATTAACTCCTATGGAGTGAATTATAAAAGGATAAACATTCAATAAATCCCGCCGTGTGACAGGACAACTGTAATACCCAGACCCAAGTAGGCATATGAATATGACATGTGTGTTATTTAAATGAATTATGAATGATTTATGATTTTAGAATTTAATGATATTTTGCAATTAGGGTTACAATTAAGAATTGTGATTAAGATTAATCGCCTAGCCCAATATGAGTCAATATGACTAAAGGGGCTTAATAAGGATTAGGAAATACTAATGTGTCATGAATAATTATTTTAATTTTCTGTGAAACTCATGTTATTTGAAACTTAGTGAATGTGATACGTACTGAAAGCTTGCACATTGTGTCCATTATTGCTGTAAAGCTATAGAAAAATGCGTATTGTAATTTTAGAAAAATAAAATTAAAGTACAAATTTAGAAAAGGGGTAAATAATAATTTCATAAAGATTAGATATGAAAATGAATTTTTATAAATTTTTCGGGAATAAATTTCAAAATTCTGAATTACACTAATTGAGACTGTTTAAATTCACGGAACTTATGGAAAAATAAAAATAAATGAAAAATTCTGGACTAATTAGGGTACTAATTAAGGGCTTATATTCATCTATGCTATTTTCATTATATCTTAGAATGTATAACTCAGATCAACGAGAAAATTTAATAGAAAGTATTAAATTGTATACTCTTTAATCTAGATGGATTAGATTATAAAAAATAATTGATTAAAGTATTTAACTTAACTGCATTAAAAAACGTGCCCAAAAAGGAAAAAAAACCAAAAAAAATAACAACTAATGCCGCAGGTACGTACAGAGCCTCCTTTGGCATTTTTTATTTTTTCGTAAGTTTTTTGTTTAATTTATATATTAATGTATATAAGGCAGTTTTATCTGAAATTTTAGGATTAAGCTTATTTTAGCATACTCTGCATAGTGAATGGTTTAGATCACGAAAATTATATTTAGAAGATTTTTAAACAACTAAAATTCGATGAAATTTCATAAATTAATTTTTAATGCTAATATATTAACCTATATAAATTATTTTGATATGAAAATTTAGATGGACGGTTAAATTTATATGCTTTATAAGATGAATAGAGTGGATTAGGAAAAATGATTTAATTAAGTATTTATGAAATTTAAAAGCATGCATTGAAGAACGTGCCTTGACCAATTAATACATAGGCATGTCCTTGCCATTTGAACATGCATTCGTATCAGTTTTACCCTATGTATCATATTTTATTAATTAAATTTTTATTATATATACAACTCCATTTGAAGTGAAATTTCATGGGTAAATTTAAATTAATGTATCTTACTTATTCAATGGATTAGATGATGAAAAACATGATTGAAAATGGGTAGGAAAATTAAAATGTGAATGAATTGTATTAGTTAATTACAAATGCTTATATATTAACCAAATTTACTCATTTTGACATGAAATTTGTTACGAAAGACTAATTTAATGAGCCTTAAGATATAGACGGATTAGATTACAAAGGGTATTATTAGAAAGATATAAAAAAAATTAATTATCTATATAATATGCATACGATCACTTTAGGATAGCAGACGGTTCCAGCAATGACCGACCTGTGCATCTGAATTGACGTGTCTAGCTACAAATAAAAATAATGAAAAATGGATGAAATGCTAGCAGTCAAATATGGTACATGCAATAGTATGCTGGCAACAGGGACCGCTTAAGGGGTGTATAAAAGGGGCAGTATAGGTCGCCCACGGTAAAAAAAAAAGAAAGAAGAAACCGGGAAAGCAGCAGCATAAAAGGAAAGAAAATTGTTTTTACAGGAAGGGAGAAGGGCTTCTGATGATTGCAAGGTGCGGTAAAAGTCCTTTTTCAAGTTCCAGGTATGCAGTTGCCCTTAACGTCACGTAGGTGTTGAAATCAATTTTTTTTATCTCTAGTTGTGGCGTCCAGCAACATTTAAAAATAAAATAGATAAAATAAAAATAACAATGAAGAAAGAATAATATAATTCCCGTATAGTATGCTCGTCCACGTAAGATGATATTTGGAATTTTTTTAATTCTATTCAGTTAACGTCCCAGCAGGTATATTATTTTCAATTTTTTTTATCATTTTATTATCTCCAGCAATAGGTTCGGAAAATAGGAATTATATATAAATGCATATATTATTTGATATATTATTAGCATGATGTTTTAGGTATGGTAACGTGATTGGACAACTAAATAGATTTTTTTTTATGATATGGGTAGAAACTGGTGATTTGGTATAATAGTAATAATAATAATAATAATAAATATATAGATATGGCTGTTAAGGGAGATGTGGACGTTAATTTCAGAATAGATTTTTAGATTTATATTGCTATGGATTATACATGATGCTTATATAATGGGGTTACAAAATTCAATATATTAAACATATGTATTAAAATAAGAGGTGCAACCTAAATTAATAATAAAACTTTAATATATGTACACTATATATATATATTTGTATATTAATAATTCAAATATATAAAATAATCATTTTCATTTGTTTAGGGAAAAGAAAAGAAAAAGTTGAGGAGGCAAACTGATATCCTAAGGTAAGCAAGTAACGACTTGAAATGATTTATTTTCAAAATGATTGAATGACTTGCAATTATTTCTTGAAGTTACGCTAGCATGTGTATGATGCATGGTGCACAAAAGTACAGGTCTATTCTAGAGGTGTAAGCGGACCAAAGTCCTCTAATGCGAGCGAGTCGCTAATATAGGCCCAACTGCCGACGGCGCCCTCCCTAAAATAGGGGGTAGACAAATTGATGGTCGCCTAGCTAGCGTACCGTCTAATGAAGGTTTAAAGCATGATTATGTAATGTGCATTTGCATGTGCATTATTTATGAAATGCCAAATTATGAAACAAACATATTTATTTAAATGAGAATACTTGCTTAATGAGTCTAGTACTAACTTTTTGTTTTTTCCAACCTTAGATAGGTACAGCAAGGTTTAAGAAGAAAAAAAATGTCGCAATTTAGAGACTCGTAAGGTTGTATGGTTTTTATATATTTTGATGAATGATGAGGTTGTAAAGATGCAATACTATCAGGTTACAAAGATTGACGGTGTATATGAATTTTAATGCTTTGTAAATATTATGTGATTTTAATTATCAGTGAATGTTTGCTTGAAAATTAATATGAGATTGAATTGAAAATCATGCCGCGTGAACAGGGCCACAATCCTGCTCACAATTTACTAACTGGACAATCCTGGAGTAAGGCTCCGGCGCCTTGGGTTTGGGGGTGCCACATTTTCATGATTTGATTTATGGAAATTAGGATGATAATTATGGATCTAAGGAGAAAAATGCTAGAAAATTCATACTTGACGCCTATAAGGAGGATTGAGATGAAATTTGAAAGGTAAGCTCATGACTTTTGACTCAATCTTATGGATGGATTAGATTAAGGAAAACGAGATGGGATTAAGATGATAATTATTTATTTTCATCTCACGCCCAAAGGATAATTTCAAATGATCATAACTTGACGTAGAAAAGTCGTATTGAGACAAAACTTGAAACGGTTGAATAAAATTATGAAATCAATGCCATGGAAGGATTGGATTCAGCTAATTACCATGGGAATATGCTTAATTGGAAAAAGGTGAGTAGCGTTGACTTTGTGCATCCAAAAACACCATAGCATTTATTAAAAAGAAATTGGTTTAATGACTTGGTTTAATGCCCATGAGAGGTGTCAAAAGGAGGTGCTTTGAGCTAGATTTTTTGGATTAAGTCAAGGGCTGAAATCCTTGGAAAATCAAGGAGTTAAATGCATGAATTAAATGGCTAAGGGAGTAGCCATGGGAGGCCACATATGTGGCATGAAGAGGGGACGTCCAAGGGGCTCTTCACTTAGATATTTTGATTTTCTTTAATCTAGAGTCAAAACCTAGGTAATCTACATGAAGGGGGCATGTAAATGCTCATAAATTGATGAAGACTTGGTACCCAAGAAATCCATAAGGGGCTGCTAAGTGGATGGTTCAAGGGGATAGCTTGGAGACCAAGTATTAACCATAAATTAATAAATTTTCACATGAGATAAATACCCATTTTACTTGGACATGAATGGGCCATTGTGGAACCTCGATCTTTGAGACGTGTACAAAACTTTAGGGTTATAAACCCTAGGTAATATATTTGAGAAATATATATTGATGGATATGAAATATATGGAAATGAAGGTTAAAATACTTATGCAGGAAATTCGGATGAATAATGCACGTGAATAGTGCACGTGAATAGTGAAATGTGAATAGTAAACGTGGGATTAAGGAAATATGTTAAGTTAATCACTTTGGATTAACTTAATCAAAAAAAGACAAAAAAGGAAGCTTCCCACAAAAGGACAAAATAGCCACTTTTTGATTTATTTAGTATTTTCGGATTTTAGTGGATTTTTGAGAGAAAATAAAGAAAAATTCATATCTTGCAATCCGGACATCGGATTGAGATGAAATTTTTTATGGGTGGCCAAGATATGATGATGGATATGATGAATGGTCCAAGATTAATCAAGGATCATGAATTAAGGGTCAAGATTAAATGTCATTTGAAAAGGAAAAAAGTAACTTTACTTTTTCATTAATGGCATTTGACTTTGATTAATTTTAATTAAATAAAATTAATGACAAGCTGCTATGGCTGCTGGAGCTTGGACTTTTGGGGCAAAATCCAATGGCCCAAAATCAATCTTATCAAAAATCAATGGCTAGGATTAATTTAGCCTAAATTAATTAATTTTAAAAAATAAAAAAATAGGAAAAAATAGGGCTGCCATAGGGGGGCTGGAGCAGGCCTAGGGTGGGCTGCACAAGGCTCCATGCACCTTTTGGAAATTAGAAAAAAATACATTTATAATTTAATACCTCAAGCAAGGGGGGGTAAATTCTAAATTCATGAAAAATCAAGCCCTATAAATAGGGGCCAAGGGGTGAACGTCCAAGGCACTCCCAAGCTTGAGCAAGAGCTCATTTTCCACCCCCAAATTCGTTTTAAGAGAGAGAGAGGAGGTTAGAGAGAGAAAGGGCAAGTTGGAGGAGATATTTTTCACTCCGGGTAAGTGACTTCTTCTCAAATTTCTTTTGGATGTTAAGTAGGGTAAAATCATGCTTAGATAATGCCTAAGCATGAGAAAATAAGTAAGGTTATAATGCCAAAGTAGAATTATGCCGAAACATCGAAAATTTGGAGCAAAGATAGAACATTTGGGAAAATCATGTATGATATGTGGAAATAATGCTCCAAATTTGATAAATGATGATTTGGGATGTATGATTATGATAAATATGATGATGTAATGATGATATATTAATTTCATGATTTTTGGAATTAAGGATTATGCTTAAGTGAATTTATGTTGATTTTTAGTACATGGAGAAAATGATTTATTTAACCAAGTAAATGATGATAAATTCAAAATGTATGACATTTCCCATGATATACGAAGCATAAACTATGTTATGGTATTTTTTATTTTTGGGAAAAATGTCAATTTTTGGAACCCATGAACAGTAACCCACGTTGCTGTGAACAGTAACCTCGGGTGAACAGTAACGTGAACAGTTATGATGAACAGTAATCTGCTACAGTTACATGAACAGTAATTATGAACAGTGAACAGCGTATTTTGGGAAATAATTGAGATTTATTTTTGTATATTTATGAGGATATATGGATGGAATTTTTAAAGGATTTATGGATAAAAATTCATATAAATGAGTAATGACCAAGTATTTATAAAAGTTAAACCTCTATAAAAATGAGGTAATATGTGATCGTAAAGCATGCATGGGAAGCAAGCTAAGACATGGAATAGATGGATAAAATATCAAATTTTCTTGTATAGGAAAATGAAAGGAAAGGATAAAGGAGTCAGGTTGAAGCAAAGCAAAGGTAAGCAAGCACAACTTTTAAAATATGTTTTATTCTCAAGTATTTATGAAATGTGTTTAAGGGTGGCCATTCCTATAATGTTTTGAAATGATGAATGTTTATGAATTTTTATGAAAAGTCATGCCGGCATGTTGATATCATGTGATGTTCATGGACATGTGCACATGTATGATGTATAAGGAAGAGGCTTTGGTGAAGGTAGAAAGCGGATCAGAGAGTCCCCCTTCATTATTGTCGAGTCGTATGGGCTGTGTGCCAACGGCGTCCTCCCCAGAGGTGGAGGCAAAGGAATGTTATGTTTGAATGAATGCATTGCATTTTCATACATGGATTGAAAAGGAAAGCATGGATTTGAAATTATATTTTTAAGGGATGGTGCAAATAATTCTCTACATGAGAATGACAAGTTACCTGGTGTAAGAGGTATATAACGCTGGGGAAATCAAAAGTCATGCATGTAGGAACCATGTAGGCGTCAAGAGGAAGAGAGGTTCCTCTTGATGAGGCCAAGTCGGAGACAGCCGGCGTATTGGACCATGTTATGTGAGATGTTCCCTGAGCTAGCGTACCCACACACGAAGGTTTATGTCAGAAGTGGAAAGGAAGCATTTGCACATCCAATGTTTATGAAAATGTTTCTATTCCATTGATAGTTGATCACTTGCTAAGTGTCTCCTATCGAATGGAGAGAAATGCATTTACGAATGATTTACATGAATGGTTTATGAAAGGTTTCGAAATATGGTTTATGAAAAGGTTTCTATTCTGTTGGTAGTTGATCACTTGGTAAGTGTCTTCTATCGAATGGAGAGGAATGCATTTAAAATGAAAAATGCTTGCTTATTGAGTTTCGACTCATGTTTTGTTTTCCCAACCTCAGACAGGTGTAGGGAAAGCCAAGAAATGAAGGACATGTGTTGCTAAAGGAAAAGAGGAATCTACAAAGGTTAGTAGATTTTTGTATAAATAGATTCCCTAATGGGATATGATGAAAAAGGACATAGGTTGTATGAAATTGTGAAGTTATGAATAATATGAGAAGTTGATGATTTATGATGTTATGGATAAGTCCATTATGAATGATGATGGTATATGTTTATATGATGAAAGAAAAAGAAATGAAAAAAAAATTGGACGAGATCCAATTAAGAACCCGCCGCGTGATCAGGGCAACAATCCTGATTCACACTTACCAATCAACAAGATCCCGGAGTAAGGACAAATGTGACGCCTCGGTTCGGGGCGCCACAGCCATGTCATCAAGGGATAAGTAAGTAATGAATTACCCTCCAAATGATGTGGCAAGTGGGCCCAAAAATCTGGAAAATAAAGGGGTTAAAAGGGGCTTCCATGGGGACCTTTCAAGAGGGTTAGAGAGAGAAAATTCTCAAGGAAAAATCTCAAAAGCAAGGAAGCCCTTGCACGACCCAAAAAAGAAAGGAAAGGAGGAGAAAAAGAGAAGAAAAAAGGGGAAGAAAGAAATGATTCAATCTAGGAAAGTTTGGAATCTAGTTTGATTAGATTAAAGTAAGTATACTTCATAATTTGGGTTCTTTAATCCTAAGTTTTTCACCTCAAGTTATGGGTCATGAATTTGATTTATAATGAACCCTTGAAGGATGAATCATGATGCCCTTGATTTGGGTATTGAATAAGAATTGAAGGGAAAGAATGAAATCAAGGATTCAAGAGGGCTAAATGGAAGTCTAGGGTTGATTTTGGGTGAAAAACTTATCTTGAATTTTCTTAAATTCATAAATAAGTTGCCGTTTGGATTGAATATCATGATTAGACTATGATTCATGTTCTTATGAATTACATATGTTGATTTGGCTATATGTTAATGATTTTAGCAAAAATGGAACTTAGGGTTTCATGTATTACCCGATTTTTCCATTTTTATTTTAAATATGATGCATGAAGTAGCTTAAATGGTTTATGGGTAAATTTTAGGGTAAAGTACCCTAAATTAAGGACCCTTTAGACGTCCTATGTGGGTTAGAGGAGATAGCTCTAAATCTGGTTTTTTAGGGTACATCTATGGGAACATCCAAATGGGGGCCAAAACGGGTAACTTACATGTGTATTACATTGCTGATTATAAATGATTAATTCATGAATATTTTAGAGGGTAAAATACCCTAGGATTAAGGGTACTTTGAATGCCAAAAATGGCTTGGAAAGACTTGCTATAAATATGATTTTAAGGACATATGTATGGAAACGTCAAAACGGGAAAAAAGGGGTACCCTACATGCTTAAGATGTTGCTGTTTTGGAAGCAAATAAATTATGATTTTTAAATATGTGATAATATCATAAATTTGGGTTAAGAAAAGCATGATTATTTGGTGGAAATTTTGGTTTAAAACTCTGTTAATATTTAAGTATTGAAAGAGGCGTTGAAAGGATGAAAAATGGGTCCTAACATTGCTATTTTGGAATCAAATGATAAATGGATTATAATTTCATAATTAAACCCTAAATTATATGTTAATTAAGGGTTTTACTCATGTTGAATTAGGATACAAGTTACTGTTTTGGAAAATTTTAAGAAACACATGAGTTATGTACTGTAAGATGGGTATATATGAAAGACTATCTATGGGTGAATGGTAAATGACTTATATGAATTGTTGAAATGTAAAAATGAATGAATATATATGATGAAAGGCATGTTTGTGTTTCTGATTTGATTATTAAGGATAATCTCAAATTTCAAGATTAATATATGAAGCCTAAGATGTCGAATATGTGCTTAGAATGAGCACCGACGTTTGAAATGTGAAAAGTAGATGAAAGTTGATAAATGGAAGGTAATGAACGTCCATATGATGATAAATGAATGTTTATTATGTGTGTGAATGAATACCCTATCTATGGGTTTAGGAAATGTTAAGAAATGGATGGTATGATGCACAAGTATGTGCCATGTATGTATACCCGACTTGGAATTCAAGTGGGTTATGTATGTTAATGAATTATTGGTTGGAAAACTAAGTATATGCAAGAAAGTGAAAAGTTTATGAATACAATGACATTCTTATGTGTATAGGCAAAGACAAAGAAAAAGTAGATACAGAAAGCTAAGGCGAAGCATGTAAGTAAGCGATTTTCTAAATGTTTTTTGTTTTATCAAAATGTGATGAAATATTTGCTAAAGATGTTCTAACTCTTTCAATGGTTTAGCAAATGAATGTTCTAAATTCTTTCTAAGTTATTTAAGGATGGTCATTCCTTTATCTCAATGTGTATTGAAATGATATTTCCAATATGATAAATGAAATGTTCAATATTTCTCAATTATTTATGACAAATGATGAAACATGGATTTATGAATGCAAAATCATGCTAGCATGTCAAGGTTCATGATTATGAAAGGTTCATGTGCACAAGCATGAGGTCCACTTCAAAGGTGTAAAGGGACCAATTGTCCCCCTTTGGTGCGGCCAAGTCGCTAAGAGAGGCTTAGGGCTGGCGGCGCCTCCCTGAATTGGGAGAGACGTTGGAGACGGATGGTTACCTAGCTAGCTTCCATCCTATTATGTCATGATGCATTGCATTGTTATGATATACCTATGACAGGTATAAGAAGCATGTTTTCATAATATACCCTCGAGTGGGTATAATGTTGCTTTCCATGAATGGTTTATGAAAAGGTTTCTACTCCCTTTGTAGTTGATCACTTGCGAAGTGTCTCCTACCGAATGGAGAGAAATATATTTAAACAGTATTGCCTTCAAAATGAATTGCCTAAAAGCCCTATAACTTGCTTATTGAGTTTTGACTCACGTTTTGTTTTCCAAACCCAAAGACAGGTGAAAGGAGGAAGGAGGCAAGGAGCATAGGATGAACTTTGATGATCGATGAATTTTTAAGAATGCCTGTATATGAATTGAGAAGGAATGATTGATGAATTCATATGACTATATTGATGTTTGTATGAAAAGTATTTTATGACATGTGGTTATTGATGGAGAAAATTTTTATGGACAAATACTAAGGTATGTTATTATCATATTATGATGGCTTATGAGTTTTATGATATAAAATGTGTATATAAAGGTTTAGTAATGGCCTAAATGGACACATGATGGAAATTTGAATATGTTTAATGACATTAATTCTTAAGGAGTTAAGCTTAAGTGGATAAATATCCAATAAAACCCGCTGTGTGACAGGGCAATAATCCTGATCACGTTTACCAATTAATAAGATCTTGGAGTAAGGTTAATGTTCTGACGCTCGGGCTGGGGAGCCACAGCAACATGTTGAAATTCAAGGAAAATTAAACACAATCCATGTTTTGATGATTAACAACTCAATTTGAGAATTAATTAAGCACTAATGAGTTTGCTAAGTGTTTCAAAGGTTAAAAATTCAAGTTTTAAAAGATAGTAGGCCAAGTCGCACTCGTAAGTCGACTCATCCATCAACTTAGGTCAAGTCGATTCCCAAGTCTACTCCAGAATCGACTTCAAGTGCATTAAATACTCTAGAGCTAAAATTGGGACTCAAAGACAGGTGAAGTCACAGTCAAAGTCCACTCTCCTTGCGACTTAGGTGAAGTTGCAAACCCAAGTTGACTCCAGATGCAACTTGGGTATAGCCTTACCGAAGACTTTGGATTCTCAGAGTCAAGTCGCTTTCCAAGTCGACTCCACAATGCGACTTAGGTGAAGTCGAATCTCAAGTCGACCTAAACATGCGACTTGGGTAAAGTCGAAGTCCAAGTCGACCCAAGCAAGCGGCCCAAGTAAATGGCCACTTCAGATTTCTTCAAAGATGAATTATTATTAAATGAATAATAATATATTGAAGTTTGGACAATAAGATTAAGAAGGACAATCATCATGAAATAAGGCCACAAAGAAAAAATTTTCAAGAATAGAGGGTATTGTTTTGTTCTTGAGAAAAATAGAAGCATACTAAAGATATTTAATGAAGAACAAGAGAAGAAAAGGAAATGTACAAGATTAAGATCACGTGCAAGAATCCAAAGTTTCAAGATAATCAAATGGTTAGTGAAGTCGCACCCGAAGTCGACTCCACCTACGACTTGGGTCAAGTGTGAAACCAAGTCGACCTGAAGCTAGAACTTGGAAGTGGAAGTCAAAGACCGAAATCTTACCCGAAGTCGACTCCACCATGCGACTTGGACGAAGTTGCATGCCAAGTCAACTCCATATGTGACTTGGTTCGCAACGATCAGAAAAATTCAAATGTTGATGCATTAAATGTGCGCCACCTACCACCAAACGTTCGAAATTCACCTCCTATTATTTAAGGAGCTTTAAAGGGATGTGAAAGAGGTTAGAGAAACATTGATTGAGCTCACCTTCCACTCTCTCTTGCATTTAAGTTGGTCTACAAGAATATAAGAGAAGAATTGTGCTTCAAGCTGCCGAAAGTTGCATTGCTGTATTTCCTACAACCTCTACAAGTTCTTCTAAGTGCTGCAAATTGCCTACATGAATCTGCAAAGTGTAGATCTTTGATTTTTTCATTATTTATTTTTCCCACTTGGTTTGATATTGGAAATCGAAACCAAGTGAAGGCAAAGTAGTGTTGTGACTGGAGTGAGACTCGTTACCTACTTATGCTGAATTTGTACAAGCCCCCTAGAGCTAGAATATAGAAGAGAGCTGTTGTTCTAGTTGTATTGAAATTCAATAGTGTAACCTAAGTCACAACGGGTGTGAGCTTGGAAGAATGAAGTAGGGAAGGTTGCTCGAACCACTATAAATCTTTGTTTCTTGGAGTGGCTTGACTGTTTGTGTTTTACTGCTCTATTTCTCTGCATATTTCTGTTTGTTTCATTGAGGGGATTAACCCCAAAAAGGGAAAAATTTCTGTTTAAGCAAATAATTTTAAAATACCCAATTCACCCCTCCCCTCTTGGGTAATTGCCATAAACTTGGGACCAACAAGTGGTATCAGAGCAGGTCTTTGAGTTTAAACGAAAGAGATCTTACAAATGGCATCCTAATCAACTTCCACCCCCGCATTTGCTGAAGGCCAATCATTTACAAGGCCACCACTCTTTGATGGGAGTAACTTCGGTTACTGGAAGTTGAGAATGAAACATCTCATCATGGCCACAGATATAGATTCTTAGATTGCTATCCAAGACGGTGTTGTATTACCAATCGATGAAAGAGCCTCCGCATGATCTGAGGAGGAGGTTAGAACTGTAAAAAGCAACGCTAAAGCCATGAACTGCCTCTTTTGTGCCCTTACCGCTTTTGAATATGATAGGGCATCCTCATGTCAAACTCCTAAAGAAATATGGAATACACTAACATCTATTTATGAGGGAACTTCTCAAGTCCAAGGGACGAGAAGGAATATTTTGATTGGAGAGTTAGAAAGCTTTAAAATACTAGAGACCGAAAATATTTCTGAAATATTTGCTAGATTTTCAAAAATCACTAATTTACTAAAAAGGTCTCGGGAAAGCTATTTCTGAACCTGAGCAGGTTATGAAGATTCTAAGGGTTCTACCTACGTCGTGGACTCCAAAGATCACTGCCATCAAAGAAGTAAAGGACCTAAACACCCTAAGGCTGGAGGATCTCTAACGAGTTGCATATATGTCAATTAAAATGCTCGCTTTTAACGCAAGTATACATGCCGAATCAAGTAATAAAGAGTGAGTAGAGTATCCTTCCCACGAGGAATTGTTTAACCAGAATTATTAATTAGTTTAATTGCTTTCGGTGGGTAGAAAATTTTGAGTTTTTGAATTTAAACTAAAGCTAACAAATGCAATAAGAAATCAAAGTAGAGTCCATGGAATCGCTGGAATACTAGAAACGGGTTTATCAATAGAATATGACAGATGGATAGCTCGGAATCCTTGAATCTAAATTATATTGCATTGGTTCTTTTTCATTGGATTGTGCATGGATTTACTAGCCCAAGTTCAATAATCTGTATATATGTCTTCCAACACTATATAAAGCTAATTACACCCTATTCAATTGCTATGTTCCCATGCCATTAAATAAAGTGAAATTGATAAGTTCATAACCTATTTACTGACAACACATGGTTTACCGGTATATTCCTATCTGTTAAACAACTTCCCTTAACAAAGAGGAAACCTATGCCCTACACATGGATCTAGCAGAGATTTTCCTTTTTTAAGGATAAATCAAGCAATTAAATCATCTTACAAGGTAGCTAATCTTGTAAAAAGCATTAAACCACATGTGTAAAGGTAAATCATACACAATCATATTGTGGCGCCCCAAACCGAGGTGCCTAGAAGCCTTACTCCGGGATCGTTTTGATTGGTAAACGTGACTCAGGATTGTTGCCCTGATCACACGGCAGGATTTTTTTTTTTCATCAATACATGGAAAATTCCCATCATTCATCCAATACATAACACAGTTATGATAAAAAACTATTCCATAAACATTTTCATTGGAATAAAAATATTCCCTTTTCATCTCAAAATTATCATCGTTGTCTTTACATAAAGTTTACATAAACATCATTTATATCAAAAACTACATAACACTTGGCATGCTGCCTTCATCATCATTTCCTGTCTGTTGTTGAAAAAGCATGGGTGAGTAATAATACTCAGTAAGCAAGCTATACATAATTTTTCAATCATTTTCATGCATTTCATAAAATGCAAATGCAATGCATACATAGCATTCATGACATTCCTTTGGATGCAACGCTAACTAGGCGCCCATCCCATACATGCTCCCATTTTAGGGAGGTCGCCGCCGGCCTGGGCCTATTAAGCGACTTGGCAATAGCGAGGGGGACATCCAGTCCGCTTGCTACCTCGACTAAGGCCTATTCCTCGTGCACATGCTCATTCTCATACACATGCCGGCATGATATTTGCAATTCATAAAAAATTTCATAAAAAGCATTTAATAAACAATTTCACAAACTTCAGTTCATGTAAAGCAGTTATAGGTATGGCCAACCTTAAATAAATTTCATAAAGCAATTTACAAACAATTTCAAGCATTTTGAAATTAATTTGCAAAACATATAACTTGCTTACCTTCTTAGGAGGTGTATTCGACCTTCTCTTTTCCTTTTCCTATTCAAGGACAAAGGATATTTCATTTCCTTTATTTAAGCTGCTTCCCATGTATACTTTATAATATTTGGGCATTATTTCTTTACATAGATATTTTTGTCCATAAATTCTTCAAAAATTTCATACTTATATTCAAATATTCATTTCCAAATTTTCTCCAAAATCACGCTGTTCACTGTAGCATATCACTGTAGCAGATCACTGTTCCGTCCGTGGATACTGTTCACAGCACGAAGTTACTGTTCATGGGTTTCAAAAATTGATATTTTTTTCAAAAATAAAAAATACCATGACATACTTTATGCCTAGTATATCATTGGAAATTTCTTATATTTTGAATTTATCATCATTTACTTGGCCAAAAAAATCATTTTCTCCATATACTAAAAATCATCATAAATTCACTTAAGCATAATCCTTAATTCCAAAAATCATGAAATTAATATATCATTATTCCAACATCATATTTATCATAATAATACATCCCAAATCATCACTTATCAATTTAGGAGCATTATTTTCACATATCATATGCTATTTTGCCGAATACCCTATATTCGCTCCAAATTTTTTATGTTTTGGCATAATTCCATTTAAAAATTATATCTATACTTATTTTTTCATGATTGGGCATTATCTAAGCATGGTTTTACTTCATCTAACATTCAAAACAAGTTTGAGGGGAATCCACTTACCTCAAACGAAGTTATGCCTCTTCAACTCGCCTTTTCTCACTCCAACCTTCGATTCTCCTCTTTCCTTAAGGATAAAACGTGTAAGGATGGAAAATAAAGTTGCTCAAGTGATTTTTGAGCTGGGATGGTTGTGAATTTCGTCCATGGCCTGCTCCTCTATTTATAGGGGTCCATTTTTCATGAATTTGCAATTTACCCCCTCTAGCTTAGGGTGTAAAATTGCAAAGGTGTTTTTTTCTAATTTCCTAAAGGTTCTTAGAGCCTTGTGCAGCCTCCCAACCCTGATCCAGCTGCCCTATTTTGCAGGCCTATTTTTCCTATTTTTTTTATTTTTTTATTTAATTAATTTTAAGCTAATTAAATCTAAACCCTTGATTTGTGATTTGGATGAATTTGGACCATTGATTTGGTCATGGTACCCCCCTGCACGACCTGACATGTTGCTGCATTGCATTTAATTTTTTTAATTTTTATTTATTAATTTTAATTAAAGTCAAATACATAATTAACGAAAAAGTGAAGTTACTTTTTCACTTTGCATTTGACGTTTCATCTTGACCATTGATTTGTGATTTTCATCACATCTTAGCCCATTCATCATGTCCATCATGAATTTTTAACCATCCATAAAAAAATTTCATCGAATTCCGACGCCCGGATTGCAATTTATGAATTTTTTTCTATTTTTCCACAAAAATCCAAACTTGGAATAAAATATCCAAAAGAATTGCTATTTTGTCTTGTAGTGATTAAATCTCAATTTTGTCTTTTTGTGATTAAGTTAATCCAAGTGATTAACTCTTAATTACGGGTCTTAGTCCTTGGTTACTATTCACGTGCACTATTCACGAGGTTAAATTCCTAATTGCATTATTTCAATCTCCAATACACATATCCATCAATATAATTCATGAATTTTCATTTATTCATAAAATAATTACAAAATTACAAATGTCGAAATGACGCGTATACAGTCGAAACAACGCGTATACGGTCAGGGTTCCACACATATAGAAAATCAAATATTAATTCCTGAATTTCAAAGAACTAATACAATATAATTAGATGTCAATTCATCTTAACTATCCATCTAAAGGAAGTTTAGTTCAAAGACATGATCATAAAATCCTTTACATCCATTATAAAAGTATCTAGAGAATCAGAGAAAGAAAAATAGAAAGATAAAGAGAAAACCGATTTTCTGGCGGTTTCCACCAACGAGGTTGAATCTTCTCTTCAATCTGTGTTTTGATCGAGTTTTCGTCCATCTCTAGCTATCAATTCTGGTCCTGGGCTCTCAGTTTGGTTGTCTCTCACGTGCAAACCCCTAGGATCTATTTTTAATCTCTAATTACGCAGCACACGTACAAAAATCTGCGCGTATGGATGTGTATTGGCGCCTAGGCGTCAACTCCCTGTGTGCTAGGTAACTTAGAGACCTGTCTGGAAACCCTAGAAATTCATGCCTTGGCGCCTAGGCGCCAACTCCCTGGATGCTTCATGACTTGGTAGCTCTCCTGGAACACCTGTGATCATGTATTGGCGCCTGGGTGCCCTAAGCTGGAGCCTAGGTGCCAACTCCCTCTATCGTGACTTGTGACCTAAAATCCGTTCTGGACTTGTCTGCATGTTGATGAAGTGGCGCCTGGGCGCCCTTAGCTGGCGCCTAGGTGGTAACTCACTGGAAGCTATTTGTTTGCTGGATTGTGCTGGAGTTCTGGCAAGGGCACGTAGGGTGGTGCCTAGGCGCCACTAGTTGGCGTCTGGGCGCCATCCTTATGCCTTGCGACTTAGTCTCAACCTGCTTTCCACTCGACCGCATGCCTTTATATCGCCCGTCCTTCCTGTAAAAAATGAATAAAACAAATAAATGAACTAAAAATGCCTAATTTATGCTAAAAATGCATAAAAACTGAATAATGCTCTTAAAATGCAAAGCGAGTAAAAATTAAGCTAAATGGATGCAAACTATGCCAAATCTCTTGGACTAACATGCAAATACAGTCTGAAATGGACCATGATAACTAGCATTTTTACGAGTTATCAATCTCATCAGCTCACTCATGTCACATGAGCTAATAAAGAGAAGGAATGAGGAGCAGCGCAAAGGAAAAAGAGTGATTGCTTTGAGGGCTGCAGCAAATTCAGATGAGTCCACGTCTTCTTCTCAAAACGATGATGAGGAGATCGCCCGACTCACCCGGAGACTCAAAAAATTTGTGCGAAAGGGAAAGAATTTGAAATGATTCAAAGAAACATGAAGGAGAAAAAGAAGGAGACAGCCAAATGCTACCGGTGTAGAGGAGTGGGACATATGCAAGCTCAATGTCCCACACCGGAGGAGATTAAGACAAAAGAATGGCGAGAGAAGAAAGACCGAAATGAAATCTGAAAATTTCGAAAGGTTAAAGGAAGAGGAATGTATGTAAATGAGGAAACGTCCACAACAAGTAGCTCATCAAATGAAGACAATGAGGCTGCAAACTATGCGAGGATATGTTGTTTGGCAACAATGAAGGATGAAAGCAACATCTGCCTTGCTGCAATAGAAGCTTTAGAGGGACAAACCACCTCAACAAATTGTACAAGCAGTGAAGAGGTAACATCCAAACTGAACACTCATTCTATTTTCTCTTCTACAAATGAATGTCTCAAATGTACGGAATTAGAGGAACTGCAACAAGCATATGATTCATTGTATGATGAAATAAAGAAATTTAAAAAATAAATTCACAATAAAGAAAAGACAATGTGATTAAATAATTATTGTGAATGGAAAACTTGCTGAAAAGGTTGACCACCTAACAAATGAAAAGAATACCTTGACAAATGAGGTGGAAAGACTGAAGAAAGAAAATGAATCATTAGTAAAGTTCTCTAATCCAAGGAAAAGTGTCAAAATGTTTCTAAATATGACTGCCCAAAACAACAAAAGAGGACTTGGGTACTCTACATTTGAAAAAGGAGAATGTAGCGAATCTAATGCTCCAAGGGCTATCAAAACCCAAACAAAGTCCATTTATACTAAACCAAAAATGAATCATGTCACTTGGACAAAGAGACTAATTTGGGAAACATCCACTATATGGATTCCCACTCCAAAACTTCTAAGGGCATGTAACGTTTGTAACAAAATGGGTCATAAGATTTATCAATGTAAAATAAAGAAATTGTATAACTATGGTGCAAAATTGGTTTGCGTACCAAAGAGCATTGGATTTGTCTTCCAAAATAGAATAACGTAGATTCCAATGGCTCACTAACCCAAATGGATCCATAAAATGGGTACCAAAGAGATAAGCTATACATGATTTCGTCTTGCACGTATGTCTTAAAGCAAAGGCCGACAACATGTGGTTCATGGATATGTTGGTCCCGAGTTTACGGCTATTACCCAAGAGGGGATGGGTGAATTGGGTATTTTAAAATTTTCGCTTAAAACAGAAATTTCCCCTTTTAATTTAATCCCCTTAAATGAAACAAATGAATAATATAGAGAGTAATAAAGTAATAAAATCAGAAATACAAATCACAGCAGTAGGCAAAGATTTTATAGTGGTTTGGGCAACCTCTCCTACTCCACTCTTCCAAGCACACACCCTTTGTGACTTGGGTTCCACTATTGTATTATCAAATACAGCTAGAGCAGCAGCTCTCTTCTAGATTCCAGCTCTAGGGGGCGCATACAAATCATAGCGCAAGTAGGTGACGAGTCACACTCAAGTCACAACGTTACTTTGCTTTCACTTGGTTCAAAACACCAATATCAAACCAAGTATCAAATACAAGTAATGAATCAAGTATAGAAATCTACATTTTATAGATTGTGTAGGCAGGTATCAACTCGAAACTTGTGTTGATCACTTAATGCTTTCTCTAACCTATAGCACATTCACTTGAATACTTATTTATAATGGTGGAGTAAATTTGAACGTTTGAAGGTAGGTGGCGCGCATTTAATGCGCTAATGTTCGAATTTTTCTGACCGTTGCGACCCAAGTTGCATATGAAGTCGACTTGGGGTACGACTTCAACCAAGTCGCATACTGGAGTCAACTTGGGGTGCGACTTCGGTTCCCAGCAAAAACTTCAAGTTCCAATTCAGGTCGACTTGGTTCTGGACTTGACCAAAGTTGCAGGTGAAGTCGACTTCGGGTGCGACTTCACTTTCTGTATGCACTTGTTGGAACTTGGATTTCTTGAAAGTAATCTTAATTGCTTGCTATCCATCACATTTTGTTCTTCCACTGATATTCTTTTGTGAGGACCAGGTATTTTTATTCTATTTTTATTATAACTTTTCTCTATTTATGAGGTAACTTATGAACATGCTAGTAAGAATTTTATTAACATAAGCGGCCCGCGCTCTAGGGTTTCATTCCCATTTCGCGCCCGACCGCGTTCTCTTCTCCTTCTCTTCTGGTTCTTCGTTCCTCTTCTACTTTCTCTTCCACTCAGTTCGAACCACCCGTGATCGCTTGAGGGGAACTATACCAACTACCTTGAAGGTCATAGATCCGAGTTCAGGAAGCTCCAAGGCTCCGAATTTCTGCAGTCCACATCTAGGGTCGCTGTCTTGGGAGGGATCACGGTCAAGGTAAGTAGATGTCGCCCCTTCTCGATTTAGTGATGAAATTTTACGTTAAACGCGATACGAGGCTAGAGGGAATGTATAGCTTCTAACGACTCCATGATATTAGGCGTAGAGTTCGTAACAGTTAGGGTTCATGGTGAATTTACTTTGAATGCGTGATTTCTATGATGTAAAAGACTTCTCAGCAGTTGTTATATTGTTGAAATATGACGTGAATTGATTTGCCCCAATCGAGAGTATGAATTGAAGGTTCTTTCATTTCGCACCTATCATGTGTTTGATAAAATGCTTGTGTGACAGATCTACGTGTTGTATCTGAATTGTGTTGATGTTGTATGCGTGGTTTGCGATGTGTTTCATTGTCTGTTATGTATGATGCGTTATCTCAAATAGTTGGTTGTAAGGGTTGTTCATGGCCCCTGATTGACATGAGGAGAGGGTTGTTCATGGCCCTTGACGGACATGAGTAGATGATTGGTTGTGTTGGTCAATTTGTGTGTATGGTTATATGTATACGATCTTGGGAGTGGGTATTGGACCCATGTGTATTAGCTTCATCACTGTATGAGTATCCATCATTATGCTTATTTGCACTTTGTGCTAACCACTATCTACTTACTGGGTCTATTTAGACTCATATCATTGTTATTGTGGTTTTAGATCGCAGGTCAGAAGGAGAACTTAAGGATGGGACAAGTTGAAGATCAAACATGAGAGACCCTAGCACAATATGTTGATTCCAGTTCTTTTAGACTTGTGCTCTTTTGATAATCATATATGTAGACAATTACTTAGACGGATTCGTTTTGACAACTATAATGTATTTGTTATTTCAGATTGGATTATAATCCTTGTTGATGCACATATGCATGACTATTATATCTGTTTGTTGTGTAAGGAAAATATGTAATGATTTCCTTCTATATGAATGTTCTTATTATATGAAGATGCAAGTATATAAATAGGATTGAATGTTACAGATGGAAATGTAATGAATATCAGGTCATGTATTCCATATTACCCCTTGTATGTTATGGGGAGATGCTGCCGAATTTTTCTATGATTGTGTAGCGCCGTTGATTAGTTATTGAGTATTTTTATGAATGGGGCGTTACATCTTTAAACTTGAAAATTGAATCTTGAAACTTAACATCTTCATCTATTCTTGGAGTCTTATACTTAGAGTAATTTGATCTTGGATTTCATAGAGGTGGCCCAAATGATTATCCCTTGACAAATATGCTTGTCTTGACTGTGAATATCTTCATCTTGACTCAAGTCGAATGTCTGAGTCGACTTGGGTCCCAACTTCACTTCAAGTCTCATGTGGAGTCAACCTGAGGATGCGACTTCACCTAAGTCGCACATGGAGTCGACTTTGGGTGCGACTTCACCAGTCTTGGATTTAAATTTCAACACTGGAAGGTTTGAGCATCTGAAGTCGATGGTGGAGTCGACTTAGGTCTGCGACTTCACCCAAGTCGCAGCTAGAGTCGACTTGAACTTGCGACTTCACTTGTCTTGGATCCAAAATTCAGCGCTGGAAGGATTTACTCTTTCCAAGTCGATACTGAGGTCGACTTGAGTATCGACTTCACTCAAGTCGATAGCCGAGTCGACTTGGCTTTGCGACTTGGTCTGTTAGATTCTGAATTTTAATTTTCTATCCTTTAAACAATTTCAACAAATCATTTAGTACCCAAAACATTCTCAAATTGAGTTGTTAATCATCAAAACACATATTGTGCTTAATTCGCCTTTGATTCCAATAATCTCCCCCTTTTTGATGAATGACAAAACCAATTTGAGTTATACCTTTCATTTACTTATAACATTACCATTTTATCCTTGTTTTGGTACTTTAGAGCATACATGAGTCATTTGCATTTCATTTCAAAGTTAATGAAATCAACATACATATTTCATTTTCAACCATTGTATACAGATATCATACGGAGCACAAGTTATAGTCATTAAACCATTTCAATTCATTCAAAACAGAACATTTTCATATATAACCAAACATTTTATACAATATTGAAATGCAAAATGTCCTATATGAGTACAAACTACCCAACCCATGAAAGTAAACTATCTTAAAAATTTAAAAACTCAGAATTCTCTCCCCTTTTTTGTTAATGAATCAAAAAGGAGATATGGAAAACGGGATTTAGTAAATTGAAAAGCAGATATGGGATAGGATGATCGATGAGTAGGTGAGGTAGGCCTAATGTGGGCAGATGAGTAAAAGGATGATAAGGGCTGAGCTGTGGATGCAACCCGCACAGACTCGCTGACAAAAGGATCTAGATCAAGTATGGCCCGAACACGATTGCTTCCCGATGCAAGCCGATACTTAATAGTTCGTAGTTCTTGATCCATGCGATCCTGACGAGAATGCATATCCATGATCATTGTATGGATCCTGGCCATCTGGGAGGCAAGCCTATCCTCCATCTGCTCCAAATGCTCCCGAATAGCATTAGCTGATGTGTCCCAAGTAGGCGGATGTGGACGCGGATCGGGAATCTGTGAACCCTATGGGAGAGCATGACCCATGGGATTGGGGCGAGGCAGGATCTGCAGGTACAACAGGTGGTGGAGATGAGGCTGCCTGTGGCTGTGGAGACGGAGGGGGCTGCTCCCCCTCAGGATGTGCACCTCCCGCTTCCTCTTGGGCCGGTTGCCCCATTTGTTCTCGAATCCTTTTAGCTCGGAAATCCTCTACATTGATTTTCATCCATTGCAAGAGGGCTTTGTTTATCCCGTTAGTTGGCTTGAGGACCTCGAACGGCTCTCCATCAAGATCAACACTGAGGTAATGCAGTATTCTTGTGATCCAAGTCCCATATGGTAGCACGCATCGAGGGTTGTCTTTCTTTGAGGCCAAGACTTCTAACAATAACGCAGGCAGGCTAACTTTGACTCTATTTTCCACTTTCCACAAAATTTCGGCCTCCTGTGGGTTCAATTGGTTTCGGCCTCCTCCTTTTGGATAAATGCAATGAGCGATCAACAGGCGTAGAACCCTTAGCCTGGGAGATAAGTGCATGTAATGAAGGAATTTGATTCCCGAGTGATACTTGTTACTCTTCGACAACTTGTTGTATATTTAGGTAAATGATTACCCCTCGGGAATCGGCTCCTCTTCTTCAGGAACATCCAAAATGTGCGCAATTCTATGGATTGTATTTTCCTTATGAGTTCCATTTCCAATACCCAAGTTTATCTCCGTTCCTTTCACAAAAGTCAGGTAATACTCCTGATCACAAAGATAATAGAATACTCGGGTCAGATCAGGATATATCCTATCATCGGCTTTCAGAAGCCCAGTCCATCCCTGAAAGTCGAGTAACTCCTCTATGCCAAACTCATAATCGTGTAGGAATTTAAAATCAATGATTTTTGGTACGAATATTTTACGTTTGTAGAAGTGCCTGTAAAACCTGTTGTGTTGTCATTCTCTTCTAAAGTAAGTTGTCGACATTTTGAGGACTTGTGCTTTTCTGAGTTGGAGTGCCCTGTTTATTCGTAGCTGATAACGTCTCGCTGCTTGACCCGAAATCGGAGTTATCCTGTCGGGGCGCCAACAAGGAGGGGTTGGCCTCTCGGAAATGCACACAGTGTCCCGCAGATGCGGAGGCCGCCTCCTGAACCCATTTGGATGGGGTTTGTTGCCGGCGGGGTACCCCCTCACCAGTATTGGATCAGGATTGCCTAGTTACGGGCAATTTAAAGGGCTTAGCAACAGCTTTAGGAGTCATTGGTTCAATTTAAGATGGGTATGTAATGGATTTTGAAATGGAACTTTTGAGAGAACAAGTGAACTGCCAGAAATATAGACAATTGCGAGGGCAACTTGGAGATTGGGAGAAATAGAAGAGGAATGGCAGTGGCAATGGAGAGAATCAGTGAGCTTGGGGGCTGAGAGAGAAAAGTAGAGGAAAAGTGAGAAAAGAGAGATAGAGCTGGAGAGAAAGGAAAATGGAGAGAGGGCTGAGATCGGCAGCCGAAAATGGTTGTCGACGATGGTGACAGGTGTCGACAGGAGCTGAGATCGGACGGATTGAGAGAGGGGGCTCGGGTTGAGAGAGAGAGAGAGAGGGACAGAGCTGTGAGAGACAGAGCAAAATCTGAAACTGGAAATTGAGAGCAATAAATGGAAAACGGTGTTGGGGAAGAAGAGAAATGGAGAAAGAAGAAAAGAAAGAAAGGGAGAAGAAGTTGCTGCCCGGCGCAGAAAAAGGAAGCGTCGCGCGCTGGAGTCGACTTGCCCTAACCGAATTCGACTTCGCCCCATGCATAGTCGACTTCGCCCCATCCGAAGTCAACTTGGATTTTGTGGAGTCGACTTCACCGAAGTCGATCTGGGCTGACTGGAGTCGACTTGGCTCTCTTGACTTGGTTTTTCTAAAATGTTTCCCTTATCTTTTAATCAAATTCAATCATACCCATATTATTCCTAATTTTATAAAATGACTCTTTTGCTAATGGTTTGGTAAATATATCTACAATTTGGTCCTCAGTTTTAACATATTCCAAACAAATGTCATGATTTTCAACATGCTTACGAATAAAATGGTGTCTTACATCTATATATTTTGTTCTAGAATTCAACACAGGATTTTTTGTCAAACAGATTGCACTTGTATTATCACATCTTATTGGAATATCATGATAATCAACAACATAATCTTTAAGTTGTTGTTTCATCCAAAGTAATTGGGTACAACAGCTCCTCATGGCTATATATTGGCTTCCGTGGTAAATAAAGCAACACTAGTTTATTTTCGTGAAAACCATGAAACCAACAAGTTTCCAAGAAATTGACATGTTCCACTCGTGCTTTTTCTATCTACTTTGTAACCGGAAAAATCCTCATCCGAGTAGCCGATTAGATCAAAAGTTGACCCCTTTGGAAACCATAGTCCTAGATTAGTGGTATTTATCAAGTATCTGAAAATTCTTTTTACAACTATTAAATGTGATTCTTTAGGACATGATTGAAATCTAGAACACATGCAAATACTGAATAGAATATCAGGTCTAGAAGTAGTTAATATAATAGAGACCCTATTGTGCTTCTATATAATTTTTGTTCGACAGATTTACCCTTTTCATTCTTGTTGATCTTGATAGTTGAACTCAATGGTGTGTTTGTGCCCTTGCTATTCTGTTGTGAAGCCCCGACAATATACGCGTCATTTCCACAATTGTAACCCTAGATTCTTTTGTAATTATTTTTATGATAAATGAAAATTCATGAATTATATTGATGGATCTGTGTATTGGAGATTGAAATAATGCAATTAGGAACTTAACTCCGTGAATAGTGCCAGTAAATAGTAAACATGAATAGTAACCGGGGATTAAGACATCTGATTAAGAGTTAATCACTTGGATTAACCTAATCACAAAAAGACAAAATAGAGATTTAATCACTACAGGACAAAATAGCATTACTTTTGGATATTTTAATACCATTTTGAATTTTTATGAAAAAATAAAGAAAAATTCATAAGTTGCAATCCGGGCGTCGAAATTCGATGAAATTTTTTATGGATGGTTAAAAATTCATGATTGATAGGATGAATGGGTTAAGATGTGATGAAAATCATAAATCAAAGGTTAAGATCGAACGTAGTGCTACAGTAACCTCGGATGATCATAAATTTTTGAGAAACCTATGGATAAAAATATCCATATAAAGAAATAATACCCAAATATTATAGAGCATGCATGGGAAGCAGCTTGAATAGAAGAAATAAAATAACCTTTTTCCTTGAATAGGAAAAGAAAATGGGAAAGTCAAGGACACCAACTGAGGAGGTAAGTAAGTTATATATTTTGCAAATTATTTCTAAATGCTTAAAATTATTTGTGAATTGTTTTATGAAATTTATTTAAGGTTGGCCATACCTATAACTGCTTTACATGAACTGAAGTTCGTTTTGTTAAATTGTTTATTAAATATTTTTTATGAAATTGTTTATGATTTGCAAATATCATGCCGGCATGTGTATGTAAATGAGCATGTGCACGAGGAATAGGCCTTAGTATAACTTCCAGATTTGAAGTATAAAATCATGGTGAAAATACTTCATTTACTATTTCGTTCATATTTTGATTTATAACATCATATAACTTCCAGATTTGAAGTATAAAATCAAAATTAACATGTACTTACTTGATTAATTGGTAATCCCTCCTTTGAGCACTTGAAATTCCCTTATTTTCTTCCTAGTTTCTTCCTCCTTTCTGGCCTTTGGTGGGACATGGGTTGCTGTCTTGGGTAGAATGGGTTTTGAGCACTTAGAAATTTTTCTTTCCAAGCTCTCTCCCACTTGGTCGTGCATCCCTTTTATATAGCTGGATTGCTCCAGATGTGGACCCCACTTGCTGCTAATTTTCCATAGCCATTCAATGAAATTTTATCCCCTTAATGTGCTGATCAATTTACAGCTATGTAAATTATTTTTTACTATTTTTTTAATGGGTGAAATTCAGCTTAAGATCATATCCATCCAGCTGTCCACATAATCATGTCCACATTGCTGTCCATTTATAGATTTTTTTCAAATTTTTAATAACCTTAATTTGAGGGTAAATTCTACACTTAATTATCATTTAGTTTAACCTTTAATTTGGCATAAAAAAATTTAAAAAATCCAGCAGCAGCAGCACTTGGACGTCCATGCATTGCCACCTCACCTATGCTCATGTGAGCTCTTCCTAGCCCCATTAATGTGGACGTCAATGCAGAGATAATGCTTGGGATTTTTGTATTTTACAATAATGCATAAAACACCCTGAAATTAAGCTGCATTTGACACATATTTTTCCATAAAAATCTACATTTAATCCATGTACTCTATCCATTAATGCATGGTACTTTTGATGTGTAAAAGTCAACTATACACACCTTTTCCAATTCATGTATTTTTTTAACATAATATGCTTAATCTAAACCTTCCAAAATGTTAATCTCATAATTTCATTCAACCATTTCAAATTTCATCTCAATCCGATTTCCCTAGCTCAAGTTATAGCCGTTTGAAGTTAACGGTTGAAATTAAACTATGATCAATAAATCATTACACTAATTTCATCATGGATTTTTATAAACCAATAATCCCATAATATCAAGCCCAACATCATCAACTTTTCTGTCAAATTTTACTTGAATCCGCCTTACAGGCATTGAGTTATGAATTTTCTAGGGTTTTTTCCATTTAACTTGATAATTATTCTTTAATTCTCATAATTACACTTTAATATCCATAAATTAAGTCATTATTATTAACATAATTATTCATGACACATTTTCACCTTTCAATCCTCGTTAAGCCCCTCGGGTTATACCGACTCACTTTGGGCTATGACGATTAAATTTTTAATCACCATTCTTAATTAAAATCCTAATTACAAAATATCATTGTGAAACCGTAACCCATGTAGGACCCATATGTATGCATTAATCATTCATATGATATTTATATGTGAATTATTGAATTATGAAGATTTTATATGATTTTGCTAATTATTGCAATTAGGGTTATGGATTAGCAATAATGATGTGAGTAAGCATTTTGAGCTAAAATGAGACAATGAGATTAGAGCATATTGATGTTGATTTAAATATGCAAATATATCATGAAAAATTATTTTCCATTATTTAATGTGAATTATGGGAATTTATATGGTAATTGACAAGTTTAATGGAAAAACATTAAAAAATTCATAACTCAACGCCTGTAAGGCGGATTCAAGTGAAAATTGAAATGAAAATTAATATTGGGCTTGGTATTATGGAATTACTGGGTTATGAAAATTCTTAATTAAATGAGAATTATAATTTATTGATCATATTTCAATTTCAACCGTTAATTTTAAACGGCTATAACAGGAGTTAGGAAACTCAAATTGAGTTGAAATTTGAAACGGTTGAATGGAATTGTGAGATATTTATTTTGAATGGCTTGGATTAAGCATAAAATGTTGGAAAAATACCTGCATTGAAAAAGGTGAGCATGGTTGACTAATGCTCCATATGAGTACAATGCATTTAATGCTAGAGTACCAAATATAAATGCATGATGTGAATGGGATTTGAGGTGGCAATTGCTGGCCATTTCTAGTGCATTTTGTGCAATTATTTGAAATGCAAAAATGTGAGAATTATCCATCCATTGAATGCATATGATGATGGAGCTACAAAAGGCAAAACCTAGCCTAGAGGAGGTGGCAACATGGGACGTTCAAGGGGCTGTTTTGATGCATATTTTTTATTTTTTAATTTTTAAAATATGCATATAAGTTGCAGGGATGCAAGTACATGAGATTCGCATGAAATAATGAAGATTTTCAGCAATAAAAAAATTGGAAAAGGCAGATACATGCAGCTGAAACATGGACAGCATATAGGGATGAAAAATGTGATTTCATATGCTAAGTTGCTGCAGTTTTTGTTAAATTTATTTACACCAAATTAATATATGAATTAAGGGGTAATTAAGTGTACAATTTACTCTTAAATTAGGGTTAAAAAATGGAAAAATGAATGGAAAATGGGCAGCAGCTAGACGTGAATGGATGGGCAGATTGACGGTCATGCTTTGATGCAGTTTTTGATTTTTGTAAAAAGGTAAAATCCCAATTTTACTAGGCTGAAATTTACCCAGCACATAAGGTAGATAAGGGATCATTTAAGGTTGTGGAAACTTCCCAAAATGTGGGGCCCACAGCTAGAAAAATTCCAGCAACTAGAAAACCCATGCACGTTGAATTGAGAAGGGATTTTGGAAAATTTCAAGAGCTGGTTTTTCACCCCAAGCAACCAACAGCTCACGTCCCCATTTTTCCCCAGCAAGAAGGAAGAAAAGCCAGGGATAAAGGGAGGAAATTTGAGAAGAAAAGAAACTCAAAGGATTAGGGTTTGGGTTAGCTCAAAACCAAGTAAGTATGTAGTTGGTTTTAAGTTGTGTAACTTGAGTTTTAAACTCAAAACTTGAAAATGGAAGGGATGCTCAAAGGATCTGTAAAATGGTGATTTAACATGCTTTTGAATGAATATGGAATGGATATTAGGTTTTATGCATGAATTTTTAAGTTTAAGTTGATGAAAATGAAGTTGTGCATGTGTATTAAGTGGAAAATCCAAGTTGATAAACCTAAATCTCCAAGACAAGTTGCCGTTTTGGTTTGATGAAGTTATTAAGTTATGAATCATGTATTCATGCAAAATATATGATGGTTTATGCTTTAATGATAAATTTGTGAAGTTATGGAATGCAAAGTGATGATTTTGACCTAATTTCTATGTTTATATGCTAAAAATGCTATGTAAATTGGTTTGTATGTTTTATGTATGTTATGTAGGGTAAAATATCCTAGGTTTAAGGTATTATGGATTCCCAAAAATATTTGAGAAAAGAAACCCTAAAACTGATTTTTATAGATTTTATTAAAGAACGTCAAACCGATGTGAAACGGGACTCAAAACATGTAGGATACTTGCTGTTTTGAGAAATGATAATGTATGGATGTTATATATGTATTTAATTCCTAAATATGGATTAGAAAAAATGGATTTATTTTCTGAAATTTCGGAATTATATGACTGCATAGGGTTATGTGTCAAAAGACACGTAAAACGGGTGAAAAATGGGTTCCTAACTTGCTGTTTTGGAAACCTAGGTTGAATGGATTTAAATCCCATAAAAATACCTTGAATGCAGTGGTAATTAAGGGTAATTAAACCCTAAAAATGGATTAAATTTCTGAGTTAGCATATTTTATGAAAAGCATTATGTTTATGTGCTAAATGAGCTTATGTGAAGGGATAAAGGTGAATAGGTGATGAATGATTTATGAAAAATGATTTTGTGCAAAAATGCATGAAAATGAGATGAATTCATTTTTTATATATCTGTTTGAGATTTTATGATATTAATTACAAAATTTTGGACTTGATTTATGAAGCTAAGGCAATGATATGTACGTAGAAGAAACATCCATGTGTCTATTTTGGAAAAAATGGATAAATGGAAAAGTAAGCTTAATGAACCTATGTATGATGGTTATTGAATGAATATTGTGTAATTGAAATGAATACCCTATGTATGGGGTTATACATGTTATGTTATATGGTAGCCGAAGAAATGTGTATAAAATGTGCTAATATGTGCAAAATGAGCTATATATGCGTATGATGACTTATGAAGTCAAATAAATGATGTATGTATATGGAATGGGTTGGAAAACTAAATGAAATATGAGAAAAATAAACATATGAAAAATCATATTATTCTCATGTAGGCAAAGGCAAAGAAAAAGTTGTGACGGAAAGCTAAGGAATTCAGGTAAGCAAGCAAATTTTCTAAATGATTTTTGCTTTTCTAAATTGTTTCCATAAATGCAATTTTTGCTTTAACTTGTTTGTTGAAACTATGAAAATTGTTTCTAATGTGTTTAAGGATGGCCATCCCTTAGCAAAATGATGTTGAAATGATATTTTACTTCAAATGCAATATTATGAAATTTCTCTTTGATAAATGCTATGGAAAAATGATGTGAATCTATGTTTCTGATTGAAAAATCATGCTAGCATGTTAAAGATGGATTTATGCAAAAGTTCATGTGCACAAGATACTAGGTCCACTTGAAGGGTATAAGCGGACCGATTGTCCCCCCTTGGTGTGGCCAAGTCGCTTGAAACAGGCCTAAGGCCGACGGCGCCCTCTCTGAAATGGGAGTTAACGTGCCGGATGGTCGCCTGGCTAGCTTCCATCCTAAGGGAGAAATGGTATATGTGTTCATGTTTTCATATGGCATTATGCATATGGGACCCGTGATGGGTACAGGTTTTCATGCTTTTAAGATATACCTTTAGACAAGGTATAGATTGCTTTCCAATATGATTTTAAATGAAAAATGTTGCCTGAAATTATTTGCTTGTAAAATGCAAATAGCTTGCTTATTGAGTTTCGACTCACGATTTTGCTTTCCAAACCCAAAGACAGGTGAAGAACAGGTCATGGCAAAGGAGCAAGTGCTAGCTTAAGGAATTAATGGAAAAACTTAGAATTTTTATGTTATGGAACTTATGTGGGAAGAATGTAAACTGAAATTTTTTTTATGGTGTTGATGACTATGATGTATATATGCCGTGTCATCTGATTTAAGCACTTGTTGAAATGTTGCTTGAACAACATATTGCTATGAAATGAATGGATCGAAATGACTTAGATATGTCTGAGATTGAAATTATGAGAACTTGAATTGTTATGTGGATTTCTATATGATCATAATTAATAGGATAAATATCCGATAAGACCCGCCGCGTGATAGGGCAACAATCCTGATCGCGTTTACTAATCAATACGATCCCGAGGTAAGGGCTAGGATGTGACGCTCGGTTTGGGGTGCCACAGAGCTTGGTATCAAAGCATGGATTGGTAAATAGGCGTGGGAAATTTCTAAGTATAGGAAATTGATAGAATATGAAGAGATATGCATGATTACACATGAATATACATGATTAACCATGGTTATGTGATGAATTAGATATGTTTATATGATGCTCATGCATGACTATAACATGGTGAAATACATGCTAGATGATTGATTTGGTATGCTTCTAACATGATGAAATGCATGCCATATGATAATGAATTGTTGTTGCAATGCAATTTAATTGCTATGTCTACACAGATGGTGGATAGAGGAAAGAGGATGATGAGTGCGGAGGAGTTACAAAGAGAAAGAGAGGAAGAGGATAGTAGATAGCGAAGAGAAGAAAATATTAATATATGGTGGGAATCACAGCCCGACAATACACCATTTCCAACAGTCCCCCCAGAATTTTCACCAATACGCACACATGACCACACTAAGGGAAGCTACTATGACTCCTCAAGTCAACATGCACAAGATCTGGGAGAGCCCTCCAGTTATAAACCTAGGGTACGAGTGTTACCAGACACCTACCTTGGCATTCCCCGAGATCCCCCTGTTCCAACCGACAGAGTAGACCCCCAAGACCTCCAGGACTTTTGGATGAGGACTCAAGCACCTAAAACCCCTGATGCAGGCCCATGGTATAGGTTTGTTAACGGATGTGTCCGGTTTCGTACGGAGCTTCTTGGGACAGACTCGATCAGCAGGAAGTAGACATGGCCCTCTATATAAATAGGCGTCGTGTCGAGGGAGTCATCGATATGCCTGCACCTCCTAAACCTGACGAGGCTATGTTATATATAATGGAGAACACAAGTGAAATTGTTCCTCTGACCGAAATTAATGATGATGATGACCCGATGGAATTCCTCGAGCCTTTTGAGGAAGAGGAGGAGGAGGAAGAGGATGAAGTACAGGAGGAAGTAGAAGAAGAAGTAGTGGAGTTTATAGAGGATGATGATGATAGTGATGATGAGGTTTAGGCATAGTCCGACACTAGAACTATCACAGAGGCACCCTCACAAGTTCCACGTAGACATAGACGTCAAGGGAGAGGTCCTGGAGGACAATGAACTTATTTGTTTTGCTTTTCTTTAAACAGCTGTGTATATATAAGTGTGGTTGATGATCATGTGGTGTATGTATAATTATGGTTGGATGACACTATGGTTTCTATGATGAACTAACATGTATGTAAGTGTGAAATGGGTACGCTATGCTGAACATGTAGATAAGTGTGACTTACTTTTGTATGTACTAACTGTGAATATGGTGTATGTGAATGAATATGCTGATATACTGAACTTCTTATGTTTTAGATGTGTATGGATGAATGAGTATGAGCTGAATGGTGTGATATGTTATGATTGAATAGAATGATTGTGACCATGTGATGATGAGATGCATATGCAATGATTTAAAATTGAACAAAACTGAAATGCACATATGATGATTTTATGATGATTACCAATGAAATGTGTATATAATGATTTAATGCTAATTGAAAATGAAAAGTGTTTATTATATACTCAGATTAAGATAATGGTGGAAACAAGAACAAGATTGAGAAAAAATAAAGGAAAAGAGGCAGAGACAGAGGTTCCAAGACAACACGAAGTTGGCAAATCTAGTCGACCTAAAAGGGGAAGGCCAGTGACACAGAATCAAAGGAACCAACAAAGGCGGAATGATGAAAGCCAGAACGGAATGTGGAAGAGGAAATTGACTCGAGGCAGAATAGACTCATGGAGGAAAGAGAGGTTGCAGCGGTGGAAAAAGCAATGCAGCAGGCCACTAGGGATTGGGCAGCGCAGACTGCCGACATTATACAGGGATTATGGGAAAGGACCCAACAAGCTTAGTTGGGAAATGCAGAGAGAGAAGGACCTGCTCCTATGGCGAACCCCGTTGCCACATCGGCACCGCTAAGGGATGAAAATCAGCTAATGGAAGCTGATAGAAGAGCCATAAATGCCTTTCTAGCACAGCGACCCCCAAAATTTTCCGGAGAACCAGACCCAGTCCAAGCAGAGCAATGGTTGACGGAGATTAAGAAATTGTTGAGGATATCTCCATGCAATGACCATCAGAAAGTACTATGTGCCACCCATTTGTTAGCAAAGGACGCACACGAATGGTGGGAGACGATGTTAATCACAATGCCACGACCCGAAGAAGTGTCTTGGCAGACATTTGTGGAAGAATTTAACAAAGAGTACCTTCCAGTTGGACTACAGAGTCAAAAGATGATAGAATTTGAAAAATTATATCAAGGGAGGATGACGGTCACCGAGTATGCTACAAGGTTTAATGCTCTGGTCAGATATATCCCTTGGATCGCAAATGTGCCACAAAATAAGGCACAAAGATTTCAACAAGGATTGAGGCCATATCTGCGGGAAAGCCTTGCACCTTTACTGATTAAGGATTACGCTTCAAGCCTTGAGAGAGCAAGGGCTTTAGAAATTGAGGCCTTGAGAACCCAAGAATTAAGATTGGGTTCGAGGGCGTTCAGTGTGGGTCCTAAGGAACCACAAACTGGAAAAGAGAAAGCTAGAAAAGGCAGTGTAAGAAAGGGAGAAAGAATTCAAAAGAGGAAAAGCTCACCACTGTGTAAGAAATGTCAAAGGTGACATACATGCGAGTATTTAAAAGGCTCGAATCAGTGTTACAAATGTGGACAGACGGGTCACATTGCCAAGGAGTACAGGCGGGGAGAAGCAAAGGTGTTTAATTGTTATATATGAGATCAAGTGGGTCACATAGCCCCAAATTGCCCAAGCAAGGCGCAGTCATCTCAAGGACGTGGAAGACCTGCTCAACTTAGGATACCTGGAACGACAAGCAATCAGGGAACTTCTACGAACCCGGTGCATGTGCATGCCCTAACCTGGACAGAATCTCAAGAACAAGAAGAAAAGGTAATCACAAGTACGGTTTATTTTCTAGGGAATATGGCAGTAGCTTTGCTTGATTCTGGTGCCACCCATTCATTCATAGCATGCCAATACGTGACCACTCATGCACTGCCGATAGAAGAGACCAATCAGGTTATACATGTAGAATCTCCAGTCTATAGGTTAGCAAGTACTAGCCAAGTATGCAAAGCCTGCCCAATTAGGATAGGATCATTGATTCTAGAAGCTGATTTGATCCTATTTCCTATGAATGAGTTCGACGTGATATTGGGTATGGATTGGCTAAGCCAATGGGGATCGACCATAGACTGTAAGAATAAGAAAGTGCAGTTTGAAGCAACTCCAGGAAGGGAGATTGCCATTGGAAAATTAAGGCAACCTGATAGTTCAAGTATACTGATATCATCTATGAAAGCTGTTAGAATGATTCGACAAAAGTGTCAAGCTTACTTGGTGTCTGTAAATGTAGATAAAGGCATAGAGGTAGAAATTAATAAAATACCTGTGGTTAGAGAATTTCTGGATGTATTTCCAAAGGAATTAACCACATTGCCTCCACAAAGGGAAATGGATATGACGATTGATGTGATGTCGGGTATAGCTCCGATTTCTAAAACTCCTTATAGAATGGCGCCAGTTGAGATGAATGAACTAAGGGCGTAAATACAGGAGCTGTTGGAAAAAGGTTTCATTAGACCAAGTGTATCCCCTTGGGGAGCTCTGGTACTGTTTGTGAGGAAAAATGACGGAAGCTTGAGGTTATGTATTGACTACCGAGAGCTGAATAAGGTTACCATAAAGAATAAATATCCATTGCCTAGGATCGATGATCTGTTTGATCAGTTGCAAGGAGCAACGACTTTCTCCAAGATTGATTTACAATCAGGGTACCATCAGTTAAGAATAAGTTCGACTGATACTCATAAAACGGCATTTCGAACCAAGTATGGACACTATGAGTTTTTGGTAATGCCTTTCAGACTTACTAATGCCCCGACTGTATTCATGGACATGATGAATTGGGTTTTTTGGACTATTTGGATCAATTTGTGGTTGTTTTTATTGATGATGTCCTGACCTACTCTAAAACGGAGAAAGAACATGAAGACCATCTGTGAAGGGTTTTAGAAAGGTTGAGGAAAGAGAAATTATATGCCAAACTGAAGAAATGTGAGTTTTGGCTGAAACAAATAGGATTTCTCGAAATATAATATCTGAAAAGGGTATTCAAGTTGATCCTCAAAAGATTGAGGCGGTTTTGAAATGGCCAAGGCCGACGACCATTACGGAAATTCGAAGCTTTCTAGGGTTGGCCGGCTATTACAGAAGGTTCGTCGAAGGGTTTTCACAATTGTCAGCCCCGTTAACCAAGTTGACTCGTAAGGGAGTCAAGTATGTATGGTTTGAGGAATGCGAGCGCAACTTTCAGGAATTGAAACAACGGTTAGTAAAAGCATCCATTCAAACCCTACCCGAAGGAAATGAAGGGTTTGTGGTTTATAGTGATGCATCGAGAAAAGGATTGGGTTGCATTTTGATGCAAAGGGTAAGGTGATAGCTTATGCGTCACGATAATTAAAGCCCAATGAGGTAAGCTACCCTACACATGATTTAGAACTAGCAGTGGTGGTATTTCCCTTAAAAATATGGAGGCATTACCTGTATGGTGCAAAATGTGAGATTTACACTGATCATAAGAGCCTTAAATATATTTTCACTCAGAAGGAGTTGAACATGAGACAAAGGAGATGGCTCGAGCTATTGAAGGATTATGATTTGGAAATTTTATACCATCCAGGTAAGGCAAATGTGGTAGCTGATGCATTGAGCCGAAATGTCAGCTTAGCGCATCCTATCACTAAGGAGAAAGGGCTGCTTAAGGAGATAGAGCAAATGGAATTGATTGTATGTCCACCAGGAGTCCAGGTCCGACTGTCACAATTAAACATACAATCATCACTTTTTGAACAGATCAAGGTTGCACAGCAAAAGGACACAGACCTACATACACATGTTGAGAAAATGAAGAGAAAGGGGTTGACAGAATTTGATATTGATGAACAAGGTGTAATCAGGTTCAAGGGTCGTCTTTGCATACCTAACATCGCTGAATTGAAAGAACAGATCCTTAAAGAGGCACATTTTTTGCCTTTTTCTATTCACCCAGGGAGTACTAAGATGTATCAGGATCTCAAGAAAGCATATTGGTGGAATAATATGAAAAGAGAGATTGCTGAATATGTAGCTAAGTGTTTAACTTGCCAATGGGTGAAGGCGGATCACCAGAAAATACCTGGTAAGTTACAGTCACCAGAAAATACCGAATAGAAGTGGGATGACATTACAATGGACTTTATTGAAGGATTACCTAGAACCCAAGCAGGAAATGATTCTATATGGGTAATCGTGGATAGGTTATCAAAAGTCGCGCACTTCCTACCTATAAGAAGGACTTATACAGCGGAAAAGCTAGCTAAGGTTTACTATAAAGAGGTTGTACGATTACATGGAGTGCCAAAGTCGATTATCTCGGATTGAGATGCGACGTTTACATCAAGGTTTTGGAAAATCTTGTATGAAACCTTAGGCACCCAACTCAAATTCAGTACAACTTTTCATCCTCAAACCGATGGACAAACGGAGTGGGTGAACCAAGTCATTGAAGATATGCTCCGTATGTGTACCTTAGAGTTTGGAGGATCATGGGATGAGTATATCTCAATTGCAGAATTCGCATATAACAATAGTTATCAAGGTAGCATTCAAATGGCTCCATTTGAGGCGTTGTATGGTCGACGGTGTCGAACGCCGTTGAACTGGGATGAAGTTGGAGAGAAACGATTAGCCCCAGACTTATCTCAACGAATGGCAGACAAGGTGAAGACTATTCGCCAGTGTATACTCACGGCCCAGAGTCAGCAAAAGAGTTACACAGATTGCAAAAGAAGGGATCTGAACATCCAAGTTGGTGAATACGTGTTTATTAAGGTCACGCCATTCAAAGGGGTTACAAGGTTTGGAAAAAGAAAAAACTGAATCCCAAGTATATTAGACCATTTGAAGTTTTGGAAAAGGTTGAGAAATTGGCATATTGAGTAGCCTTGCCCCCAGCATTGGCTTTAATTCACAATGTGTTTCATATATCAATGCTTAGGAAATATGTTCCAGACCCAACACATGTATTAGTGGCTGAAACTTTTCCGATTCAAGATTATCTAAACATTGAAGAAAGACCAGTGAGGATCTTGGATCACAAGGTACAAAAGTTTCAGAATTGGGAAATCAAGTACGTGAAGGTGCAGTGGAACCGATATTCCAAAAATGAAGCCACTTGGGAGCTAAAGGAAGAAGTGGAACGAAAGTACCCCCATTTATTTAAAGAATAGACGGTTTCGGGATGAAACTTGTTATAAGGAGGGAGGATTGTGAAACCCTAACCCATGTAGGACCCATATGTATGCATTAATCATGTATATGATATTTATATGTGAATTATTGAATTATGAAGATTTTATATGATTTTGCTAATTATTGCAATTAGGGTTATGGATTAGCAATAATGATGTGATTAAGCATTTTGAGCTAAAATGAGACAATGGGATTAGAGCATATTGATGTTGATTTAAATATGCAAATATATCATGAAAAATCATTTTCCATTATTTAATGTGAATTATGGGAATTTATATGGTAATTGACAAGTTTAATGGAAAAACATTAAAAAATTCATAACTCAACGCCTGTAAGGCGGATTCAAGTGAAAATTGAAATGGAAATTAATAATAATTGGCTTGGTATTATGGAATTAATTGGTTATGAAAATTCTTGATTAAATGAGAATTACGATTTATTGATCATATTTCAATTTCAACCGTTAACTTTAAGCGGCTATAACGGCAGCTAGGAAACTCGGATTGAGATGAAATTTATTTTGAATGGATTGGATTAAGCATGAAATGTTGGTAAAATACTTGCATTGAAAATATATTCATGTATTCATGCAAAATATATGATGGTTTATGCTTTAATGATAAATTTGAAAAGTTATGGAATGCAAAGTGATGATTTTGACCTAATTTCTATGTTTATATGCTAAAAATGCTATGAAAATTGGTTTGCATGTATTTTTTTGTAGGGTAAAATACCCTAGGTTTAAGGTATTATGGATGCCCAAAAATATTTGGGAAAATAAACCCTAAAACATATTTTTATAGATTTTATGAAAGAACGTCAAACCGATGTGAAACAGGACTCAAAACGTGTAGGATACTTGCTGTTTTGAGAAATGATAATATATGGATGTTATATATGTGTTTAATTCCTAAATATGGATTAGAAAAAATGGATTTATTTGCTGAAATTTCGGAATTATATGACTCCATAGGGTTATGTGTCAAAAGACACGTAAAACGGGTGAAAAACTTGCTGTTTTGGAAACCTAGGTTGAATGGAATGAAATCCCATAAAATTACCTTGAATGAAGTGGTAATTAAGGGTAATTAAACCCATAAAAAATGGATTAAATTTCTGAGTTAGAAAATTTTATGAAAAGCATTATGTTTATGTGCTAAATGAGCTTATGTGAAGGGATAAGGTGAATAGGTGATGAATGATTTATGAAAAATGATTTTGTACAAAAATGCATGAAAATGAGATGAATTCATTTTTTATATATCTGTTTGAGATTTTATGA
The DNA here is from genome assembly GCA_030490835.1 of Annona cherimola. Taxonomy (NCBI): domain Eukaryota; kingdom Viridiplantae; phylum Streptophyta; class Magnoliopsida; order Magnoliales; family Annonaceae; genus Annona; species Annona cherimola. The sequence goes on from CM059974.1 coordinate 79,303,999, forward strand.
TATTAATTACAAAATTTTGGACTTGATTTATGAAGCTAACGCAATGATATGTACGTAGAAGAAACATCCATGTGTGTATTTTGGAAAAAATGGATAAATGGCAATGTGAGATTAATGAACCTATGTATGATGGTTATTGAATGAATATTGTGTAATTGAAATGAATACCCTATATATAGGGTTATACATGTTAAGTTATATAGTAGCCGAAGAAATGTGTATAAAATGTGCTAATATGTGCAAAATGAGCTATATATGTGTATGATAACTTATGAAGTCAAATAAATGATGTATGTGTACGGAATGGGTTGGAAAACTAAATGAAATATGAGAAAAATAAATATATGAAAAGTCATATTATTCTCATGTAGGCAAAGGCAAAGAAAAAGTTGTGACGGAAAGGTAAGGAAATCAGGTAAGCAAGCAAATTTTCTAAAGGATTTTTGCTTTTTCTAAATTGTTTCCATAAATCCAATTTTTGCTTTAACTTTTTTGTTGAAACTATGGAATTTGTTTCTAATGTGTTTAAGGATGGTCATCCCTTAGCAAAATGATGTTGAAATGATATTTTACTTCACATGCAATATTATGAAATTTCTCTTTGATAAATGCTATGGAAAAATGATGTGAATCTATGTTTCTGATTGAAAATTCATGCTAGCATGTTAAAGATGGATTTATGCAAAAGTTCATGTACACAGGATACTTGGTGCACTTGAAGGGCATAAGCGGACCGATTGTCCCCCCTTGGTGTGGCCAAGTCGCTTGAAACAGGCCTAAGGCCGGCGACGCCCTCTTTGAAATGGGAGTTAACGTGACAGATGGTCGCCTGGCTAGCTTCCATCCTAAGGGAGAAATGGTACATGTGTTCATGTTTTCATATGACATTATGCATATGGGACCCGTGATGGGTATAAGATTTCATGCTTTTAAGATATACCTTTAGACAAGGTATAGATTGCTTTCCAATATGATTTTGAATGAAAAATGTTGCCTGAAATGGTTTGCCTGTAAAATGCAAATAGCTTGCTTATTGAGTTTCGACTCACGATTTTGCTTTCCAAACCCAAAGACAGGTGAAGAACAGGTCAGGGCAAAGGAGCAAGTGCCAGCTTAAGGAATTAATGGAAAAACTTAGAATTTTTATGTTATGGAACTTATGTGGGAAGAATGTAAAGTGAAATTTTTTTTATGGTGTTGATGACTATAATGTATATATGTCGAGTCATCTGATTTAAGCACTTGTTGAAATGTTGCTTGAACAATATATTTCTATGAAATAATGGATCGAAATGACTTAGATATGTCTGAGATTGAAATTATGAGAACTTGAATTGTTATGTGGATTTCTATATGATCATAATTAATAGGATAAATATCCGATAAAACCCACCGTGTGACAGGGCAGCAATCCTGATCGCGTTTACTAATCCATAAATCATTCAAGGCAGACATGTATCATAATTACATGTCAAATGCCTTCATTTGAGTCCTACTTGGGTCCGGGTATCACATACTTGCTCAATTGGATGATCATTTTTGAATTTTAAATCAGTTGAAGGTTTGTAAGAATTATTACCTTCACTTACCCTTTCCTCCATGGAATTTTCTTATTTTGCCTCGGCTTCTCTTTGTTGCTCTTGTTGTTCCACCTTTGGGTTCTTTGATGCCTCATCTGCATCACTTATTTCATCCTCCTTTCTCGGAATTTGGTTAAATTCATCAAAAACAACATGTATTGATTCTTCTACTATTTGATTTTTCTTGTTAAAGACTCTAAGTTTTGTTATTTGAAGAATAACCAAGGAAAATTGCTTCATCACTTTTAGCATCTAATTTTTCTAAGTTGGTCTTTCCATTGTTTAGCACATAGCAAGTACATCCAAAGGCATGGAAATATGATATGTTTGGTTTTCGACCTTTCCAAAGTTCATATAGGGTTTTCAAGATTGCCCTAATGGTAACTCGGTTTAATACATGACAAGTTATACTTACAGCTTCACCCCAAAAATTTTTGGACAATTTACTCTCATTTAGTATAGTGATGCGCACCAAGTGATTGTCGTTAAGAGCACTGTGATCACCAGTTTAATTAAAATTAATCGAAACACATTAAAACTACCACTATGCGGGTGATAGTGTAGAATAACGGTGAGTCGGGTCGAATCCACAGAGAGGCGATGTAGTTTTGGATCGTTTTAAAGAGAGAGAGGGTATGGAGAAGAGAGAGAAAGAAATTAGATAGAGAAAGAAGAAGAAATGAGAGAGAGAGAGAAAGGGGAATGGAGAGATAAGAAAGGGGAGAGAGAAAGAGAGGTTAGAGAGAGAAGAAAAGAGAAAAGAGAAGAAATTAGAGAGAGAAAGAGAAAGGGAAAGAAATTAGAAAAAGAGAGAAAAGATTAGAAGAGTTGGAACAAAAAAAAGTGAGACAAGAAGCTAAAATAAAAGAAATTATAATTAACTAACAACTTAATTAAAGCTATTCTAAGAAAGCAATTAAAGCTATGAAATTCAACTATTAAAGCCGGAAAGAGAATTACATTAAATTTAATCTAAAAATTACAAAGAAGAAAATAAAGCAGAAAATCTAATCTAAGAATTAAAACTACAAATTTAAATTTAACAATTAAGAAGCACTACAAACCATAAAGCAACAAAATAAAATTTCCATCACCCAAATATGAAGAGCAAATCTCCACTTTATGGGAATTTTATTGCTTGGCCCCACCTCCTTACTAGGGGTCCCACAAGATGGGTCCCACCCAAGGGAAAGAGAGGATTGGTTGTTGGGATGAATGGCAGCCATGGCCATTCTGAGTTTGGAATGGGGAGACGTGCAGCATCCTGTGGTCATCGAGTCGAGAATCGAGCTAGAGTTGCAATGGGTGGTGATTTACAGTGGGTTTTCTGCCGCTGGTGACGTGCTGCCCTAATGGTCGTCGTTTACTTGGGAGTTGATCACGTTCAAGTACTGGTGCTGATTCATGGCATAGCTGTTGTTCGTGGCTTGAGAGCGGTGTTGATTTCTTTGGGCCGGAGATGGAGGAGGCTTAAATCGACGGCGTGGGTGATCGGTTGTGAACAAACAGGAGCCGAACAACGACAAAGAGTTGTGAGTAGACGGGGAAGATAGAGCACTATAACAAGTGCTCTGATGGTGCACGGTTTCCTGTACTCATGCAGCATATTTAATTACAAATTTAAATATTAATTCTTTGATCAATAAAATCATATATCATCTTAGTTTAGTCCTTTAATTTATTTTAACTAAATATAATAATTTACTTTGTTCCCCATATTTTAAAATATAATTATAGTTATATATGTATGATTTTTCCAATTAGATGGTTTTATAATTTTTCCCAAATTATATTAATATGCTAATACATATTTTAACGTTAAAATCTTCTAGGGGATTGAGTCATAATTTTATATTTTTAAGAATATTGCAAAATGACCCATTTTATAGCAAAATTAGAGATTTTATGAAAAATGTAATATTTACGAAATTTCACATAAAATCTGCATTTAATTAACATTTTATACTCAAAAAGTGTGAATTTAATATGAAATTACATGAAGATTTTTAGACTTATCACACCCCCCAACTTAAACATTGCTAGTCCCTTAGCAATGGAAATAGTTTAATGTATAGTTTTTTTTTTATCCATAGTGTACTACTGTTTTTATAAAAATCTAGGTGCACTGCTAATGATGATAGTAAGCTTTAGAAGTAAATTTTCTTAGTGTGTATGTGTAAAATATTTTTCATGATGCATATAGAAGATTATAGCACGTGTATATGTGTACTAATGAACAAAGGGGCATTAAATAAATTATTTTCAGCTTATCCAAGCTTAAGGAACATTCATATCAAAATTATGATAGTGACAGTTAATATATATATATATATTATTAATTTCATTTTTTTCCCCCCTCACCATATTTCAAGGTATCTGGGAATTTTTTTTAAAATTCTCTCCTCACCATATTTCAGGATATTTGGGGATCTAAAAAAAAAAATTCATCTTTTTTTTTCATTCTCCCCTCACCATATTTCAAGGTATCTGGGGATATATATATATATATATTTTAACTAATAGCTATCAATTGCAATGATATTAAAGGTTACTTGCTTGAATAAGAGAGAAAAAATTATGTTATCATGGTGCTCACAAGGTTCGTTGGCGTGTAAGTGCAATCAATGCTAATAAAATTTTAAAAACACCATGAAAATATTTTTACAAATATAACTAATTACAGTTTTCTTCTTCACTTACTACCAAGCATAGCAAGTGCACTTTGATTTATCTCTATGTTTCTTTAATATTTTCTATATATATATATATATATATTTTTAATAATTTTTTAAAATATTTTTTTTTATCAAGTTAAACAAATCAGACCCCCCAACTTAAATATCACTATCTTTAATAAACATGCACAAAATATAACTTTATGAAAATAAGATAGCAGGGAAAGAGACAACCTGGGGTGTAATGATCTGATTAAATTGTTGCAGCGTTCTCCTACAAAAAACGAAAAGCAAACTAACGGAAAAGAGATATATATACACATATTGGGTTGCCTCCCAACCAGCGCTAAGTTTTACGTCTTCAACCAGGCGTAATAATTCATGTTATCCAATTCCTGCTCTGTTAAAATTTTTGATACTATGTAGATTATTTATTATTTTCATATATTCATGCTCAAGAGTTGTAAAGATTAATGAGTAATCAATGATGTCTAATGTGTAGAATTCTTCAATTTGATCCAAATTATTCAAAGTTGTTGAACTGTTATCGAACAAGAGCATGATTTTATTTTGAGTTAAACAGGATTCCGTTTGAATACATAGCTCTTTGAGAAATTGACTATAATTTGGAATATATTGAATGAGATCAAAGAGCGAAATCTTAATTTGAACCTGTTCAAACATTTGAACCATCTCTTCCTTATTCATTAATTCTTCTATGCTAATGAGCTCATCTTTAAAAGTACTTGAAATAAAAGGTAGGTACTTCTTAAAATTTTCATCAATAATTTCATTTTCATCTCCCCCCAACTTATCCTCAATAAATTCTTCATTTCTCACCTCATCATCAATTTGGTTATGATCCCTATCATCCATTTGAAACCTAACATAATTATTATCAATCTCCTCAATATTTTCTTGATCTTTTTCTCCTTTAAATTTATCATTAATCAATTTATCATTATTTTCTATATTATTTTCTTGATTATGAAGAGAGGAATTCTCATTAAATTTATGATCTGAGAAACCATCACTACATAATGTTGTAATTATTATCAAATTCTCAGACAGTAGATTTTCTCGTAATGAGAGGTCTGGTTGAGTTTGATAATCAAAATAATTTATTGGAGTGATAGTCGATTCATTAGGTTCCTCACCACATAATGTATTAATATATTCATCATTTATTTTCAAATTGTCTTTCTTTTGACCTAGCTTTTGTTTGTTAAGGGATTCAGCTTCTAAAGCATTTAGAAATGCTAAGTCTACTATTCCATTTTCAAAATATGGATTTTCTACTGGTATTGAATCTAATTGAATTTGAAAATTTGAATAATCAATTAGATTATCAATTCGATCAGTATAAAATTCCTCTTCTCCTTTCTTCTTCATGGCTATTATTACTTGATCTACATGAGCTGTCATCTTAGAAAATGATGGTTGGTCGGAAAGGATTTGTTGATCTAATCTTTCGAATCCTTCCTCGAAGTTATCCAAGTGAGGAGATTGTTGATAATCTACTTGATCTGATGAAAAATTTGAAAAGTCCTCTTATGGGGATTCGAGTGCAAATACATATTTTTTATAATGTTCAACTCGACATTGGTGATCTGAAAATTTATTTTCTATGGTTTGAAAACCATCGAGAAATTTTTTTTTTAGTTCTTCAATTTCCTCACTATAATTATAAGTTTGATGAGAAGATTTGTTAGTAGGTTGAGGTGATGAAAAATTTTCTTCAGGATATACAAATGACCCATATGTATTTTCAAAATGATTAGATTGACATTGATAATTTGAAAATTGACTTTGCACAGGTGGCCACAGCGTTTGTAGATATGGAGGGTAGGGTTGCATTTGTTAATTTGTCCAAGAAGTATTAGGACAACTCATCCATTCTTAGTTATATGAATTCTAATCAAGTGTAGGGAACTCATGAAAATTTTGAACTTGTTCTTGAAATGGTAAAAATTGAGTCTCCTTAGAATATGTTGTTTGAAAAGGAATCGATGTATTTAAGAATGAACAGTTTGAGTTTCGATAGGCAAGTAAATCATTAAGCTTTTGGCTTAAGTCTTCTAACTTACCTAACTGCTGATCAATAAAATTCATGTCCTTTGTTTTAAATTTAATTTTTTTTTGTTTTTTTGTTTTTTTTAATTAGTAATTCATTTACTGAGAATAACTAAGGTGCAATTAAATTCTATAACACTTCCTTTGGTCAGCCAGGTAAGAGGTGGGATTATGGGAGGCTCTCCTTGTATTCATAATGTCCTAATTAAATAACCACATATCCACTTAGGCATTTGCCTTTAAACCTCTAGCCTTGACACCAGCCTCCAGTTGTCAAATAGAAATTTAATTAGACCAAAGGTCTACTCAATAAATGGTCACTAATTAAAATTGGGAAAGGATCAAAATTGGTAATCTAAAGTTCAAGCGCAGTAAGTAAAGAAAGCAGATAAATAAAGCAGTAAAGATTACACTATTGAAAGCAAGTAAAGGAAATTTAAAGCAACTAATAAAACAATTCAAACCTCAATACGCCTCCCCGGCAACGGCGCCAAAAACTTGATGCGCACCAAGTGCTTGTCGTTAAGAGCATTGTGATCACCAGTTTAATTAAAATTAACCGAAACACATTAAAGCTACCACTATGTGGGTGATAGTGTAGAATAACGGTGAGTCGGGTCGAATCCACAGAGAGGCGATGTAGTTTTAAATTGTTTTAAAGAGAAAGAGAGGGTATGGAGAAGAGAGAGAAAAAAAATTAGATAGAGAAAGAAGAAGAAATGAGAGAGAGAGAGAAAGGAGAATGGAGAGATAAGAAAGAGGAGAGAGAAAGAGAGGTTAGAGAGAGGAGAAAAGAGAAAAGAGAAGAAATTAGAGAGAGAGAGAGAAAGGGAAAGAAATTAGAAAAAGAGAGAAAAAATTAAAAGAGTTGGAGCAAAAGAAAGTGAGACAAGAAGCTAAAATAAAAGAAATTATAATTAACTAACAACTTAGTTAAAGCTATTCTAAGAAAGCAATTAAAGCTATGAAATTCAACTATTAAAGCCGACAAGAGAATTACATTAAATTTAATCTAAAAATTACAAATTAGAAAATAAACCAGAAAATCTAATCTAAGAATTAAAACTACAAATTAAAATTTAACAATTACGAAGCACTACAAACCATAAAGCAACAAAATAAAATTTACATCACCCAAATATGAAGAGCAAATCTCCACTTTGTGGTAATTTTATTGCTTGGCCCCACCTCCTTACTAGGGGTCCCACAAGATGGGTCCCACCCAAGGGAAAGAGAGGATTGGTTGTTGGGATGAATGGCAGCCATGGCCATTCTGAGTTTGGAACAGGGAGACGAGCAGCATCCTGTGGTCATCGAGTTGAGAATCGAGCTAGAGTTGCAATGGGCGGTGATTTACAGTAGGTTTTCTGCCGCTGATGACGTGCTGCCCAAATGGTCGTCGTCTGCTTGGGAGATGATCGCGTTCAAGTGCTGATGCTGATTCATAGCATAGCTGCTGTTCGTGGCTTGAGAGCGGTGTTGATTTCTTTGGGCCGAAGATGGAGGAGGCTTAAATCGACGGTGTGGGTGATCGGTTGTGAACAAACAGGAGCCGAACAGCGGCAAAGAGTTGTGGGTAGACCGGGGAAGATGGAGCACTGTAACAAGTGCTCTGATGGTGCACGGTTGCCTGTACTCATGCAACATATTTAATTACAAATTTAAATATTAATTCTTTGATCAATAATATCATATATCATCTTAGTTTAATCCTTTAATTTATTTTAACTAAATATAATAATTTACTTTGTTCCCCATATTTTAAAATATAATTATAGTTATATATGTACGATTTTTCCAATTAGATGGTTTTATAATTTTGCCCAAATTGTATTAATATGCTAATACATATTTTAACATTAAAATCTTCTAGGGAATTGATGTTGGAAATATGTGGAAAACTAGCTAAATCTATGTTTTGATGATTAAACAAATCAATTTGAGTAAGTCTTGGTTACTAACAGGTTTGTGGAAATGTTTAAGGAATATTCATTTGAAGAAAATCAAGTATGGAAGCCAAGTCGTATACCAAGTCGACTCCAGAATCGACTTCAAGAGTCCAGAGTTGAAAAGGGGAGAAGAACAAATGAAGTCGCAGGCCAAGTCGACTCCAGGTGCGACTTAGGAAACCAAGTCGCAGACGAAGTCGACTCCAGCATCGACTTCGAGCATCCAGAGTTGAAAAAGAGGAAACGGACATGACGAAGTCGCAGGCGAAGTCGACTCCAGGTGCGACTTGGGCGAAGTCGCAGACGAGGTCGACTCCAACTTCGACTTGTGGAGTTCAGACTTGAAGATTGAAGTTTCAAGCTTATTCCAAGGATCCATTTGGACTTTATCAAATCCAAATAAGATGCAAAGTTCATTCTCAAAAAGCAACTGAAGTTTCTTGAAGATCAAAAGCTAAGATTCATATTCGAAGTTCAAATCAAGTCTATCAAGTCCAAAGCTAATCTTCAAGCTTATTCCAAATGAAGAAATATCCAAGTAATGAAGACAAATTTAACAAAGTTCAAGCCAGTTCATGAAGATCAAGGTGTTCTTACAAAAGACCACGCCAAGTCGCAACCCAAGTCGACTCCAGGATCGACTTGAGTTGAGGACTGAAGGCCAAATCGACCCAGACTCGGACTTGGAAATCTGAAGAACTGGAGTCGCACACGAAGTCGACTCCAGGTGCGACTTGGAAGCCAAGTCGCAGGCCAAGTCGACTCCACATGCGATTGGAGTGAGACTCATCACCTACTTGAGCAGTGTGTTATATGCCCCCTAGAGCTAGAATCTAGAAGAGAGCAGTGGCTCTAATTGTATTGAGAGAATACAATAGTGGAACCCAAGTCACAAGGAGTGTGAGCTTGGAAGAGTGGAGTAGGGAGGTTGCCCGAACCACTATAAAAATCTTGTGTGTTTGATTTATTTATCTGCTCTCTACATTATATTGCTTTCCATTTCGATTCTTCATTAAGGGGACTGGATTAATCCGGGGTTAAGTTTCTGTTTAAGTTATAAATTTTTAAATACCCAATTCACCCCTCCCCTCTTGGGTTTTGCCATCAAACTCGGGACCAACAATTGAGTCATAATTTTATATTTTTAAGAATATTGCAAAATGACCCGTTTTATAGCAAAATTAGAGATTTTATGAAAAATGTAATTTTTACGAAATTTCACATAAAATCTGCATTTAATTAACATTTTATACTCAAAAAGTGTGAATTTAATATGAAATTACATGAAGATTTTTTGACTTATCACATAGTTCTAGTCATTTCTTGTATTATCCGATTTTTCTTTTCAACAACCCAATTTTGTTGGGGGATTCTTGGTGCAGAAAATGTATGGTGAATTCCTTTATCATTGCAAAATTCTATGAATCGTTTATTTTCAAATTCACCACCATGATCACTTTTAATGAAAATGATTATATTTTTTTTTCATTTTGCACCAAATTAGAAAACATGACAAACTAGAGAATGCTTCATCTTTGCTAGCTAAGAGTATTATCCAAGTGAATCTTGAAAAATCATCAATAATTACAAATACATACTTTTTCCCACTAAGCGTTAAAATGTCCGATGACCCATAAAGATCCATATGCAATAATTCAAGTGACCTAGTCGTTGAAATTTCCTTTTTAGTGGAAAATGACATCTTGAGGTGCTTGGATAATTGACAAGCCTTACAAATCTTATCCTTGTTATACTTGAGTTTTGGTAACCCATCCACTAGGCTCTTTTTCCACAAATTTTTAATATTTGACATATTAATGTGTCCAAGACTTTTATGTCATATCCATGGATCATTTTCTATGGCAATTAGACATTTTCTATCAAGTTCATCTAGACAAACCAAATATACATTTCCATGTCTTTTGCCACTAAAATCTATATGATCATCATCAAATACATTGCATATAGAAGATTCAAATACAACTTTATAACCTTTATCACATAATTTACTAATACTCATTAAGTTGTGTTTGAGTCCTTCAACAAATAGTACATCCTCAATACATGCATTTGACATTCCATAAACATTTTCTTTACCTTTGATTATAGCTTTTTCACTGTTCCCAAAAGCAACCGTTCCTTCACTACACGGTTTAATTCTATGGAACAATCCTTTTTCTCCCGTCATGTGTCTTGAGCAGCCACTATCCATAAACTACATATTGTTGGCCTTTGCTCTAAGACAAACCTGCCAAAATAAGGTTAAGCGGAGCTTATCTTTTTTGTACCCATTTTATGGGTCCATTTTGGTTAGTTAACCATTGAAATTTACGTTGATCTACTTTTGAAGACATAAATTCAATGCTCTTAAGTACCCAAACCAATTTTGCACCAAGGTCATGTAACTTTTTTATTTTACATTAATATACCTTGTACCCCATCTTGTTGCAAAAGTTACAAGCTCCCGGAAGTCTTGGAGTGGGGATCCATGTAGTGGAAGGCTCCCAAATTGGTCTTTTGGTCCAAGAAACATTGTTCAATTTTGGTTTAGCATGGATTGGTCTTGCTTGGTTTTTACAAGTCATTGGAGCATTTGACTTGCTACTTTCTCCCTTCTCAAATGTGGAATACCCAAGTCCTCTCTTATTATTTTGGGCGGTCATATTCAAAAACATTTTGATGCTTTCCCCTGGATTGGAGAACTTAGCAAGTGATTCATTTAATGATTCATTTTTCTTTTTAAGTTTCTCCATCTCTCTTATCAAGTTGTTCTTTTTATTTGTCAAGTGATCAACTTTTTTAGCAAGTTTTTCGTTCACAATAATTACTGCATCACCTTGTCTTTTCTTCATTGTGAACTTGTTTCTCAATTTCTTTATTTCCTCATATAATGAATCATAGGCTTGTTATAGTTCTTCCAATTCAGCACATTTTAGGCAATCATTTGTACAAGAGAAAATAGAAATAGATTTTGTTCTAGAGGTTACCTCTTCACTACTCGTGCAATTTGTTGAAGTGGTTTGATCCTCTAAAATTTTCGTTGTTGCAAGGCATAGGTTGAGATCTTCTTCCATTGTGGCCATGCAACAAATCCTTGCACAATTTGCGGCCTCGTTTTCATCATTTGAGGAGCTGCATGTTGTAGATGTCTCCTCATTGACATGCATGCCTCTTCCTTTAACCTTTTGAAATCTTCTATTTTTCGCCTCGATCTTTCTTTTCTCTTCACTTCTTTGTTTTGGTCTCTTCAGGCGTTGGGCATTGGGCTTGCATATGCCCCATACCGCCACATCGGAAGCACTTTCTAGCCTCCTTTTTTCTCTCTTTTGGATTTCTTTCTTTGAAGCTCTTGAAATTCTTTCATTTCCTTACAAATTTTCTGAAATGTCTTATAAGTAAGGCAATCTCCTCATCGTCGTTTTGAGAGGATGAGCTGGAGTCATCTGAAAATTGCGTGGCTTTTAAAGCAATAGCTCTTTTGCCTTTGTGTGACATGAGTGAGTGTATGAGATCTTCTATCCGTAACGTGTAATCTTAAGATTTTCATTACCTGCTCAGATTTAGAAATAGCTTTTCCAAGACCTTTTAAGGCGTTAGTAACCTTAGAAAATCTTGCAAATATTTCAGAAATATTTTCAGTTTCAAGCATTTTAAAGCTTTCTAACTCTCCAATCAAAATATTTCTTCTCATCCCTTGGACTTGAGAAGTTCCCTCATAGATAGAAGTAAAAGTATCTCATATCTCTTTGGTGGTTTGGCATGAAATTACCCTATCGTATTCGGATGCTGTTAATGCACAAAACAGGGAATTCATGGCCTTTGCGTTGCTTTTAACGGTTCTTACTTCCTCCTCGAACCATGTGGAGGCTCTTTCATCAATAGGCAACACAACATCATCTTGGATGGCAATCCAAGAATCTATATTCCTAGCCATGATCAACTGCTTCATTCTCAACTTCCAATAACCGAAGTTAGTTCCATCAAATAGAGGCGGTCTTGTGAAAGATTGGCCCTCGGCAAATGTAGGGGTGGAAGTTGATTGGGATGTTATTTCAAAGATCTCTTTGGTTTAAACTCAAAGACCTTCTCTGATACCGCTTGTTGGTCCTGAGTTTACGACTATTACCCAAGAGAGGAGGGGTGAATTGGGTATTTTAAAATTTTCACTTGAAATAAAAATTTTTCCTTTTTAATTTAATCCCCTTAAATAAAACAATTGAATAATATGGAGAGTAATAAAGCAATAAAATCAGAAACACAAATCACAGCAGTAGGCAAAGATTTTATAGTGGTTCGGGCAACCTCCCCTACTCCACTCTTCCAAGCAAACATCCTTTGTGACTTGGGTTCCACTATTGTATTATCAAATACAGCTAGAGCAGCAGCTCTCTTCTAGATTCCAGCTCTAGGGGCATGTACAAATCACAGCACAAGTAGGTTACGAGTCACACTCAAGTCATAACGCTACTTTGCTTTCACTTGGTTCAAAACACCAATATCAAACCAAGTATCAAATACAAGCAATGAATCAAATAAAGAAATCTACACTTTTTAGATTGTGTAGGCAGGTGTTAGCTCGTGGAAGAACTTGTAGAAGAGATGATTTGATCAGCTTTAAAGTATGTAGCAAGTTGGAGCGTAGTTCTTCACTTGAAACTTGTGTTGATCACTTAATGCTTCAAGAGGATAGTAGTTGGATCTCAGTTAATGCTTTCTCTAACCTCTAGCATGTTCACTTGAATGCTTATTTATAATGGTGGAGTAAATTCGAACATTTGAAGGTAGGTGGCGCGCATTTAATGCGCCAACGTTCGAATTTTTCCGACCATTGCGACCCAAGTCGCATGTGAAGTCGACTTTAGGTGTGACTTCACCCAAGTCGCATACTAGAGTCGACTTGGGGTGCGACTTCGGTTCCTAGAAAAGACTTCAAGTTTCACTTCAGGTCGACTTGGTCCTAGACTTGACCCAAGTCGCAGGTGAAGTCGACTTCAGGTGCGACTTCACTTTCTGTATGCACTTGTTGGAACTTGGATTTCTTGAAAGTAATCTTAATTGCTTGCTATCCATCACATTTTGTTCTTCCACTGATATTCTTGTAATATCCAGACCCAAGTAGGACTCATATAATTGCATTTAAAGTGTAATGCATGACTTATGTATGAATTGAATGAGTTTTGGATGATTTTCATGAATTTATGAATTTTTGCAAACCCTAGTTTGCAATTATGAAAGGTGATTAAGATTAATCGTCGGAGCCAAAATGAGTCAGGATGACTAATGAAGCTTAAGGAGGATTAGCAGGTGTTAATGTGGCATGAATATTTATTTTAATTTTCATGATTTAATTAAGGGAGATTAAAATGGAAATTATGGAATTCTGTTGAAAATCATAGAAAATTCATAACTTTACGCCTACAAGGAAAAATGAGATAAAAATTTAAAGGCAAACTCATGATTTTGGGCTCAACCTTATTAGTGGATTGGATTAAGGCACAAGCGATGAGATTGAGGTGATAATTATTTTTTTTTAATCTCACACTCCAAGGAAAATTTCAAAGGTTCATAACTTGACGTAGAAACGTCGGTTTGAGATGAAAGTTGAAATGATTGAATAAGATTATGAAATCTATGGTATGAGTGGATTGGATTAAGCTAATTACCCTGGAAAAGTGCTTAATCAGAAAAAGGTGTCTAGCATTGACTTCGTGCACTCTTGAGTACCATAGCATTTATGTCAAAGTAAGTGGATTAAATGCATTATTTAATGGCATATATGAGGTATCAAAGAGAGGCAATTCCAAGTGGATTTTATGAATTAACAAAAATGCTAAAATCCATAGAAAATCTAGGGCTTAAATGCTTGGGTTTAAATGCCTATGGTATAGCTAAAGGAGGTTAGATAAGGTGGCACATGGTGGTGACACCCAAGCATGATTTGGCTTGATTTGGCTTGATTTTTTTATTTTAAAAAAATGCAAAATATGAATTTAAATGACCTAGGCAGCTAGGGTGAGTTATGAGCGTGATATGGGTTGATTTTTGTGGCAAGAAAATGTCATAAGGTCCATGACATGTGGACGTTTCTAAGTGGACAGCTTTATGGCCCATTAATGTGATGATTTTGATGAATTTTATATAAGATAATTACGCATTTTACTAGGGTAATATTATGAAACCCCGATCTTAGACACGTATATGAAACCATAGGGTTATAAACCCTGGGTAATATAATGATATTTATATGAAATATATATTAATGATATTTTGCAATAAATGACATTAGAAGATTAAATAGCTAATTATGGAATGTTAATTCGGATGAATAGTGCACGTGAGTAGTGCATATGAATAGTGAAACGTGAATAGTAACGTGGGATTAAGAAATATGTTATGTTAATCACTTTGGATTAACTTAATCATAAAAGACGAAAAAGGAAGCTTCCCACTAGAGGAAAAAGTGATTTTTGGATTAAAATAATAATTTTCGGATTTTTATGGATTTTTGTGAAGAAAATGAAGAAAAATTCATATCTTACAATCCAGACATCGGATTGAGATGAAATTTTTTATGGATGGCCAAAATAGGATGATGGACATGATGAGTGGTCCAAGATTGATCAAAAATCATGAATCAAAGGTCAAGATTAAACGTCACTTGAAGATCAAAAAGTAGCTTTACTTTTTCATTAATTAAAATTTGACTTTGGATCAATTTTAATTAATTAAATAGATAAATAATAAATGAAAAATCAGCAATGGCAGGGGGTGGTTGAGATCTTTGACCAAAATCAATGGTCCACATTCATCATCATCAAAAATCAATGGCTAAGATTGAATTAGCCTAAAATAATTAATTTTAATAAATCAAAAAATTATAAAAAAATAGGGCTGCCATAGGGGAGGCATGAACAGTAGCTAGGGTGGCTGCACATGGCTCAAAGAACCTTTTGGAAATTATAAAAAAATATATTTACAATTTAATACCTCAAGTAAGGGGGTAAATTCCTATTTGATGAAAAATCAAAAACTATAAATAGGGGCAAGGTGAGAACGTCCAAGGCACTCCCAAGCTTGAGCAAGAGCTCATTTTCCCACCCCCAAATTCGTTTTAAGAGAGAAAGAGGAGGTTAGAGAGAGAAAGGGCAAGTTGGAGGAGAGATTTTCTACTTCAGGTAAGGGAATTCTTTCCAAATTTCTTTTGGATGTTAAGTAGGGTAAAATCATGCTTAGATAATGCCTAAGCATGAGAAAATAAGTATGGTTATAATGCCAAAGTAGAATTATGCCAAAACATTGAAATTTTGGAGCGAAGATAGAGCAGTCGGGAAAATCATGTATGATATGTGTAAATAATGCTCCAAATTTGATAAATGATGATTTGGGATGAATTATTACGATAAATATGGTGTTGTAATTATGATATATTAATCCCATCATTTTTGGAATTAAGGATTATGCTTAAGTGAATTTATGTTGATTTTTGGTATATGGAGAAAATGATTTTTTTCACCAAGTAAATGATAATAAATTCAAAATGTATGAAATTTTCTATGATATACTAGGCATAAGCTATGTCATGATATTTTTTATTTTTGAAAAAAATATCAAATTTTGGAACAACTCACGTTACTGTGAACAGTAACCTCGGGTGAACAGTACCATGAACAGTGATGATGAACAGTAATCTACTACAGGATTGCTACAGTAACTATGAACAGTAAATAGCGTGATTTTGGAGAAAATTTGAGATTAATATTTAAATATATGGATGGAATTCTTAAAGGATTTATGGATAAAAATCCATATAAATGAGTAATGACCAAGTATTTATAAAGAATAACCTCTATAAAAATGAGGTAATATGTGATCATAAAGCATGAATGGAAAGCAAGCTAAGTCAGGGAATAGATGGATAAAATATCCAATTTTCTTGTATAGGAAAAGGAAAGGAAAGGATAAAGGAGTCAGGTTGAAGCAAAGCAAAGGTAAGCAAGCTATATGCTTTCTAAAATATTTTTAAATGATTGCAAATTGTTTGCTCACATGTTTTACGAAATGTGTTTAAGGGTGGTCATTCCTATAATATTTTGAAATGATGAATGTTTATGAGTTTTTATGAAAAGTCATGCCGGCATATTGATATCATGTGATGTTCATGGACATGTGCACATCTATGATGTATAATGAAGAGACTTTGGTGGAGGTAGAACGCGGATCAGAGGGTCCCCCTTCACTATTGCCTAGTCGTATAGGCTGTGTGCCGACGGCGTCCTCTACAGAGGTGGAGGCAAAGGAATGTTATGTGTGAATGAATGCATTGCATTTTCATACATGGATTGAAAAGGAAAGCATGGATTTGAAATGATGTTTTTAAGGGATGGTGCAAATAATTCTCTATATGAGAATGACAAGTCACCTGGTGTAAGAGGTATATAATGTCGGGAAAATCAAAAGTCATGCATGTAGGAACCATGTAGGCGTCAAGAGGAAGAGAGGTTCCCCTTGATGAGGCCAAGTCGGAGACAACCGGCGTATTGGACCATGCTATGTGAGATGTTCCCTGGGCTAGCGTACCCGCACACGAAGGTTTATGTCAGGAGTGGAACGGAAGCATTTGCACATCCAATGTTTATGAAATGATTTTTATGAAAAAGTTTTTATTCCATTGATAGTTGATCACTTGCTAAGTGTCTCCTATCGAATGGAGAGAAATGCATTTACGAATGGTTTTCATGAATGGTTTATGAAAGGTTTCCAAAAATTGTTTACGAAAAGGTTTCTATTCCATTGGTAGTTGATCATTTGGTAAGTGTCTTCTACCGAATGGCGAGGAATGCATTTAAAATGAAAAATGCTTGCTTATTGAGTTTCGACTCATGTTTTGTTTTCCCAACCTCAGACAGGTGTAGGAAAAGCCAAGAGATGAAGGGATGTGTTGCTAAAGGAAAAGAGGAATCTACAAAGGTTAGTAGATTTTTGTATGAATAGAATCCCTAATGGGAAATAATGAAAAAGGACATAGGTTGTATTAAATTATGAAGTTATGAATAATATGAGAAGTTGATGATTTATGATGATATGGATAAGTCCATTATGAATGATGATGAATATATATTTATGTGATGAAAGAAAAGAAAAAAAAAGAAAAAAAAATTGGACAAGATCCAATTAAGAACCTGCCGCGTGATCAGGGCAACAATCCTGATTCATATTTACCAATCGACAAGATCTTGGAGTAAGGACTATGTGGACGCCTCGGTTTGGGGCGCCACAAATATTGTGCCATGTCATCAAGGGATAAGATGCCCATTAATTATCCTCCAAATGAGGTGGCAAAGTGGGCCCAAAAATCTAGAAAATGAAGGGCTTAAGAAGGAGCATATGGGATATCCATATGGGGATATATTTGGCATTTAAAAAATTATGAAATAAAAAAATAATAAAAAGGGATTTCTTGGGCAGCAAGAAAGGAGGAAAGTGGTAGCAAGGGGTCGTTCAAGCCAGCAAGGAGAGAGAGAGAGAGAGAGAGAGAGAGAGAGAGAGAGAGAGAAAGAAAGAAAGAGAGAATTCAAGGGGAAAAGCCCCCCAAGCAAAGGCAACAACCTTGAGCACGACCAAGGGGGAGGAAAAGGAAGGAAAAGAAGAAAAAAAAAAGACGAAAAGAAGGAAGGAAAGAGGAGAAACCAATTTAGGGAAGCTTGGATTCAAAGTTTCCTAGAATCATGTAAGTATGGATTGAGTTTTGGATTATTGAAACCTAAGTTTCTTCTCTCAAGTTATGGATTATGAATTTGATTCATAAATAACTCTTAAATGATAATTTATGATGCCTTGATAAAGGTATTGAATGATTTTTGAAAGATTTAAATGAAATCAAGAGTTCAAGAGAGTGAAAATGGAAGTTTATGTTGAATTTTGAGATGAAAGCCAACTTGGAAAATCTCAAAACCCTAAACTAAGTTGTTGTATGATTTGATCATGTTTATTTGGATGTAATTCATGTTCTTTTGAATTACATATGATGATTTAAGCATTGGTTGATGATTTTAGCAAATATGAAATCCTAAGTTTCAAGAAATGATCCGATTTCTCCATTTTGGGTTAAAATGATACAAGGAAGAAATTATATTTTTTATGGATGAATTTTTTGGTAAATTACCCTAAATTAAGGACCCTTTGGATGGCCAAAGTGGTCTGGTTGAGTTTTCCCTAGATCTGATTTTTAGGGTATACATTTGGGACGTCCAAACAGGGGCCAAAACGGGTGCTTTTCATATGATTTTTGTTGCTATTTGTAATGAAATGATTTATGAATGTTATGGAGGGTAAAATACCCATTGTTTAAGGTACTTTGAGTGTCCAAAAGGTTTTGAAAAGATTATCCATAAATCTGATTTTATGGACATATGTTTGGACACGTCAAAATGGGTCAAATGGATACCGAATATGTATAAAGATGTTACTGTTATGGAAGCCAAAGAATTTTGGATTTTAAATATGTGATAATACTCTAAATTTGGGTTAAGAAAAGCATGATTAGTTGCTGAAAATTATGATTAAAAATCTGTTATGATTTAATTCATGAAAGAGGCGTTGAAATGATGAAAAATGAGTCTTAACGTGGCTGTTTTGGAAATCAGTGATAAAGGGATTAAAAATAAAAAATTAAATCCTAAAGTATATGTTAATTAAGGGGTTTAATGATGATGCAAATGGGTGGAACTTTCTGTGTTAAGAAAATTTAAGAAACACATAATATATGTGTTGTATGTTGAATATATGTGAAGCATATGTGTGAATGGTTGATACGTGACTTATGTGAACTTGCTAAAATGAAAAATATACATGAAAATGTGATAACATGCATAAGGAAGTTTCTGTGTGATTAAGGATTTATTATCTCAATATTTGAGATTTATTTATGAAGCTTGAAACGTCACTTATATGCTTAGAATAAGCATAGACGTAGGAAAAATGGAAAATGCATGAAAAATGGTTAATGGGAGATAAATCCCCATATGTTGAGATATGAATGTATGTGAATGTATGCTATGTGTTTACCCTAAATATGGGATTAAAACACATTAAGAAAGTATGGAATGAATGCTATGATTACATAAGTGTTTGTCTTGTATGTATCATCGACTTGAAATTGATTATGAATGATATGGATTATGGGATTGGAAAACTAAGTAAATGCAAGAAAATGGCTTGTTATAAATGTAATGCTATGTTTATGTATAGGCAAGGGCAAAGAAGTTAACGAGGAGGAAAGCTAAGCAAGAAAGGTAAGCAAGCAGTTTTTTAAAATGTTTTGTTTTATCAAATGTGATAAAATGCTTATTAATGATGTTCTAACTGTTTATATGAGTTAGAAAATGAATGATTTCAATTTTTTATAAATTGTTTAAGGATGGTCATTCCTTGTATAAATGAGTGTTGAAATGTTATTTTAATTATGATAAATGAATTATTTACTGTTTTGCAAGTATTTATGAAAAGTGATGAAGCATGGATTTAAATGATGTTTCATTGAAACGATGTTTAAAAGGGATGGTGCAAAGAATTCTCTACATGAGAATGACAAGATGCCATGTACAAGAGGTATATAATGTCGGGGTGACTAAAAGTCATGCATGGAATGGAAATCAAGTAGGCTAGTCAAGGCAGAAAGCAGGACAAGGAGTCCACCCTTGATGTCGCCAAGTCGGAAGGTCTGGCGCCAAGGATGGAAAGGATCATGTCATTAAAGAATGTTCAACGAGCTAGAGTACCCTCACATGAAGGATAATGTCATGAATATGCATTTGCACATCCAATGTTTATGAAATGCCCAAAAATTGGGATTAAACTGGTTTACATGACCGGTTTAAATGAAAGGTTTATGAATGGTTTACGAAAAGGTTTCTGCTCGCAAGTAGTTGATCACTTGCTAAGTGTCTCCTATCGAATGAAGAGAAATGCTTTTAAATAATGTTGCCTTCAAAATGAATTGCCTGAAAACCCTATAGCTTACTTATTGAGTTTCGACTCATGTTTTATTTTCCAAACCCAAAGACAGGTGAAAGGAAGGAGGCAAGGAGCACAGGTGGAGATTCAAGAATGAATGAATTCTTATGAACACCTGTATATGCCTTTATGTATGAATGATAACGTTAAATTGTGAATTAATGTTGTATATGAATTATGTTATGATTTTGTGACCATAGAAGGCGAAAAATTATTATGGTCAATTGTTAAGGATTATTTATTATGATATGATTAAGTATGAAATTTATGAAATCATATGTATATATCTCAAATGGTGTAATGACCTAAAAAGGAATTTGATGAAAATTGAACGTATGAAATGATATAAACTCCTATAGAGTTAAGTTTAAGTGGATAAATATCCAATAAGCCT
Source organism: Annona cherimola (assembly GCA_030490835.1). NCBI lineage: Eukaryota > Viridiplantae > Streptophyta > Magnoliopsida > Magnoliales > Annonaceae > Annona > Annona cherimola. The sequence continues at coordinate 79,324,682 of CM059974.1, forward strand.
TTGTGTGACAGCGTCGACTTGGGTTCCAACTTGACTTCAAGTCGCATGTGGAGTTGACCTGGGGATGCGACTTCACCCAAGTCGCACATGGAGTCGACTTCAGGTGCGACTTCAGCAGTCTTGGATCAAATTTCAACGCTGGAAGGTTTAAGCATCTGAAGTCAATAGTGGAGTCAACTTGGGTCTGTGACTTCACCCAAGTCGCAGCTGGAGTCGACTTGAACTTGCGACTTCACCTGTCTTGGATCTAAAATTCAGCACTAGAAGGATTTGCTCTTTCCAAGTCGACACTGAAGTCGACTTGGCATTGCGACTTGGTCTGTCAGATTCTGAATTTTAATTTTCTATCCTTTAAACAATTTCAACAAATCATATTAGTACCCAAAACATTCTCAAATTGAGTTGTTAATCATCAAAATGCAGATTGTGCTTAATTTTTCATTGATTCCAATAGGATAGTGGCTGCTCAAGACATATGACGGGAGAAAGAGGATTGCTACATATGATCAAATCATGTAGTGAAGGAACAGTCACATTTGGAAATAATGAAAAAGATATAATTAAAGGTAAACGAAATGTGTATGGAAATTCAAATGCATGTATTGAGGATGTGCTATTTGTTGAGGGACTCAAGCACAACTTAATGAGCATTAGTCAACTGTGTGCTAAAGGCTATAAAGTTGTATTTGAATCTTCTTTATGCAATGTATTTGATGATGATCACATAGTTTTTAGTGGCAAAAGACATGAAAATGTATATTTGGTTTGTCTTGATGAACTTGATGAAAAATTTCTTATAGCAATTGAAAATGATCTATGGATATGGCATAAAAGGCTTGGACATATAAATATGTCAAATATTAAAACCTTGTGGAAAAAGAGCCTAGTGGAAGGATTGTCAAAGCTTAAATATGACAAAGACAAAATATATAAGCATGCCAACTATCCAAGCAACCCAAAATGCCATTTTCCACAAAAAAGAAATTTTCAACAACTAGGACACTTGAAATACTACATATGGATCTTTACGGGCCATCAAACATTTTAACTCTTGGTGGGAAAAAGTATGTATTTGTCATAATTGATGATTTTTCAAGATTTACATTGATAATACTCTTAGCTAGCCAAGATGAAGCCTTCTCCATGTTTGTTACTTTTTCAAAGTTGGTGCAAAATGAAAAGTAAAACACAATATATCCATTAGAAGTGATCATGGTGGTGAATTTGAAAATAAACAATTTTTAGAATTCTGCAATGAGAAAGAAATTCACCACACATTTTCCGCACCAAGAACTCCCCAACAAAATGGGGTAGTTCAAAGGAAAAATAGAACAATACAAGAGATGACTAGAACCATGCTAAATGAGAGCAAATTATCCAAAAGATTTTGGGGTGAAGCAGTAAGTATAGCATGTCATGTACTAAATCGAGTTACCATAAGAGCAATCTTGAAAAAGACCCCATATGAACTATGAAAGGTTAGATGACCAAACATTTCATATTTTCATGCTTTTGGATGTACTTGCTATGTGTTGAATAATGAAAAAACAAACTTGGGAAAGTTCGATGCCAAAAGTGATGGGGTAATATTCCTTGGTTATTCATCAAATGGCAAAGCATATAGAGTTTTTAACAATAGAAATCAAATAGTAGAAGAATCAATACATGTTGTATTTGATGAATTTAACCAAAATCCCAAAAATGAGGATGAGTTAAGTGATGTAGATGAAGCATTAAGGAATCCAGAAAAGGAACAACTAGAACAACAAGGAGGAACCGAAATAAAGCAAGAGAATTCCACGGAGGAAAGGGTAAGTAAAGGTAATAGTTATTATGAACCTCCTACTGATTTAAAATTAAAAAATGACCATCTAATTAAGCAAGTTATTGGCAATATATATGGAGTAAAAACTAAAAGGTCTAGACACAATATTTGTGTAGAATTTACTTTTGTGTCTAAAATTGAACCAACTTCTATTGATCAAGCTCTCAATGATGAAAATTGGATCGTTGCAATGCAAGAAGAGCTAAATCAATTTGAAAGAAATAAAATATGTCACCTAGTTCCTAGACCCAAAGATTGCACGATTATTGGTACCAAATGGATTTTTAGGAACAAATTAGACGAAAGTGGACTTGTAGTGAGAAACAAAGCCAAATTAGTAGCCAAAGGATATTCCCAAGAAGAGGGAATTGATTTCGAAGAATCCTATACTCCTGTGGCTAGATTAGAGGTCAGACATATCCTGCTAGCTTTTGCTTCTCATATGAACTTTAAATTGTTTCAAATGGATGTGAAAAGTGCATTTTTGAATGAATACTTAAATGAGGAAGTATATGTTAGACAACCTCCGGAATTCGAAGAGAAGGATCAATCGAAATTTTTTTCAAATTAAGAAAAGCATTATATGGACTTAAACAAGCTCCAAGAGCTTGGTATGAAAGGTTAAACAAGTTTTTGATTGATCATGACTTTTAAAGAAGAAAAGTCGATACAACTTTATTTATTAAATACAAGGATAGAAATATTTTAATTGTTCAAATTTATGTTGATGATATAATATTCGGTACTACTAACGAAACTCTGTGCCAAGAATTTTTTGAGATTATTGTAATACCCAGATCCAAGTAGGACTCATATAAGTACATTTAAATTGTAATTATGACTTATGTATGAATTGGTTGATTTATGGTGATTTTCATAATTTGATGGATTTTTGCAATTAGAGTTGCAATTAAGAATGGTGATTAAGATTAATCGTCATAGCCCAATGAGATTCAATATGACTAAAGTAGCTTAATGAGGATTAGAAAATTCTAATGTGGCATGAATAATTATTTTAATTTTCATGATTTGATTAATGGAAATTAAAATGATAATTATGGAATTATGTTGGAAAATGTAGAAAATTCGTAACTTGACGCCTATAAAGCGGATTGAGATAAAATTTGAAAGATAAGCTCATTACTTTGGGCTCAAACTTATGGATGGATTGGATTAAGGAAAATGTGAGGAGATTATGATGATAATTATTTATTTTCATCTCACACCCAAAGGATAATTTCAAATGATCATAACTTGACCTAGAAAAGTCATATTGAGGTAAAATTCGTAACGGGTGAATAAAATTATGAAATCAACGCTATGGAAGGATTGGATTAATCTAATTACCATGGGAATATTCTTAATAAAAAAAAGTGAGTTGCGTTCACTTTGTGCACCCAAAAGCACCATAGCATTTATTAAAAAGTAATTGGTTTAATGACTTGGTTTAATGCCCATGAGAGGGGTCAAATGGAGGTGTTTTGAGCTATATTTTTTGGATTTTTTTAATGCTAAAATCCATGGAAAATCCAGGGCTTAAATGCTTGATTTAAGAGGCTAAGGTATAGCTTCAATGAGGCAAGGAGTGGTGTCAATGCATGTGACGCCCAAGGGTGATAAATGCATGGATTTTGATTTTTTATAAATGAAAAATATGATTTAAATGACCTAGGAAACTAGTGTGAGTTATGAATGTGATATGGGTTGATTTTAGTGGAAAGAAAATGTCATAAGGTCCATGAAATGTTGACGTTTCTAAGTGGATAGCTTTGTGGACCATTAATGTGATGATTTTGATGAATTTTATATAAGATAATTACCCATTTTACAAGGGTAATATTGTGACATGTCATCAAGGGATAAGATGCCCATTAATTACCCTCCAAATGAGGAGGCAAAGTGGGCCCAAAAATCTGGAAAATGAAGGGCATAAGAAGGAGCATGGACGTTACATGAGAGAGGGTTAGAGAGAGAAAGTTTCAAGGAGGGAAAAATCCCCAAAAGTGGCAGCATCTGGAACGTCCCCAATCCAGAAAGAAAAGAAAGCAAAAGAGGAGAAAATGAGAACAAGAAAGAGGAAGAAAAGAGAAGAATTCAAGTAGGAAAGTTTTGGATCAAAGTTTCCTAGAATTCAAGTAAGTATACTTCATGTTTTGGGTTCTTTAATCCTAAGTTTTCACCTCAAATTATAGGTCATGAATTTGATTCATAATTAATCCTTAAAATATGATTCATGATGCCCTTGATTAGGGTATTGAATGATATTTGAATGGTATAAATGAAATCAAGGGTCAAAAAGGGTTAAATGGGATGTTAGGGTTGATTTTTGAGATGGAATCTATCTTAAATTTTCTTAAAACCCTAAGTCAAGTTGCTATTTTGTTCAAGCATGATTATTAGGGCATGATTCATGTTCTTATGAATTACATATGTTGATTTGGCTATATGTTAATGATTTTAGCAAAAATGGATCTTAGGATTTTCATACAATACTCGATTTTTTATTTTTATGTTAAATATGATGCAAAGAGGAGCTTAAATGATTTATGGGTAAATTTTAGGATAAATTACCCCAAATTAAGGGTACTTTGGATTTTCAAAAGGGCTTGGAAAGATTTTTCCTAAATCTAATTTTTTGGGGCATATACATAGGAACGTCCAAATGGGGCTAAAATGGGTACCCTACATGTATATTATGTTGCTGTTTTGTAAATAATTAAATTATGAATGTTTTATAGGGTAAAATAACCTAGGATTAGGATACTTTGGATGACCAAAATAAGTTGGGAAGGTATGCCCTAAATCAGATTTTTAAGGGTATGCAAAGGGGTGTCCAAAGAGGGGTGCACAAGGTTCCAAGACATGTATGAAAGTTGTTGTTTTGGAGGCAACCAATATATGAATTATAAATATGTGATATTACCTTAAATTTGCGTTAAGAAAATAATGATTAATTGCTGAAATTTATGGATTAAAAATCTGTTTTGATTTAAATATCAAAAGAGGCATTGTGTGAAACCCAGACCCAAGTAAAGTTTATTTATATGCATTTGGCATATAAATATGAATCAAGTATAATTTAGTGAAACTATAAATAATTTCAATTTGCAATATTGACGATTTATTGCAATTAGGGCAAGTGATTATGAATGATCAATATAAGACGATATGGGTCAATGTGATTAAAGAGGCTTAATGAGAATTAAGGAAAGTTGATATATTGAGGATAATTACCTCATATAATATGGTTTAATTAATAGAGATTATGATGCTAATTATGCAGTTAGAGTAGAAAATGCTAGAAAATGCGTAACTCGACGCCGGGAAGGCGGATTAAGATGAAAACTGAAAGGAAACCACATAATTTTGTGCTTAATCTCATGGAAATTATGTATTATGAAAATAAGGATGAAATTTGGATGAAAATTGATCATCACCGTCCAAAAATTCAAATGGTCATAACTTGAGCTAGAAAAGTTAGATTGAGATGAAATTTGAAATGAATGGTTAAAATTATGAGAAATATGAAATAATAGGTTTGGAATTAAGCTAATGATAATAAAATCAAGTGATTAATGATATAATTAAGGAGCTAATGAGCTAACTCAAGTGAGACAATGTAGGTGGCCCACACATGGACGATCAAGGGGCTATTGAATGTGATTTTTGAATTTTTAAAAAAATGGAAAATGTGTATTTTAATGACCTAGGCAGATAGGGTGAATATTGGAAGAAATATGGGATGATTTTTGTGCCAAGAAAATTCCAAAAAGTCCATGATAAGTGGACCCCACCAGTGGATAGCATTATGGGGCAAGAGAGAGGTTACGGTAGACGCAGCTTTTTGGATTTTTTATTAATTTTTTTAATAGATAATTTGACCCCTAAATTATCTCCTAGGTATGGTGATTAAATATACAATAAATTAAAGTTGCAATTTTGTGGAAAAATTGCAAAAAGAGGCAGCCGATGTGGACGTGATTGCATGGACACAAAATGGACAGCAGGAGATGTGGACGATCATGCTGCATTATCTGATTTTTATGATTTTTTTTAATAAGATAAATTGACCCCTAAGTATTCTATTAGCTAGGGTAGTTAATTAGCCATTAATTAAAGTAAAAATTCGTTGGAAAAATGGCAAACGTTGCTGCAAAGTGGACGTCCAAACAAGGGACAGATTTGTGTCCATTAATGAATGGATTTTTGATGATTTTTTATAAGATAATTACTTAATTTAAATGGCCCATATTTTTCCATGTCAGCAACAGGGGATAACCATGTCTTAATCATGCTTTAAATAAAGCAAAAATTGGGGCCCACAAGCTGGAAAATCCAGCTTTTGCTCCAAGTACACGTCCATTTGATTTAAGGGGGAGGAGAGAGAATATGTTAAGGAGCAAACCCATTTTCCAGCAGCATGAGGGGGGGGGGGGGGAAAGAGGAGAAAAAGAGAAGGAAAAATGGGAAGAAAGAAGAGGAACCATGCTAGGAAAAATGTAATTCTAGTTGATTCAATTCCAAGTAAGTATACCCTTTGATTTTGGGGTGAAAATCATAACTGGAATTTTCTTAAATCCTATGTGATGTTTCTGTTTTGATATTTAATCATAATTATATGATGATTCATTATTATATGAATTATATAAGTTGATTTATAAAGTTTAATTTGGAGATTAAACAGCCCATATCATCTAATCTACACTTATGTGTAGTAAATCTGAACTAGGAAAGAAAAATATCGAAGAAATAGTAAATTAACGAATGTTATCATGAAAATTTTTGAAAATACTCATGATATGATTATTAAGCAACTATAAAATTTTCAGAACAAAAGGATGAGTATGTTGGAAATTAAAATCCGAGAAAATAAACCTGAACAGGGTTGAACGAGTGTCAGGATCAGCGAAAATATACAATACATATTTATAATTATAATAAAAAAATAAAAATTAGGTTTTCATATGTATAAATATACCCCATAATTAACGTGATTTGGACTGTCTGAAAAGGGATGCTGCTGTCCAGCAGAGTAAAAATACCAAAATAAATAGAAATACTAAATATTTCATGCTGGAAATATTTATTTTGATTAATTAATGTATTTATTAAAGCATGGTATAAATTTCAGATCAAAACCAGTTTATTTGATATTAATTGAAGATTTTGAAAATTCAGTGTGCCTGAATTCAGCATTATGGACAGCTTAAGGAATAAATCAAGATAAATGTTAAATTCAATATTTTTGTGATGGAATTTAAATTAAAATGGGATATAAACAAGTATCATAAATTATTATGTGTATTTAACCTATTAAAGGTGGGTTTAAGAAAGGATGGAACATAGGGTAATGTATAACACCCGATTTCCATATTTTGATGTTGAAAATGATAAATGGATTATGTGAAGTGTTAAAATGAAAAAATGCATAAAGATATGATGGAAAATGTGTATTAGGTACTGTTTAAGTAAATAATGATAATCTCAAATTTTAAGATTATTATATGATACCTAAGTTAGCAACTAAGGGCTTAAAATGAGCACCGATGTGTGAAAAATGAAAACTATGTTAAAAATGATAAATGGAGGTAATGAACTTCCAAATAATGTTTTAATGAGTGATTATTATATTTATGTAAGTTTACCCTACATAAGGGTATTAAAATGAATGAATGGATGATTTTATATGTATAGGCTATGTGCTAAGTATGAGTACCCGACTTGAAAGACAAGGGGGTCAAGCCAAGTCCAAATGAATTTACATAGGTTAGAAAACCTAAGGGATTTATGTATTTGAAGTTAATGTAAATAAATGAAATATTATTTTCACTTATCTAGGCAAAGGCAAGGAAAAGAGTGGAAGAAAATGATTATGGCGATCTCAGGTAAGTAAGCGAACTTTTCAAATTACTTATTTTTCCTTATGTGATGAAATGATGATATGTCAATGTTTTTATGAATGTTTTACAAGTGGGCAAGTACAAGTTTTGGAAAATGATGGCTTTAACGAAAAGCCTTAAGGTTTGCTTCATGGGAAGCAAGCAACACTGTTTAAGATAAATAATTTATCTCAAGTGTTACCAATGTTGGGAATGCTTTATGTTAATGGATTTGAGAAATTGCTTATGAGTAAGCAAGTTCTCCATGAATATAATTTTAAAGGAATTTTATGTTTTATGTCGATGTTTTTAAGGAATTTACTTTAAAGTAAGCAAATTCTTTATGATGTTGTTTCAAAAGTATTTTATAAGAAAAGGGAATTTTGCCCTTTTTCACAAAACAACAAATGTAAATAACTTTTTAATTTCTCTTATGATGTTTTACAATAAACGATTAAGATTATAAAAGCAAAGATTGGTTTTCTATGTTGTGATATTTAATTATAAATGATAATTTGGACATAGCCCGTATGTTTTGAAATGATATTTGAAAAGTTTTGATTTTCTTTAGATAAGGAAATCTGTGATGAAAATGTTTTCAAAAATATTTATACGAATATTGTTGAAAGAGATTTAAGGATGACCAACCTAATAAGTGATTTCATAAAATGGTTTAATTTCAGGTTGCTAAATGGCATGCAAAAGACTATGCGATTCTCCTTTTTGTACACAATAGTATAATAGATATGTTGATAATAATATAATTTTTAGGTTGTAGAGAAGGGGTGGTATAATTGCATAACTTTTGTAAATAAAAAGGCCCTGAAATGGAAACCAAGAAAAATACTAGGAAAAAAATACATGGTTTATCTTTGAAAATCTAACAACTTTGATGTTCTTTCATAAGGGTTTTAAGAAGTATTGTTTTTCAAACATTTCAAAGGATTGTCAAAATATTTTACTCAAAATTCTTTTAAAAGAATTTAAGGATGGTCATCCGAAATTTAGATTTCAAATGACAACTTGTTTAAAGTGGGTGCGCTCGCTTTACAAGTTGACACGGACTGCGGTCTGTGAGGTATTTTAAAAAAATAATTTTTAAAAATATAGACTTCGGTCTCTAATGTTTATCGAGTATGGATGCAGACTACGGTCTGTGATCCCGGTTTAAAAGGACACGGGCTGTGGTCTGTGATACTTTAAACCAAATGGACTGCGGTTAGTCAGGATAATATATGGTGCACCAGTACAAGGAATAGGCCGGTTGTAGAGCATGGTTGGGTTGGCCGGGGCCCACTCTACATATGGCCAAGTCGCTAAGGGATGGCAGGAGGCCAGCGGCGTCCTCCTTGAGATGGGAGCAGGATAAAGAAAACAACTGCCTGGTTAGTGTGCTGTTAAGGATTCTCTTCCAAAAGGTAGAGTGATCACTTGCTAAGTGTCACTACTGGATGGAGAGAAATGCATTTGCTTATGTTTTGCTTTTGAAAAGCCCAAAGATTAGGACATGAAACCATATTTTTATAAAAGTTACCCTAAAGGGATTTTTATGACATGGTTACCCTAAAAATAGGGTGTTTTACACAAAAGTGTAAATAATAAGGATGAAAGGAAACATTTTTATGCAAATGGATTTATGAAAATAGTTTATGATTTTAATTATCTTATTTGCTATAAACAAGCCCGAAGATGGTGATTGTGAAAAAGATTTATGTCAAACTTGGTTCTGGACAGAGAATGTCCATTTTCAAAAGGCTTAAATGGAAAAGTATTTTGGCACATATGAATGTCCATTGCCAAAGAAAGATATGTCAAAAATGTTTTGAGACATCAAATGTCTCTTGGCTAAATGAATTTAAGATGAAAAATGTTTTTGGATATAGAAATGTCCTTTGCCGAGAAAGGCTTATGTGTATGATGTTTTAGGACATGATAATGTCCTTCTCTAAAAAGGAGTTATGAAGAAAATATTTTAGACGTAAAACGTCCACTAATGAAAGATGATTTTATGTAAATGTCCTTGAACATTAGAAATGTTCATATAAGACTAAAGGAAATTAATTAAAGAGGGTAAAATGTATAAGTTTTGCCTTAACAAGCCCACACTTGGCTTGTAAATGATTTTAAGAATGATGTTTTGTGATAATGTTTAAGGACATGGAACTGTCCTTATGAATAAAGATTTCATGATAATATTTTAGGACATATGCATGTCCTCAAGTAAAAAGGTATTCAAGATGTTTAAGAAAAAGGTTTTAAAGGAAGTCTTGCCCTAAAGACAAAATGCTTTCTTACTGAGTTGTCACTCACGTTTTGTTTTTCAAAACCTTAGACAGGTACCGGGAAACTCAAGGAAATGCAAATCTGAGTAATGAAGTAAGGCATGAGATGATAGCCAGGTAGGCTATAAGGAATGAGAAAGCATAAATATGCTAAGGTATGTTAATGTGTATGTGAACTTAATTAGAATTTTAAGTTCCATATGATTCAATAATTGAATGCATAGATGTATGAATGTAAAATGTGATGATTTAGTCAAGGAAACTTTCATTGTAGAAAAGCAGGATGAGATGCTATGAAATAGAATTTGAAATTTTATTACAAGTGTATCGGCACTTGTTTGATGAATGATGTGAAATGTAAAAAAAAGATTGATGAATAAATCGAAAAAAAAAAATTGGACGAAATCCAATTAAGAACTCGCCGCATGATCAGGGCAACAATCCTGATTCACATTTACCAATCAATAAGGTCTTGAGGTAAGGAAGTGACGTCTCGGTTTGGGGCGCCACACATTGAAAGGATGAAAACGGGTTCCAAAGTTGATGTTTTGGAACCCTATGATACATGGGTTAAATTTTCAAAAGTAAACCCTAAAATATATGTTAATTAAGGGATTTAATCATGCTGAATTGGGATACAAGTTGCTGTTTTGAAAAAAAGTTTAAGAAACACATAAGTTATGTAACATAAGATGAGTGTATATGGAAATATATGTATGAATAAGTGATGAATAACTTATGTGAATTTCTAAAATGCAAAAAATGCATGAAATAATGGTAAAAGGCATGATAATGTTGTGGTTTTGACAATTAAGTATAATCTCAAATTTTGAGATTAATATACAAGGTTTAAGACGTCATATATGTGTCTAAAGTGAGCACCGACGTATGAAATGTGAAAAATATGTGACAAATGATAAATGGGAGCTAATGAACCTCCATATAATAATTTAATGGAAGGGTTATACTATATTTAAATGTTTACCCTACATACGGGTATTAAAAATGAATGAATGGATGATATGATATATAGGTTATGTTGTTATGTATGAACAACCGACTTGAAAGACAAGTGGGTTAAGCTAGTTCAATGTAAATCCAAATGGATTCATGTAGGTTGAAAAACCTTAATGGATGCAAGCATTTGAAGTTGATGCATATAAATGAAATTTCAACTTCATTTATTTACGCAAAGACAAGGATGGAAGAAAGAGAATTAAGGCTATCTCAAGTAAGCAGGCTAACTTTCCAAAATATTATTTTCCTTTTATGTGTTGACATGATTGAAAATGTTATGATGATGTTTTGACGAATGGGCAATCACAAGTTTTGAAAACGATGGCTTTAATGGAAAGCCACAAGTTTTGGAAAAGGATGGCTTTAATGGAAAACCTCAAGGTTTGCTTCATGGGAAGTAAGCAACACTTTTTAAGATAATTATCTTATCACAAGTGTTACCAAAGATTGTGAATGCTTTATGTTGATGTATTTAGGAATTTCCTTACAAATTGGTGAATTCTTCATGATGCTGTTTCTTAAGGATTTCATGCTTTATGTCAATAGATTTTAAGCAAGTAAGTTCTTTAAGATGTTGATTTCAAAAAGGATTTGATTTCTATGTCATAACGTTTAAACATAAACGATAATTTGGACATGGTCCATATTGTTTGAAATGATATTAGAAAAGTTTTGATTTCCTTTAGATAAGGAAATATGTTGAAAATGTCTTGAAAAATATTTATATGGATGTTGTTAAAAAGGGGTTTAAGGATGACCAACCCGATAAGTTGATGTCATAAAATGGTTTGATTTCAGGTTGCTAAAATGATATGCAAAAGGCTATGCAAGCCCCTCTTTATGTAAAAAATGGCAAGACGGATATGTGGACAAGGATTTGATATCAGGGTGGTTAAGAAGGGGATGATACAATTGTATAACCTTTGCAGGCAAAAGGCCCTGAAATGGATACCAAGAAAATGCTAGAAAAATATGTGGTTTATTCTTGAAAATCCAAAAACTTTGAAGTCTTTTTATCATAATGATTTTAAGATCTATTGTCTTCTTAAGCATTTCAAATGCTTATCAAAATGTCTTACTCAAAATATTTTTAAAAAAATTTAAAGGAGGACATCGTAAAACTAGATTTCAAATGATAACTTGTTAAGTGGGAGCGCTCACTTTACAAGTTGATACGGACTGCGGTCTGTAATGTTCTTTTTTTAAAAATGATTTAAAAAGATACAAACTTCGGTCTGTGATGTTTTTCAAGATGGTTTAAAAGGACACGGGTTGCGGTCTGTGATACTTTAAACCACACAGACTACGGTCTATGATGTTTTATGAGATTATGCTAACATATGAACATTTATTATGATGATGTATGGAGCACCAATATAAGGAATAGGTCTGTTGTAGAGCACGATTGGAGATGGGCCGGGGCCCATTCTACATATGGCCAAGTCGCTAAGCGATGGTAGGAGGCCAGCGGCGCCTTCTCTGAAATGGGAGAAGATAATGGAATAGCCGCCTGGCTAGCGTGCTATTAATGATGGATTTTCTTCCAAAAGTTAGAATGATTACTTGTTAAGTGTCACTACTGGACGGGGAGAAATGCATTTGCATATGTTTTGCTTTTGAAAACCCCAAGGATTGGGACATAAAAGCGTTTATGCGAAAAGTTATCCTACATGGGATTTTATGAGCCACATAGCTTAGGATGTTTTATACAAAAAGGTGTAAATAACAAGAATGAGATGAACTGTTTTTATGTAAATGCTTTCATGAAAGTGGAATTATATGTTTTTTTCTTGTTGCTATAACAAGCCCCAAAATGGGAATTACGAAATAAGTTTTATGTCTTGTTTGCTATAAACAAGCCCTAAGATGGGGATTATGAAAAGGATTATGTGAAAAGTGTTTATGGACATGAGAATTTCCAATGCCAAAGTGCTTAAATGAAAAGTATTTTTGGACATGAGAATGTCCTTTGCCGAAGAGTTTATGCGAAAAATATTTTAGGACACATGAACGTTGGTTTCCAAAAGGATTTATGTGGAAGAATGTTTTAGGACATATGAATGTTCATTTCCAAAAGGATTTATGTGGAAGAATGTTTTAGGACATATAGATGTCCATTGCTGAAGAAAGTTTATGTCAAAGATGTTTTGGGACATTAAATGTCCCTTAGCTAAAGGAATTTATGATGAAAAATGTTTTGGATGTAAAAACGTCCATTGGCAAAAGAAGGTTTTATGTAAATGTATTGAGACATTATAAATGTTCACACAAGACCAAAGAAAATTAATTAAAGAGGGTAAAACGCATATGTTTTGCCTTAACAAGCCCAGACGTGACTTGTAAATGATTTTAAAAATGGACGTTTATGAAAATGTTCTAGGACATAGAATTGTCCTCATGAACAAAGGATTATATGACAATGTATTAGGACATACAAATTTTCTCATGTAAAAAGTTGTTCAAGATGTTTAATAAAATGTTTTAAAGGAAAGTCTTGCCCCAAAATGCTTGCTTACTGAGTTATCACTCACATTTGTTTTCCCAAACCTTAGACAGGTACAAGGAAGCTTAAGAGGTCGTGAACCTGAGCATCTAAGGAAAGGTAAGAGATGATATACAAATGTGGGCTAAAATGATTAGCCAAGATGTATGAGATGGTATGCCTTAATGTTCTAAGCTGACATATGTGAACTTATTTAGGTTCTAAATTCTATGTGAACTAAGGGTTGGATGCATGTATGAAATAAAAATGTCATGATCAGGTCAAAAGGACCTTTAATGTAGAAAAGCAAGTTGAGATGTTATGAATAAAATGTGCACTTAATATGTGCAATTGATTACAAGTATATCATCGTTTGTAATGTGAATGAAGTAAAATATAAAGAAGCGAAACGAAAAAAAATTTGGACGAGATCCAATTAAGAACCCGCCGCGTGATCAGGGCAACAATCCTGATTCACATTTATCAATCGATAAGATCTTGGAGTAAGGCTTTGTGAAACCCTGATCTTAGACACGTATATTAAACCCTAGGGTTGTAAACCCTAGATAATATATTAGGGAAATATACATTCATGAGTATGAAAATATGTGAAAATAGAGGTTAAAATAATTAATTATAAAATTCGGATGAATAGTGCACGTGAATAGTAAACGTGGGATTAAGGAATATGCTAAGTTAATCACTTTGGATTAACTTAATCATAAAAGACAAAAAAGGAAGCTTCCCACTAAAGGACAAAAATGCTTTTTGGATTAAAATAATAATTTTCGGATTTTTATGGATTTTTGTGAAGAAAATGAAGAAAAATTCATATCTTGCAATCCAGACGTCAGATTGAAATGGAATTTTTTATGGATGGCTAAAATATGATGATGAACATGATGAGTGGTCCAAGATTGATTAAAAATCATAAATCAAGGGTCAAGATTAAACGTCATTTGAAGATAAAAAAGTAGCTTTACTTTTTCATTAATTAGAATTTGACTTTGGATTAATTTTAATTAATTAAATAGATAAATAATAAATGCAAAATCAGCACAAGGCTCAAGGAGTGCAGGGGCTGTGGAAAAAGGGAGCCAAATCCAATGGTTCAAATTCATCATCATCGAAGGTCAATGGATGAGATTGAATTAGCTTAAAATAATTAATTTCAATAAATAAAAAATTATAAAAAATAGGGTTGACATAGTGGGCATGAACAGTAGCTAGGGGGGCTGCACAAGGCTCAACACGCCTTTTGGAAATTAGAAAAAAATATATTTAGAATTTAAACCTCAAGCAAAGGGGGTAAATTGTAATTTGATGAAAAATTCAACCCTATAAATAGGGGCAAGGTGAGAACGACCAAAGGCACTCCAAGCTTAAAAAAATTCAAGCATTCCCACCCCCAAACACGTTTTTGGCCTTTAGAGAAAGAAGGAGAGAAGGAAAGAGAGAGAAAGAGCCAAGTAGGAGGAGAGTTCTCCACTTGAGGTAAGGGAATTCTTCCCAAATTTCTTTTGGGTATTAATTAGGGTAAAACCATGCTTAGATAATATCTAAGCATGATAAAATAAGTAAATTTATAATGCCTAAGTGAAATTTTGCCGAAACATCGAAAATTTGGAGTGAATATAAAGCATTCGGGAAAATCATGTATGATATGTGTAAAAAATTCTCTAATATTTATAAATGATTATTTGGGATGAATTTTTATGATAGTTATGATGTTGGAATGATGATATATTAATCTCATGATTTTTGGATTTAAGGATTATGCTTAAGCGAAATTATGATGAATTTTAGTATATGAAGAAAATGATTTATTTGGCCAAGTAAATGATGATAAATTTAAAATTCATGAATTTTTTTCATTATATACTAATCATAAGCTATGTCATGGTATTTTTTATTTTTGGCAAAAATGTCAATTTTTGGAACCCATGAATAGTAACCCACATTGCTGTGAACAGTAACCTCGGGTGAACATTAACCCATGAACAGTGATCATGAACAGTAAACAGCGTGATTTTGGAAAAAATTGAGATTTATTTTTTTGAGGATATATGGATGGAATTTTTTAAGGATTTATGGATAAAAATCCATATAAGGAGGTAATGACCAAGTATTTATAAAGGGATAACCTCTATAAAAATGAGGTAATATGTGATCATAAATCATGCATGGAAAGCAACCTAAGACATGGAATGGATGGATAAAATATCCATTTTCCTTGTAGAGGGAAAAAGGAAGGAGAAGGTTGAGAACACCGACTGAGGAGGTAAGCAAGCATAACTTTGAAAATGTGATTTTATTACTTCATTGGAAGCAAACAAACACTTTTGAAATTATGTTTTATTCTGAAGTATTTATGAAATGTGTTTAAGGGTGACCATTCCTATAATGTTTTGAAATTATGAATATTTATGAGTTTTTATGAAAAGTCATGTCGGCATATTGATATTACGTGATGTTCATGGACATGTGCACATATATGATGTATAATGAAGAGGCTTTGGTGGAGGTAGAAAGTGGATCAGAGAGTCCCCCTTCACTATTGCCAAGTCGTATGGGCTGTGTGCCGACGGCGTCCTCCCAAGAGGGTTGAGGCAAAGGAAAGTCATGTGTGAATGAATACATTGAATTTTTATGAAATGCATAAGTATGAAAAGGTTTACATGATGTTTTATCAAAACAATGTTTCAAAAAGGGATGGTGCAAATAATTCTCTACATGAGAATGACAAATCACCTGGTGTAAGAGTTATATAATGCCGGGAAAATCAAAAGTCATGCATGTAGGAGACCATGTAGGCTAATCAAGGTAAAGGACACAAGGTCCCCCTTGACGAGGCCAAGTCGGAGAGAGAGTCGGCGTATTGGACCATGCTATGTGAGATGTTTCCTGGGCTAGCATACACATACACGAAGGTCTATGTCAGGAATGGAAAGGAAGCATTTGCAAATCCAACATTTATGAAATGATTTTTATGAAAAGGTCTCTATTCCATTGGTAGTTGATCACTTGATAAGTGTCTCCTATCAAATGGAAAGAAATGCATTTGAATGCAAGAAAAATGTTTACTTGCCAAAGAAAAAGGCTTGCTTACTGAGTATTATTACTCATATGTGTTTTCAAAATGACAAACAGGCTATGGAGCTGACTCATAAAGAATGCCAGGTAGAAATGACCTGCAAATTTAATTGCAGTTCTATGTATGCGTCCAAATGGACAAATGTATGATAATCATGTTGAAGACATGTTTTATGGATATTACAAACATGATTGTACTTATGTGAATTATTTCAATAAAAAGAAGATATGAATGGTTTTTTATAATATGGATGAGTCTAATATGAATAAAGTGTATGCTTATGTGATGAAAGAAAAAAAAAGAAAAAAAAATTGGACGAGATCCAATTAAGAACCCGCCGCATGATCAGGGCAACAATCCTGAGTTACATTTACCAATCGACAAGATCCCGGAGTAAGGACTATGTGGACACCTCGGTTCGGGGCGCCACGGGCTTAGGATGTGACGTCTCGGGTTAGGGCGCCACAATCATGCAGAGTGAATTCGAAATGAGCATGATGGGAGAGTTAAACTTCTTCCTTGGACTGCAAATTAAGCAACTAGGTGAAGAAATCTTTATAAATTAGTCCATATACGTCAAGGAGATGCTAAAGAATTTCAGAATGCAAAATAGCAAAGGAGCAAACACGCCAATGAGTTCCACCATCAAGATTGACAATGATGAAAAAGGTAAATCTATTGAACAAAATTTATATATAAGCATAATTGGATCTTTGTTATATTTGACTGCTTCTAGATGATATATTTTGTTTAGTATTTGCATGTGTTCAAGATTTCAATCATGTCCAAAAGAATCACACTTAATAGCTATAAAAAGAATTTTCAGATATTTAATTAATACTACTAACCTAGGATTATGGCATCCAAAGGGATCAACATTTGATTTATTCCGCTATTTGGATGTGGATTTTGCCGATTACAAAATAGATAGAAAAAGTACTAGTGGAATATGTCAGTTTCTTGGAAACATGTTGGTTTCATGGTTTTCAAGAAAATAAACTAGTGTTGCTCTATCTACCGCGGAAGCTAAATACTGTGAAACTCTAACCAATGTAGAACCCATATGTATGCATTAATCATGTATATGATATTTATATGTGAATTATGAATGATTTATGTGATTCTGCTAATTATGGCAATTAGGGTTAAGGATTAGCAATAATGATGCGATTAATCATTTTGAGCTAAAATGAGACAATGGGATTAGAGCAAATTGTTGTTGATTTAAATGTGCAAATACATCATGGAAAATCATTTTAATTCATTTAATATGAATTATGAGCATTGGTGAGATAATTGATAATTTTAATGAAAAAACACTAGAAAATTCATAACTCAACGCCCGTAAGGCGGATTCAAGTGAAATTTGAAATGGTAGTTGATGATGTTGGGCTTGGTATTATAGAATTATCCGGTTATGAAAATTCTTGATGAAATGAGTGTTATGATTCATTGATCATATCTCAATTTCAACCGTTAACTTTAAACGGCTATAAAGGGAGCTAGGGAAATCGAATTCAGATGAAATTTGAAACGGTTGAATGAAATTAGGAGATGTTTATTTTGAAAGGCTTAGATTAAGTTTGAAATGTTGGGAAAATACCTGCATTGAAAAAGGTAAGCATGGTTAACTAATACACCTCAAAAGTACTCTTCATTTAATGTTAGAGTACAATGAATAATTACATGTATTTAATGGATATTGAGGTGTCAAATGCAGCATATTTCTAAGGTATTTTGTGTATTATTATGAAATTCTAAAATCCAAATAAAATCCCAGCAATAAAGGTTTGTCATGATGAAGCTACAAACTGAGCAACCTAAGCATAGGTAAGGTGGCAAGAAGGGACGTCCATGGGCTGCATTGCTATTTATTTTTTATTTTTATTATTATTAAAATATGCCACATATTGCTGACATGTAGGGACACCAAGATATGCATTCAATTATGCATATTTCCAGCAATAAAAATATTAAAATGCAGCTGCAATGGAGAAGTGGAAAACGTGGACAACTTGGTTGGAAATTTGGACGTGCATGAGTATGCTGATTTTTGTCATTTTGTTAATTTTTTTAACACCAAATTAATATATGAATTAAAGGTTAATTAAGTATATGATTTACCCTTAAATGGGAATTATTAAAAAAATGAGAAATTGCTGGAAATCAAAGGCAGCAGGGACGTGATTCATGGGAGGCAACTGGACGGTTGGGATTAAAGCAGTTTTTGGATTTTTTCAAAATTGGTAAAAAAAAACCCATTTACTTGGTTGTAATTCAGCGAGCACATGAGGGGGATAATGGAGCATTTAATTATGTGGAAAATGCAGAAAAATGTGGGGTCCACAGCTGGATTGAATCCAGCCCTATAAAGCCATGCACGTCCATTTGAGTGGAGGTTTGAAAAATTCTCTAAGTGCTGAAAATTATCCCCCCAAAGAACAGCATCTCACGTCCATTTTGGCCAGAGAAAGAAGGAAGAAAATCAAGAAAAAAAGGAAGGGAATTGAGGAGGAAAATTATCTCCAAGTGTTTAGGGATTGGAGTGCATAAACCAAGTAAGTATATGTGTAGTTTTGAGTTGATTAACTTGAGTTTTAAACTCTAAAATTTGAATATGAAATGGATGCTTAAAGAGTCTTTAAAATGATGATTTAACATGCTTTTGAATGAAGTTAATAAACCCTAAATCCCCATGATATATTGCTGTTTTGATTGAATGATAATATTAGGTTATGAATCATGTATTTATGCAGATCATATGTTGATTTGAGCTTAAGGATTGAATCTTAGAAAATATGAAACGTAAAGCGACGTTTATGACCCGAATTCTTCATTTTTAGGTTAAAAATTCTATGGAAATGGGTTTGCATGATTTATGAATGTTTTGTAGGGTAAAATACCCTAGGTTTAATTTATTATTTATTCCCAAAATATTTGGGAAAATAAACTCAAATCTGATTTTTTATGGATTTATGAAACGATGGCTAAACGGAGTGGAAACGGGACCCGAAATGGGTAAGCAACTTGCTGTTTTGAGAGGTTTTAATTTATGAATGTTAAACATGTATTAATTCCCTAAATTTGGATTAGGAAAAATGGAATTATTTGCTAAAAATTCGGATTTATTAAACTGCTTAGGGTTATGTGTCAAAAGACACATTAAACGGGCGAAAAACGGGTTCCAAACTTGCTGTTTTGGAAACTTATGGTAAGTGGATTTAAATCCCATAAAAATACCCTAAATGCAGTGATAATTAAGGGAAATTGACACGCTGAAATATGGATTAAATTTCTGATTTAGAAAATTTTATGAAATACATTATGTGTATATTGCCAAATGGGAATATGTGAAGTGATTGATATGCGAGGGTGATTAATGACTTGTGAAATGTGATTTTGTGCAAAAATGCATGAAAATATGATATATTTCATGATTATACATCTCTTTAGAGTGTGTAATGATTAATTACAAATTTTGGAATTTATTTATGAAGTATGAGTGACGATGTATCCATAAAAGGAGCACCAATGTGTGTATCTTGGAAAAGGATTGATAAATGAAAAATTGAGGTTAATGAACCTATGAATGATAATTATTGAATGAATTTTATGTGGATGAATGGATACCCTATTTATGGGGTTATATATGTTATGTGTTAGCCAATGAAATGTGTAAAAATGTGCTATATATGTGTATAATGACTTGAGAAGTCAAATAAATGATATATGTAAATGAAATGGGTTGGAAAACTAAGTGAGATCTGAGGAAAAGAAATATGTGAAAAAGTATATTATTCTCATGTAGGCAAAGGCAAAGAAAAAGTGGAGTCGGAAAGCTAAAGAACATAGGTAAGTAAGCAAATTTTCTAAATGAATTTTGTTTTCTAAATTGTTTACATAAATGCAATTTTTGCTCTAACGTGTTTGATGAAATTGTGGAAATTATTTCTAATATATTTAAGGATGGCCATTCCTTAGTTAAATGGTGTTGAAATGATGTTTTTACTTCAAATGCGATATTATGAAATTTTCTTTGATAAATGCTATGGAAAAATGATTTGAATCTATGTTTCTGATTGAAAAATCATGCTTGCATGTTAAAGATGGATTTATGAAAAGTTCATATGCACAGGTTACTAGGTCCACTGGAAGGGTATAAGCGGACCAATTGTCCCCCCTTGGTGTGGCAAAGTCGCTAAAATAGGCCCAAGGTCGGCGGCGCCCTCTCTGAAATGAGAGATAACGTGGACGGAGGGTCGCCTGACTAGCTTCCATCCTAAGGGAATTATGATGATTATGTTCATGTTTTCATATGGCATTATGCATCTGGTACTCATGATGGGTACAAGATTTATGTTTTCAAGATATACCTTTTGATAAGGTATAAGTTGCTTTTCAAGATGATTTTAAATGTAAAAATGTTGCCTGAAATGATTTGCATGTAAAATGCAAATAGCTTGCTTATTGAGTTTCGACTTACGATTTATTTTCCAAACCCAAAGACAGGTGAAAGATAGGAAATGGCGAAGGAGCAAGTTCCAGCTTGAGAAAGTCATGGAAAAACTTTAGTATTTCTATGTTATGAAATAATTCATGTTGAATGATTGTAACCATTCGAATGTTTTATGTTGATAACTATGGTTAGAACATGCAGTGACATCTGATTTATGTATTTGATGAAATGTTTTTAGTCACCATGTTTTGTATATGATAATGGGTTGGAAATGGCCTAGATATGTTTGAGATGGAAATATGAGAAATCAAGTCCTTATGAGAAAATATTAAATTGGATAAACATCCATTAAAACCCGCCGTGTGATAGGGCAACAATCCTGATCACGTTTACCAATCAATAAGATCCCGAGGTAAGGCTCAGGATGTGACGCTTGGGTTTGGGGTGCCACAAATACATTGCCGTCGGGAGCTGTTGTGCCCAACTACTTTGGATGAAACAACAACTTAATGATTATGGAATTGATTATAAGGATATTCCAATTAGATGTGAAAATATCAGTGCTATTTGTTTGATAAAAAATCCTATGTTGCATTCTAGAACTAATCATATAGATGTAAGACATCATTTTATTAGGGAACATGTTGAAAATCATGATATTTGCTTAGAGTATGTTAAAACTGAAGGCCAAATTGCAGATATTTTCACCAAACCTTTGGCAAATGAACCATTTTACAAAATTAGAAATGATATGGGTATGATCGACACTGATTAGAAACATGACATGTTAAATCTAGATAGGGGGAGCAAATTAGAAAGGATATAGAATTCCAAGTCAATAGAGCCAAGTCGACTCGGACCAGCCCAAGTCAACTTCGGTTAGGGTAAGTCAACTCCGGCGCGACGATTGCGCTGCCGCGCCTCTCCTCCTTTGTGGCGCCCCAGCTCGAGCGTCACAACCTTACTCCAAGATCTATCGATGGGTAAACGTGATCAGGATTGTTGCCCTGTCACACGGCGGGCTTTATTGGATATTTATCCACTTAAACTTAACTCCTTTGGAGTTTATACCATTTCATACTAGCTAATTTCCATCAAATGCCTTTTTAGGTCATTATAGTATTTGAGACATACACATGTGATCTCATAAATTCCATACTTAATCATAACATAATACTTCATGCCTTAGCATTTATCCATAAAAAGTTTTCCCCAATCCGTAGGCATAAATCATAACATGTTTCATATACATCATCCAAATAATCCTTTAGGAACATAATACAACCATTCATACATAAAATCATATACAGGTGTTCATAAGGATTCATTCATTATTGAATCTCCACCTGTGCTCCTTACCTCCTTCCTTTCACCTGTCTTTGGGTTTAGAAAACAAAACATGAGTCGAAACTCAATAAGCAAGCTATAGGGTTTTCAGGAATTCATTTTGAAGGCAACACTGTTTAAAAGCATTTATCTCTATTTGATAGAAGACACTTAACAAGTGATCAACTACCTATGGAACAGAAACCTTTTCATAAATCATTCATAAACCTTTCATATAAACCAGTCATATAAATTAGTTTAATCCCAATTTTTGGGAATTTCATAAACATTGGATGTGCAAATGCATCATTTCCATTCATGACATAATCCTTCATGTGAGGGTATGCTAGCTCAGGGAACATACTTTCATAGCATGATCCTTTCCATCCTTGGCGTCGGACCTTCCGACTTGGCAACGTCAAGGGTAGACCTCTTGTCCTGCTTCTGCCTTGACTAGCCTACTTGATTTCCATTACATGCATGACTTTTAATCACCCCGGCATTATATACCTCTTACACATGGCAACTTATCATTCTCATGTAAGGAATTCTTTGCACCATCCCTTTTAAACATCGTTTCAATGAAACATCGTTTAAATTCATGGTACATCGCTTTTCATGAATAATTGCAAAATAGTAAGCAATTCATTTATTATAATTGAAATAACATTTCAACACATATTGAAATAAAGGAATGATTATCCTTAAATAACTTGGAAATAATTCATCAATCAATTGCAAAATGGTTCAAAACATTTAGAACATCATTTGTAGTCATTTTATGATATTTTGATAAAACGAAAAACATTTAGAAAATTACTTGCTTACCTGTTTCGCCTTAGCTTTCCGTATCACTTATGTCTTTGCGTTTGCCTATACATATAAGAATGACATTGCATTCATAACATTTTCATTTTCTTGCTTAGTTTTCCAACCCATAATCTATTAACATACATAACCCACTTGACTTCCAAGTCGGGTATACATACATCGCACTCACTTGTGCATCATACCATCCATTCCATATTGTTTTTTAAACCTATATTTAAGGTAAACACATAATTATCATTCATAAATCGACATATGGGGATTTATATCTCCCATTTTTCATTTTTCATCTATTTTTCATTTTTCCTACGTCAATGCTCATTCTAAGCATATAAGTGACGTTTTAAGCTTCATAAATAAATCTCAAAAATTGAGATAATCAAAAATCATTCAAAAATCAACATCCTTATGCATTTCATCACATATTCATGCATATTTTTCATTTTATCAACTTCACATAAATCATATATCATCCATTCATACATACATTTCACATAAGTTCATCATACAACACATATATTATGTGTTTCTTAAAATTTCTTAACACAGGAACTTATGTCCTTACTCAGAATGGTTAAAACCCTTAATTAAAATTTAATTTAGGGTCTAATTACTTATTTTCAATCCATTCATCATTGGGTTCCAAAACAGCAACGTTAGGACCCGTTTTTCACCTTTTGAACGCCTCTTTCAAGACTTAAATCTTAACAGATTTTTATGTCATAATTTCCAGAAAATAAACATGCTTTTCTTTACCCAAATTTAGGGTATTATCACATAGTTAAAATCCATAAGTTAGTTGCTTCCAAGGCAGCAACATCTTAAGCATGTTGGGTATCCATTTTGACCCGTTTTGATGTGTCCAAACATATGTCCTTAAAATCAGATTTAGGGAAAATATTTCCAAGCCCTTTTGGACACTCAAATTACCTTAATCCTAGGGTAATTTATCCTCCATAACATCCATTAATCATTTTTTTACAAACAACAACAAAAATCACATATTAAGTATCCGTTTTGACCCCCATTTGGATGTTCCATACATATACCCTAAAAAATCAGATTTAGGGAAACTCATACAGCCCAATCAGGACATCCAAAGGGTCCTTAATTTAGGGTAATTTACCCTAAAATTCATTAATAAACCATTTAAGCACTTCTTTGTATCATTTTTAACTCAAAAATGGAAAAATCGGGTATTACTTAAAACCCGAAGTTCCATTTCTACTAAAAGCATTAAAAAATGTTCAAATCAACATATTTAATCCAAAAGAACATGAATTATATCCAAATCATCATGCTTTAATCATACAGCAACTTGGTTTATGGTTTTGAGAATTTTCAAGTTAGTTTTCATCTCAAAATTCAACTCTAACTTCCCTTTTCACTCTCTTGAACTCTTGATCTCATTTAAATCTTTCAAAAATCATTCAATACCCTTATCAAGGCATCATAACTCATCATTTAAGAGTTAATTATGAATCATATTCATGACCCATAACTTGTGGTGAAAAACTTAGGATTAAAGCATCCAAAACTTGAAATATAATTACTTGAATCGAATCAAACTTGAATTCAAACTTTTCAAGCTTGAATCCCTTTCTTTCCTCCCATTTTCCTTCTCTTTTTATCCTCTTTTTCCCCTCTTTTCCTTTCTATTTTGGGTCGTGCAAGCGCTGCCTTGCTTGGAGGATTTTGCTCCTTAAAATTTCTCTCTCTAACCCTCTTGAAACGTCCCCATGGAAGCCTCTTTTGTACCCTTCATTTTCCAAATTTTTTGGCCCACTTGTGACATCATTTGGGGGGTAATTTAGTGCCCTTTTGTCCCTTTGATGTGTTGGCTAATTCTCATCCAAGTAAAATATGTAATTATCCCATTTTAAAAATTCCCAATCCAAGCTCTTAAATGAGCTACCTAGCTCCCTTAGGTTGGGCGTCCACATAGCTTGCTTGGGAGGGTTTTCTTGGTCACCAAGTCACTTCCGTTTATGTGCATTTACATGCCCTTGCTTCCTTAGCTTAGCTAGGTTTTGACTTTGGTAAATCAAAAATCAAAAATCAAGTAGAGAGCCCCCTTGGATGTCCCTTCCATGTGCCACCTTCATGGCCTTTCTTAGCTAGCTCATTAGCCTCTTAAACCATGCATTTATCCACTTGATTTTTCAAGGATTTTAGCCTTTAATGTCATCCAAAAAATCTAACCCAAAGCACCACCTTTTGACACCTCTCATGGGCATTAAACCAAGCAATTAAACGACTTGCTTTAACATAAATCATATGGTAGTCTAAGGTACACAAAGTCAATGCTAGGCACCTTTTCCAATTAATCATATTTCCATGGTAATTAGCTTAATCCAATCCATCCATACTATAGATTTCATAATTTTATTCAATCGTTTCAAATTTAATCTCAAACCGACGTTTCTACAACAAGTTATGAACCTTTGAAAATAACCTTAGAGTGTGAGATTAATAAAAAATAATTATCACCTTAATATCATCAATTTTGCCTTAATCCAATTCACTCATAAGGTTGAGCCCAAATTCATGAGCTTATCGTTCAATTTTCATCTCATTTCGCCTTATAGGCGTCAAGTTATGATTTTTCTACGATTTTCAACATAATTCCATAATTCCCATTTTAATCTCCATTAATTAAATCATGAAAATTAAAATAAATATTCATGCCTAATTAGCATATCCTAATCCTCATTAAGCCCCTTTAATCATCTTGACTCACTTTGGGCTATGACGATTAGTGTTAATCACCATCCTTAATTGCAAACCCTAATTGCAAAATACCATTAAATCATAAAAGTCATAAATCATTCATAATTCATTTAAATAAGAAATGTGTTATATTTATAGACATACTTGGGTCTGGGTATCACATCCTTTCTTCTTCTTTCTTCTTTCTTCCTTCCTCTCCCGCGCCCATTTTCTCTCTCGAGCTCATCTTCTCTCTTCCATTTTTCCTCTCACTATCATGTCCTCTCTCTCATTTTTTGTCTCTCTCTATCCATCTCTCGCTCTCCCTCTCTCCGATTCTCCCCCCTCTCTCTCTCAAGTCATCTCTCTCTCCAGTTCTCTCTCACTCACAAGATCTTTCCCTCTCTCTTCGATTCTCCCTCTCTCTCGAGCCTTCTCTCTCTCAATTTAATTCTATCTCTCTCACTCCACTTCTTTCTCTCTCTCAATCCAGCTCACTCTCTCTCTATCTGTCATCTCTCTCCAAGCTCTCATTCTCTAGTTCCATCTCTCGATTTCTCTCTCTCACTCCAGTTCTCTCTCAATCCTTTGCTTCCATTGTAGTACTCTTTGAATCATCCATCCCATATCCAAATTTAATCATCCCACATACATGGCACCCAAGGCCGTATCAAAACCCAGCATGCTTCCAGTTTCAAGGCCATCCCAATCGAATACAGGCGAAGGAGTGCCACGAGGGCAACGGACTCCGTCCAAGCAGGTCCGAGAAGAAACCCCAGCTTCTTCAGGGCGACGGGTTCAATTCCACGAAGGTAATCCATCCACATCCATTCCCCGAGATGAACATTCAAGTGAGGAATCCAGCAGTGTGACTGCAACGGGTGTAAACTAGAGAGGAACACCCACTCAGAGAGGGCAGGTTCTGAAAATGCCGACCGACTACTTTTGAACCGAACGACAACATAGTCGATTCTATAGGAATTTTTATGAACGAAAGAATTTTGTTCCCAAAATCATTGATTTTCAGTTCCTGAATGAATATGAATTTGGGATAGAGGAACTTCTTGATTTTCAAGGTTGGACAGATTTACTCAAAGAAGATGATAGGATATATCCAGATTTAACCATACTGTTCTATTATCTGTGGGATCAAGAATATTTCAACACTTATGTAAAAGGGGTTGAAATAAACTTGGGATTAGCACAAGGGATTTGCAGAAGAAATGCCACTGGCAGGATAGGCATCATCTTAGGGGTACTAGACGGGAATCAATCAATTCTCGAAGGCCTATCCCTCACACAAATGTACAACTAGCTTACAAACAACAACAAGTACCACCCGAGAATCAAATTTCTACATTATATGGACTTGTCTCCTAGGCTACGGGTCCTCCGGCTGCTCATTAGTCACTGTATTTATCCGAAAGGTGGAGGTCGTAATCAGTTGAACTGTCAAGAAGCCGAAATATTATGGAAAGTGGCTAATAGGGTCAAAGTTAGTCTACCAAGATTGTTTTTGGAAGTCTTAGAACACAAAAAAGAGAATCTACGAGGTGTACTACCATACGAGATGTGGATCACCAAAATCCTAGATTATTATGGTGTTGACCTGGATGGGGAACCGTTTGAGGTCCTAAAACCAACAAATACCATCAACCGGGCCCTCTTAACCCGTATGAAGACCAATCTGGAGGTGTTCAGGGCAAAAAGGATACAAGAAAGAATGGGACACGCAAAACAGCCCGAAGCCGGGGGTGATCACCGTGAGGGGGAGGAGCTATCCCAACCCGAGTCGGTTCCTTCTCCACCTTCCGTGCCTACAGCCCCAGCATCACCTCAGTCCGACAGGTCTTGCTCACCCCATGGTTCACATGTTCTAGATCATCATACGCGATCCCCTGATCGATCCGCTTCCTCCCATGTCATCATGGAGTATCTAAATCAAATGAAACATCAAGTCACACAATAATTGGGGTCCATCCATACGGCGCTTATGGAAATGCATGATCGCCAAGATAGAATGGATCAGGAACTAAGAGCAATCAAATATTTGATCCATATTGGGGAGAGTCTGTGAGAGCCGAACCCACTGTTCAGGCTCCCTCATCCCCTTTCTCATTAGCTTACACCCGAACCATTCCACCTACTTACCTAACCACCTACCCTATCAATGCTTTACAATTCCACAAATCCCGTTTCCCTATTTCCTTTTTGATCTCTTGACAAAAAGGGGGAGAGGTTTGAGATTAGGGTTTAGGTCTTAGATTTTTTTTAGGATTGGGTAACATGTAACATGTAGGCCATTTTCTTTTTGAATCATCTTGTATGACATGATTGTATGAAATGATTGAATGAATGACATGAAAATGTTTGAGAATGATATGAATTTGTTTTCTTTTATGCAATTTGTTGACTTGGAATGAACATGATGACATGATATGCAATGTTATGAAAATCTTAAGAAAACATAACAACATGACTATTATAAAGGCCGAAACAAATTATGACATATCATTTATGAAAGATAATGAGAGGTATATCTCAAATTGGTTTTGTCAATCATAAAAAAGAACGAGATTGTTGGGATTCAAGGAAAATTAACCACAATCCATGTTTTGATGATTAACAACTCAATTTGAGAATTAATTAAGCACTAATGAGTTTGCTAAGTGTTTCAAAGGTTAAAAATTCAAGTTTCAAAAGATAGCAGGCCAAGTCGCAGTCCCGAGTCGACTCCAGAATCGACTTCAAGTGCATTAAATACTCCAGAGCTAAAATTGGGACTCAGAGACAGGTGAAGTCACAGTCGAAGTCGACTCTGCTTGCGACTTAGGTGAAGTCGCAAACCTACGTCGACTCCAAATGCAACTTGGGTATAGCCTTGCTAAAGACTTCAGATTTCCTTAGTCAAGTCGCTTTTCAAGTCGACTCCACAATGCAAATTAGGTGAAGTAGAATCTCAAGTCGACTTGAAGATGCGACTTGGGTACAGTCGAAGTCCAAATCGACCTAAGCAAGCGACTCAAGTAAATGGCCACTTTATATTTCTTCAATGATGAATTATTACTAAATGAAAAATAATATATTGAAGTTTGGACAACAAGATCAAGAAGAAAAATCATCATAAATCAAGGCCACAAAGAAAAAGTTTTCAAGAATAGATGGTATTGTTTTGTTCTTGAGCAAAATAGAAGCATACCAAAGATATTTAATGAAGAACGAGAGAAGAAAATAAAATGTACAAGATTAAGATCACTTGCAAGAATCCAAAGTTCCAAATCAAATGGTTGGTGAAGTCACACCCAAAGTCGACTCTACTTGCGACTTGGGTCAAGTCTGAGATCAAGTTGACCTGAAGCTGGAACTTAGAAGTGGAAGCCGAAGATCGAAGTCGCACTCAAAGTCGACTCCACCATGCGACTTGGACGAAGTCGCATGCCAAGTCAACTCAATATGCGACTTGGTTCGCAACAGTCGGAAAAATTCAAACGTTGGAGTATTAAATGCGTGCCACCTACCACCAAACATTCGAAATTCACCTCCCATTATTTAAGGAGCTTCAAAGGGACGTGAAAGATGTTAGAGAAGCATTGATTGAGCTCACCTTCCACTCTCTCTTGCATTTAAGTTGGTCTATAAGAAGATGAGAGAAGAACTATGCTTCAAGCTGCTGAAAGTTGCATTGCCGTATTTCCTACTGCCTATACAATTTCTTCTAAGTGCTGCAAACTGCCTACACAAATTTATAAAGTGTAGATCTTTCATTTGTTCATTATTTATTTTTCCCACTTGGTTTGATATTAGAAATCGAAACAAAGTGAAAGTAAAGTAGTGTTGTGACTGGAGTGAGACTCATCACCTACTTGTGCTGAATTTGTACAAGCCCCCTAGAGCTGGAATCTAGAAAAGAGCTACTGCTCTAGTTGTATTGAAATTCAATAGTGGAACCTAAGTCACAACGGGTGTGAGCTTGGAAGAGTGGAGTACGAAAGGTTGCCCAAACCACTATAAATCTTTGCCTCTTGGAGTGGCTTGACTATTTGTGTTTTACTGCTTTATTTTTCTTCATATTTTTGTTTGTTTCATTGAGAGGATTAACTCCAAAAAGGGAGGAATTTTTATTTAAGCAAAAAATTTTAAAATACCCAATTCAGTGCTCCCCTCTTGGATAATTTCCATAAACTCGGGACCAACACAATAATCCTGATCACATTTACCAATTAATAATGGTCCTGGAGTAAGGCTCAGGATGTGTCGCTCATTTTAGGGTGCCATAGAGCTTGGTATCAAAGCATGGATTGGTAAATAAGCATGGTAAACTTACTAAGTATGAAGATTAATTGACCATGATGAGATATATGATTATATGATGAACTATATGTGATCGTATGATGATTGTATGCTATATGAAGATGATTTGCATTATGATATTTTTAAAATATAGCTAATTTGCTATGTTTTAATTGTAGATGGTAGATATGGGGAAGATAGTTATGAGTGCGAAGGAGATAAGACGGGAAATGGAGAAGAAGAAAAAAGATGAAGAGTAGAGGAATATGTCCATAGGTGGTGGACATCACAACAAAATATGATGCACTTTCCACCCGTTCCTCCAAGCTTCCCACAAATATACCCTCCACCACCATCCCAAGGAGATAACAGTGTTGAGCCCCACATGTGCCCCATGCAGTATGGGTATGGTCTAGAGGAGTCTACGAGCAGGGCTCCTAAAGCCGAGGTATTATTGGCCCCTCGCCATGACCCACAGACGATCCCAGTGGTACCTACCAACCATATTAGCACAAGGGATCTACAGAACTTTTGGGATCAGATACCCACTCCCACACCCCTGGAACAAGGCACATGGTATCGATTCGCAGATGAGTGCTTCCAATTCTACTATGGAGTGAGTTGGGAACGCATTCGTCAGAGGAAAAAGGAAATTGCCATAGCTATGGAGCAACATTGTTCTCTAAATATAGTAGAAAGGCCTTCCATACCCGACCCCAATGAAGTTATACTGTGGGTAATGGAAAGTGATGGTGAGTCCAAGCGTATGGACAGTGATCATGATGATCACCCTATGGAGGAGTTCCTAGAACCAGAAGAGGAGAGCGAGGATGATTGTGGCACACCAGCCCTAGGGTCACAACCTTACCTCGGGATCTATCGACTAGTGAACATGATCAGGATTGTTGCCCTGTCACACGGCGGGCTTATTAGATATTTGTCCACTTAATCCTAACTCCTTAGGATTTTAAATCATTTATACATTCAATTTCCATCAAATGCCTTTTTTGGCCATTATATTATTTGAGAGTTACACATTTCATCTCATAATCTTCATACTTAATCATATCATGAAATTTCATGCCTTAGCATTTACCCATAAAAATTTTTGCCTTCTATGGTCATAAAATCATAACATAATTCATATAAAATTGTAAAAATTTCATATCATGCTCATCAACCATTGATACTTGTTCACAAAACACTGTTGGTCCCGAGTTAATGGCAATTACCCAAGAGGGGAGGGGTGAATTGGGTATTTAAAAATTTATAACTTAAACAGAAACTTAACCCCGGATTAATCTAGTCCCCTTAATGAAGAAACGAAATGGAAAGGTAGAGAGCGGAAATGTAAATCAAGCAGACAAGAATTTTTATAGTGGTTCGGGCAATCTCCCTACTCCACTCTTCCAAGCTCACACTCCTTGTGACTTGGGTTCCACTATTGTATTCTCTCAATACAATTAGAGTCACTGCTCTCTTCTAGATTCTAGCTCTAGGGGGCATATACAACCAGAGCCTCTTGCTCTCTTCTAGATTCCAGCTCTAGGGGGCATCAACAAATCACAGCATAAGTAGGTGATGAGTTACACTCTAATCACACACTACTTTGCTTACACTTGATCTTAGTTCCTCAAACTAAATCAAGTTCAACATAAACAAATGAAACAATAAGAAAACTACACTTTACAGTTGTGTAGAAGCAGTTTGGCGCAGAGAAGAACTTGTAATGTAGGATTTGAAGATTCAGAAGTGTAGCTCTTGCAATTTGAAGCAAAGTTCTTCTTCTTTGAGTGGCTTGATCTCTTTAGAGCTCTTGAATGTAGTAGTTAAGCACACTTAATGATTCTCAGCTACTTCCCTCGTCCACCATGAATGCTATTTATAATTTTGGAGGGAATCCGAACGTTAGAAGGTAGGTGGCGCGCATTTAATGCGCCAACGTTTGAATAAATTCCGACCGTTGCGACCCAAGTCGCAGATGGAGTCGACCTCGAATACGACTTCGCCCAAGTCGCAGATGGAGTCGACTTCGGGTGCGACTTCGCCTCTCCGTCGCAACTTCAAGTTCTAGTCAGGGTCGACTTGGGTATCGACTTGACCCAAGTCGCGGGTGGAGTCGACTTCGGTATGCGACTTCACCTCGTAAGTTATCTTGATGAACTTGAAATCTTTGGAATGCTTTTCTTCATGCCTTGTTGTTCTTCCCTGATTGAGTTCTTCTTTGAGTCATTGTCTTCACTTTAGCTTGTTTCTTTTGGCTCCATGTTTTGCAAGCCTTGAATCCATGAGTCTTGATTCTTGCATTCATGAGCAAGTTCTTTGATTTGAATGGTTGAGTTTATGCATCTTGCTTGGACTTGGATTAGTCTTCATATGTTTGTCTTGAAATCAGTTAATCCCAACTTGTCTTCTGAAATTTCTCCTCTGTCCGATCGAAGTCGATGCCGGAGTCGACTTGGTCTGCGACTTCGGTGCCCCCAGATCTTGGTTTCAACTCTGGACAGAAAACGACGCCTCCAAGTCGCTACTGGAGTCGACTTGGCCTGCGACTTCACCTCAAGTCGCAAGTGGAGTCGACTTGGGGTGCGACTTCGGCACTTCGGGGTCTTGACTTCAACTCTGGAAGGAAACGTCATTTTGAAGTCGATGCTGGAGTCGACTTCGTCTGCGACTTGGCTTCCCAAGTCGCAAGTGGAGTCGACTTGGCCTGCGACTTCACTTGCTCTTCTCCCATTTTCAACTCTGGACGGTTTTGGCTCTTTGAAGTCGATCTTTGAGTCGACTTGGGGTACGACTTACCCTTCCATGCTTTATGTTCTTCAAATGTACATGCCTTAAACATTTCCACAAACATGTTAGTAGCCAAGACTTACTCAAATTGATTTGTTAATCATCAAAACATAGATTTAGCTAGTTTTCCACATATTTCCAACAAACACAAGTCATAAAATAGATCACGTATGATCATCAAAATAACAAGTATCAAGTCATTATAGAAACATTTGCCATAAGCGACATATATATGAATCATCAAGTTTTCCATTCTTCCATGTCCAATTCATGCTCCTTTGTCACCTTTGTTATTTCACCTGTCTATGGGTTTGGAAAACAAAATGTGAGTTGAAAACTCAAAAAGCAAGCTGTATATTTTTCAGGCAATTCATTTTTGAAGGCATCATTGTTTAAAAGCATTTTTCTCCATTCAGTAGAGACACTTAGCAAGTGGTCAACTACCTGCGAAGCAGAAATCTTTTCATAAAACTTTCATAAACATTTCATAAACATTGGACGTGAAAATGCATCATTTCCATTTATGACATTATCTTTCATGTGACGGTACGCTAGCTCAGGGAACATTCTTTCATGACATGATACTTTCCATCTTTGGCGCTAGATCTTCCGACTTGGCAACGTCAAAGGGGACTCCTTGTCCACTTACTACCTCGACTAGCCTGCTTGATTTCCATTCCATGCATGAATTTTAGTAACCCCGGCATTATATACCTCTTACACATGATATCTTGTCATTTTCATGTAAAGAATTCTTTGCACCATCCCTTTTAAACATTGTTTCAAAGAAACATCGTATAGATCCATATTTCCTCACATTTCATATATAAATGAGAAACAGTAAGCAAATCACTTTTCATATTTGAGATAATATTTCAAAGCACATTGAGATAAATGAATGGCCACCTTAAATATCTAAGGAAGTATTTAAAACAAAACTCATTTAGGAAGTTGCTTGCTTACCTTGTGTAACGCCTCAGGCCTAACAGTAAGGTATTGTCCGCTTTGGGCCTTGGCCCGCACGGTTTTTCCCCTATGGGTTCACGCGCATCCCATCATTCCCCAAAAGGCGCCTCACTGAGGTACCTGGCGGCCTCCACTTATAGCCCAGACTCCCCCCCTCATCCTAACCGATGTGGGATATCAAATTCTCCCCCCTTGGGGCTCCAGCGTCCCCGCTGGACACCATCGGCCGGAGGTCAGGAGTCGCCTCTGATACCATTTGTAACGCCCCAGGCCTAACAGTAAGGTACTGTCCGCTTTGGGCTTCGGCCCGCACGGTTTTGCCCCTCTGGGTTCACGCGCATCCTGTCCTTCCCCAGAAGGCGCCTCACTGAAGTACCTGGCGACGTCCACTTATAGCCTAGGCTCCCCCCTCATCCTAATCGATGTGGGATATCACATCCACCCCCCTTTAGGGCTCCAGTGTCCCCGTTGGACACCATCGGCCGGAGGTCGGGAGTCGGCTTTGATACCATTTGTAATGCCCCAGGCCTAACAGTAAGGTATTGTCCGCTTTGGGTCTCGGCCCGCACGGTTTTGCCCCTCTGGGTTCACGCGCATCCCGTCCTTCCCCAAAAGGCACCTCACTGAGGTACCTGGCGGCCTCCGCTTATAGCCCAGGCTCCCCCCTTCATCCTAATGGATGTGGGATATCACACCTTGTTTGCTTAACTTTCCGTCTCGCTTATCTCTTTGCCTTTGCCTATATATATAAGAATGACATAACATTCATATACTTTCCATTTGCTTGCATTCAACTTAGTTTTCCAACCCATTCTCATTAACATTTGCAACCCACTTGAATTCCAAGTTGGGTGTACATGCACAACGTAAGTTATGCATCATACCATCATTATACCACATGTTCAATACCCATATTTAGTGTAATATTCACATATATCATAACACATTCATTAGTCATTCATTAGACACCATATAGAGTAATAAACCTCCAACTTATCTTTTTTTTCACATATTTTTCATAATTCACACATTGTGCTCACTTTTAAGCACCTAGTTAATGTTCTAAACCTCATAATTAATCTCAAAATTTGAGATTATCATTATTGATCAAAACGGTGAGATAATACACGTGTTTCATCACATTTTGCATGCATTTTTGCATTTTAATATCTCACATAAACCATTCATCATTTATTCATACTTATCTATTCATATATGTCCATTTCATAACACATAAATCATGTGTTTCTTAAAATTTTTTAAATCAGCAACTTGCCTTATAATCCAGAATGATTATCCACCTTAATTAACACTTCTCTTATTGTATTTTTATGGAATTTTAATCCACTAATCATAGGGTTCCAAAACAGCAACTTTGGGACCCGTTTTATACACTTTCAATGTCCCTTTTGATACTTCTATGAAAACAGATTTTTAATCACTTAATTCTAGCAAGTAACCATGATTTTATTAACCCAAATTTAGGGTATTATAACATATTTTAAATCCAAAATTTTTTTGCTTCCATAACAGCAATATCTTTACACATATTGGGTATCCATTTGACCTTTTTTGACGTGTCCAAACATATGTCCATAAAATCCGATTTAGGGCTAATCTTTTCAAACCCTTTTGGAAACTCAAAGTACCTTAAACATGGGGTATTTTACCCTCAATAACATCCATAAATATTTTAGGCTAATTCATGTATCATTTTTAACATATAAACATGGAAATTGGGTAATTTGTGTAACCCTAATCCATACTCTTTCTAAAATTCATAACTTATGCTTAAATCAACATATATAATTCATCTAATCATGAATCATCATGTAATCATAAAATCAAAGAAAACCAGCAAAATCATGTGTGAGTTTAAGCAAGTTTCAACTAAGTTCTTCAACTCATATTCAACCTTAATCACCATTTTCATCCTCTTGAACCCTTGTTTGCATACTTGTCATTAAATCCCTATTCAATACCCTAATCAAGGGCATCATGAATCATCCTTTAAGGGTTCATTATGAATAATATTCATGACTCATAAAGTTAATTAGAAAAAATGAGTTTAAACGATTCAAAACATCAAGATAACTTACTGATATTGAATCACACTTGAACTTAACTTCTCTACCTTGAATTCCCTACTTTCTTTCCCTTTTTTTTCTTCCTCTTTTTCTCTCCTTTTCTCACCCTTTTTGTTGCTGGAAAAATGGGACGTGAACCACTGCTGGAGTTTAAGGGGTTTGCTCCTTTAAAAATTTTCTCAAAACATCCCTTACACATGTGGTCGTTCACCCCTAGATATAAGCTGGATTTTTCCAGCTTTGTGGCCCCACTTGCCACATTATTTTAAGGGTAATTTAACACATGTTTATCCCCTTTACTAACATGTCAAAATATGCTCCAAGTAAATTACAAATTATTTAAATAAAATCCATCAAAAATCCATGCATTGATGATCATGTTGTTGTCCACAGCTAATTTAAACTTTAATTTATGGGTATTTAATTACCCTAGTAATTATCTTTCTTAGCTGTCCATTTGGCATAAAAAATTCACAAAAAAATCCAAATGCTGCCTTGGTTGTCCACCTCTCTCCTTTGCTCCAAATCTGTCCACTTGATGATCACATGCATATGGCCTTGATTTGTCATCTTTGGTTTTGAACCCAATTTAAATGCTCATTTATTTACCTTGATTCTCTAGTTGGCTTAGGTGTGGATTTTATAATTAATAAAATAAAAAAAATCCACTTTTGAAGCTCATAGTCGTCCACTCTATGCCTCCTCTATGCAACTCCCTTAAGCTAGCCATTAGCTCCTTAATTCCCATATTAATGCAGGGGATTTTTCATGAATTTTTTCATTTTAGATAATTCACAAAATCCACTTGTAATTACCTCCTTTTTCCACCTCATTTTTACCATTAATCATTTCATTATTTTATTCAACTTTAGCATAAATGTTAGTTGCTTTAAGGTGCAAAAGTCAAAAGATGCTCCACCTTTTTCGTGCAAGCATTATTCCCAAATCATTTAGCTTAATCCAAGCCTCTCATTTCATAGATCTCATAATTTTAGTTGTTTATTTCAAATTTCGTCTCAATCCAACTTTTCTAGCTCAAGTTATGATCTTTTGAAATCATCTTTGGATTTTGGATGGTAATGATCGATTTTAAAACTAATCTCATCCAAATTTTCATAATCCATCATTTCCATAAGATTAAGCACGAAATTATGTGCTTTCCTTTCAATTTTCATCTTAATCCGCCTTATAGGCGTCAAGTTGTGAATTTTCTAACATTTTCTAACTTAACTCTATATTAGCCTCTTAATTTCCATTAATCACATTATGGAAATTAAATTGATATTCATGGAACACTAACACCTTTCAATCCTCATTAGTTCACTTTAATCATATTGACCCATATCGACTTAAAATGATTGATTTAATCATCATTCATAACCTCTGACCTAATTGCCATAAATCATCAATATTGCAAATAAATCATTCATAATTCAATCAACTCATTCATGAATCCTATGTAGGTCAGGGTTTGACAATGATAGTGAAGAAGAAGACCTCCTCGACTGGTCCAACACTAGTACCATCACTGATGAGCCTACATAGGTGTCACCTAGTCATAAATGATACTTAAGGGGAAGGGGACCTAATAGATGAATGTGATGGAAGATTTTCTTGCTTTTTATGTGTATGATAATTCATGGTTTGATGACACTTGAGATGCAAGTTGTTTTCGTATGTACATAAGTGTGGTACTACATTATGATGTGATGAAAAACTTTGTTTTCAAATGGAATGCTTAAATATGTGCATGATATGAATGTAAGGATGCTTATGATGAAATGGCTATGTTTAAGAATTCCAAAAGCATGAATGGAATGATTATGAATGTTGATAAATGATTATAAATGGTTATGAATGATTATGGATGTTCATAAATGAATGAATGTGACATGGCTGATGTGTTTTATATGAAATGATGTGGTTATGATGAATTAACCGTAAGATAATGATATAAGTATAATATGACCTAACGCTAACATGGATGAAGGCTATGTGATGTGCTTTTGGTATATTCAGAAAGGCACCATGGTTGACACCAAGTCAAGAGTTAGACAGAATAAAGGAAAAGGAATAGCTAATGAAGCAATTCCAAGCCAACATGAAGCTGGGGAGATGAGCAATAGGCCTAAACGATCTGGACCAGGAGTAAGCGGGCAAAACCAGAGGACTCGTCAAAGATGAGAAGACCTAAGCCCGGAACCAAATGTGGAAGGAGAACATGAATCCAGACAGGCCAGACTGATTGAGGAAACAGTTCCTGCAGCTATAAAGGAGGCTATGTAGTAGGCTACACATGATTTGGCAGCCCAAACTGCAGACATAATTCAAGGCTTATGGGAAAGGACCCAACAAGCGTCGTTAGGTGGTGATGAAAGAGGAGGACCCACTCCAATGGCTAACCGTACCCCTACACCAGCACCATTAGGGGATGAAAATCAATTGATGAGGCAAATAGGAAAGCTATCAACTCATTTTTAGCTCAACGACCTCCCAAGTTCTCAGGAAAACCCGACCCCTTACAAGTTGAACAATGGATGACAGAGATTAAGGAGTTATTTAGGATATCTCTGTGCAATGATAAGTAGAAGGTGTTATGCGCCACTCATCTATTGGCTAAGGATGCCCATGAGTGATGGGAGACCATGCTGATCACCATGCCGCACTCGGAGGAAGTGACATGGCAGACTTTTGTTGAGGAGTTCAACAAAGAATACCTTCCATTAGGACTCCAGAGTCAGAAGGTAATTGAATTTGAAAGATTATATCAAAGAAGGATGCCTGTCACCGAGTATGCCACCAAGTTCAATGCGTTTGCGAGATATGTGCCATGGATTGCAAATGTGCCAGAAAACAAGGCACAGAGGTTTCAACAAAGACTGAGGCCATATCTAAGAGAGAGCCTTGCACCTTTATTGATTAAGGATTATGCATCCAGTATTGAAAGGGCAAGGGCACTAGAGATCAAGGCATTGAGGACACAGGAGTTGAGGCAAGGGCAGCAATTATTTAGCCTAGCTGTAAAAGAAGCGAAACTGGGGAAAGAGAAGAGTAAGAAGGGAGGCTTGAGAAAGGGGAAAGGAATCTCTAGAAAGAAAAGCCCTCTAGTGTGTAAGTCTCAATGGCGCCATCTAGACGAGTGTTTGAAGGGATCAAACAGGTGCTATAAATGTGGACAGGTGGGTCATATAGCCAAGGAATGCAGAACGGGAGAGGCTAAGGTTATCAAATGCTATGTTTGTGACCAGGTAGGGCACATTGCCCCAAATTGTCCAAATAAGGCACAAACGTCACAAGGGCATGGAAGACCAGCCTAACCCAGGATAACTACGGTAGCTAACTGACAAGGTACCTCTATAAATCCAGTGCACATGTATGCATTGACCCAGACAGAGTCACAGGAGCAAGAGGAAAAGGTGGTTACATGTATGATTTATATTTTAGGAAAGTATGTGGTAGCTTTGTTTGATTCTAGTGCTACCCATTCATTTATAGTTTACCAATATGTAACCACACATGCACTGTCAGTAAAGGAAACAAATAAGATTATTCATGTAGAATCCTCTATCTATAGATTAGCTAGCTCTAGCCAAGTATGCAAAGTATGCCCAATTAGGATAGGGTATATGATTTTAGAAGCTAACCTAATCCTATTGCCATAACCGAATTCGACATGATTTTGGGAATGAATTGGCTAAGCCAATGGGGAGCCACGATTGATTTCAAGAATAAAAAGGTGCAATTTGAAGCGGCTCCAGGTAAGGATGTGGTCATTAGGAAGCTAAGGCAGCTTGAAGATCCCACTACACTGATATCATCTATGAAACCAGCTAAGATGGTCCACCAACAATGTCAACCTTACTTGGTATCAGTTAGTGTAAAGGAAGGAAAGGAGGGGAAGATAGATTAAATTCCGATAGTTAAGGAATTTTTAGATGTCTTTCCAAAGGAATTAACCGAGCTACCTCTGAAGAGAGAGATGAATATGACAATCGATATCATGTCAGGCATAGCCTCCATATCTAAGACCCCCTATCGAATGGCATCATCTGAAATGACAGAGTTGAGAATTCAAATATAGGAGCTTCTAGATGAAGGTTTTATCAGACCCAGTGTATCACCCTGGGGAGCTCCAGTGTTATTTGTAAGAAATAAAGATGGGAGTCTAAGGTTATGTATAGACTACAGCGAATTGAATAGAGTTGCAATGAAGAACAAATACCTTTTGCCAAGGATTGACAATCTATTTGATCAATTGAAATGAGCAACGACTTTCTCCAAGATGGACTTATAGTCAGCGTACCATCAGTTGATGATAAATCCTACCGATGTTCACAAGACGACATTTTGAACTAGGTATGGACATTACAAATTTTTTGGAATGCCTTTTGGGCTCATGAATGCCCCTGCTGTATTTATGGACATGATGAATAGAGTGTTTTGGGATTACTTGGATCAATTTGTTGTTGTATTCATCGTTGATATCCTGATTTACTCAAGGTCGGAGGAGGAACATGAAATCCATCTTCGAAGGGTGCTGGAAATATTAAGAAAGAGGAAATTATATGTCAAATTGAAGAAATGTGAGTTTTGGTTGAAACAAGTAGCATTTCTTGGGCATATAATATTGAAAACGGGAATCCAAGTTGACCCTCAAAAGATTGAAGTTGTACTGAAGTGGCCAAGACCAACAACTATTACAGAGATCAGGAGTTTTCTAGAGTTGGCTGACTATTACCGAAGATTTATTGAGGGATTCTCACAGTTATCTGCCCCATTAACACGATTGACTCGAAAAGGAGTTAAGTATATATGGTATGAAGAATGCGAACACAATTTTCAAGAATTGAAGCAACGATTGATAGAGGCGCCTATTCTAACCCTCTCTGAAGGAAATGAAGGATTTGTGGTTTTTAACGATGCCTCAAGGAAGGGATTGGGGTGTGTATTGATGCAAAGAGGAAAGGTGATAGCTTATGCATCTCGGCAGTTGAAGCACAATGAAGTAAGCTACCCACTCATGACTTAGAGTTAGCGGCAGTGGTGTTTGCCTTGAAAATTTGCATACACTACCTGTATGGTGCTAAGTGTGAGATCTACACGGATCACAAGAGCTTTAAGTATATTTTCACTCAAAAGGAGTTGAATATGAGACAAAGGTGATAGATCAAATTATTAAAGGATTACGATCTAGAGATATTATACCATCCAGGTAAAGCAAACGTGGTAGCCAATGCATTGAACAGAAATGTCAGTATAGCGCACCTTATCACAAGGGAAGAACGGTTGCTTCAGGAAATAAGACAGTTGGAATTGATTCTATGTCCACCTAGAGTTCAAGCAAGATTGGCTCAAATGCAAATGCAATCTTCTTTATTTGAACAGATTAAGACTGCGTGGCAAAGGAATTCAGACTTATATACACATGTAGAAAAGATGAAAAAAAGGATTGAATGAATTTGTTATTGATAAACAAGGTATGTATCATTACAAGGGTCGCCTTTGCATACCTAATTCAATTAAATTTAAGGAACAGATACTCAAGGAAGCCCATTTTTCACCATTTTCTATGCACCCAGGAATCACTAAGATGTATCAAGATCTCAAGAAGGGTTATTGGTGGAATAATACGAAAAAGGAGATCGCTGAATACATAGCTAAGTGCTTAACATGTCAAAGGGCGAAAGCGGATAACCAATGAATGCTTGGAAAGCTACAGTCTCTTGAAGTTCCTAAGTGGAAATGGGATAATATTATAATGGACTTTATTGAAGGATTGCCTTAAATGCAAATGGGAAATGACTCTATATGGGTAATAGTGGATCGATTGTCAAAGGTTGCACATTTTATACCCATAAAGAGAAGTTTTTTGGCAAAAAAGTTGGCCAAAGTGTATTACAAGGAGATAATATTGTTGGAAATATGTGGAAAATAAGCTAAATCTATGTTTTGATGATTAACAAATCAATTTGAGTAAGTCTTGGCTACTAACATGTTTGTGGAAGTGATTAAAGGATATACATTTGAAGAAAATGAAGCATGGCAGGTTAAGTCGATTTCCAAGTCGACTCAAGCATCGACTTAAGGCCAAGTCGATCCCTAAGTCGACTCCAACATCGACTTCGAGGCGTCGTTTCCTTCCAGAGTTGAAAACGGGGAGCAAAGCTGCCGAAGTCGCAAATGAAGTCGACTCCGCATGCGACTTGGGCGAAGTCACAGACCAAGTCGACTCCAGCATCAACTTCAACATGACAAAACCTTCCAGAGTTGAAGTCTAGACCCCGAAGTGCCGAAGTCGCACCCCAAGTCGACTCCACTTGCTACTTGAGGTGAAGTCGCAGACGAAGTCGACTCCGGCATCGACTTCGATCGGGCAGAGGAGATATTTCA
The DNA here is from genome assembly GCA_030490835.1 of Annona cherimola. Lineage (NCBI taxonomy): Eukaryota > Viridiplantae > Streptophyta > Magnoliopsida > Magnoliales > Annonaceae > Annona > Annona cherimola. The sequence continues at coordinate 79,367,106 of CM059974.1, forward strand.
GAAGACAAGTTAGGATTAACTAACTTCAAGACAAGCTTGTATGAAGATGAAGATCAAAGCAACCTAGATACTCAAACTGAAACATATGAAGACAAAATCCAAGTCCAAGCAAGATGCATAAACTCAACCAAGAAGTTGTACAAGATTATATGATTCAAGACTCATGGGTTCAAAGGCTTGCAAAACATGGAGCTAATGAAAGCAAGCTAAAATGAGGACAATGATTCAAAAGGAAATGAAAAATGCAAGAGAACAACAAAAGGCATGAAGGAATCCAAGCAAACTAAAGCATTCCAAGTTTTCAAGTTCATCAAGATAACTGACGAAGTGAAGTCGCACACCGAAGTCGACTCCACCTGCGACTTGGGTCAAGTCAATGCCCAAGTCGACCCAACCTGGAACTTGAAGACGCTACGAAAAGGAGAAGTCGCACCCGAAGTCGACTCCATCTGCGACTTGGGCGAAGTCGCACCCGAAGTCGACTCCGCCTGAGACTTGGGTCGCAACGGTCGGAAAATATTCGAACGTTGGCGCATTAAATACGCGCCACCTACCTTCAAACGTTCGGATTCCCTCCACAATTATAAAAGGCATTCATTGTGGACGAGTGAAGAAGCTGAGAATCATTAAGTGTGCTTAACTCCCATCTACAAGAGCTTTAAAGAGATCAAGCCATTCAAAGAAGAAGAACTTTGCTTCAAACTGCAAGAGCTCAACTTCTGAATCTTCAAAGCCAATTCTACGAGTTCTTCTCTGCGCCAAACCGCGTCTACACAACTGTAATGTGTAGATTCTTTTGTTATTTCATTTGATTGTATTAAGCTTGATTTAGTTTGAGGAACTAAGATTAAGTGTAAGCAAAGTAGTGTGTGATTAGAGTGGAACTCATCACCTACTTGTGCTGAGATTTGTTGAAGCCCGCTAGAGCTGGAATCTAGAAGAGAGCAGTGACTCTAATTGTATTTGAGGAATACAATAGTGGACCCAAGTCACAAGGAGCGTGAGCTTGGAAGAGTGGAGTAGGGAGGTTGCCCGAACCACTATAAAAATCTTGTGTGCTTGATTTATATTTCTGCTCTCTACATTATATTGCTTTCCATTTCATTTCATCAATCAAGGGGATTAAACTTTCAAGGGGTTAAGTTTTTAATTTACCAAAGAATTTTATAAGAACCCAATTCACCCCTCCCCTATTGGGTTTTGCCATTAACTCGGGACCAACAAGTATGACTCCACAGAGTGCCCAAGTCGATAGTATCCGATTGAGATGCGAAGTTTATGTCTCAATTTTGGAAGAGTTTACACGAAACCCTAGGCATTCAACTTGAGTTTAGCACGACATTTCATCCCTAGACAGATGGACAGACGGAGCGAGTGAATCAGATTATTGAGGATATGCTCCGTATGTGTACATTGGAATTTGGAGGATCGTGGGATGAATTCGTATCGGTAGCTGAGTTTGCCTACAACAATAGCTATCAGGCTAGTATTCAAATGGCTCATTTTGAAGCGCTATATGGACAACGATGTCGAACTCCATTGAACTGGGATGAAGTTAGAGAGAAGAAGTTAGCTCTAGACTTGTCCCGACGAATGGCAGACAAGGTACAAGTTATTTGCCGGTGTATACTCACAGCCCAGAATTAGCAAAAGAGTTACACATATTACAAGAGAAATGATTTGAACATCCAAGTTGGCGAACGTGTGTTTATAAATGTGAAACCCCAATCTTAGACACTGTATAAGACTCTAGAGTTGTCAACCCTAGGTAATGTATTAATAAAATACATATTCATAAGTATGAAAACATGTATATTAGAGGTTAAAGAAATGCAATTGTGAGATTAAACCACATGAATAGTAACCCTGGGATTAAAACACGTGATTAAGAGTTAATCACTTAGATTAACCTAATCACAAAAAGACAAAAAGGAGATTTAATCACTATAGGACAAAATAGCAATACTTTTTGATATTTTAATGGAATTTCGGATTTTAGTGAAAAATTTGGAGAAAATAGAAAAAAATTTCATAAATTGCAATCCGGACGTCAGATTGAAGTGAAATTTTTTATGGAAGGCCAAATATTTATGAACATGATGAATGGTTTAGGATTTGATAAAAATCATGAATCAAAGGCCAAGAATTAATGTCAAATTGTAGCCCACTTTTTCATTTAATTTTTTATTAATTAAAAGTCAAAAATCATTAAATAAAAATTACTTTTAATTAAATGCAATGTGCTCAAAGTCCAAAAGAGGGGCTGGACGTGCAGGGGCTGTGGAATTTTGAGCTAAATCCAATTGCCCACAATTGATCTTATCATGTAATCAACGGTTGAGATTAATTTGTTTTAAAATAATTAATTTTAATTAATTTTAATTAATTAAAAATTCAATAAATAGGGCTGCTATAGGGGAGCATGAGGTAGCTGTAGGGTGGCTGCACAAAGCTCCAAGTAATTGCATGGGATATGAAGAAAAATAATTAGAATTTAATACCTCAAGCAAGGGGGTAAATTGCAATTAAGTAGAAAATCAAATACTATAAATAGGGAGGCTTGGGGATGTCCAAATGCATTCCAACCCAACTCCATTTGAGAAAAACCCCTTGCTCCCATACGTCCCCAAGCCAAAGAGAAAGAGGAAGAGGAGGAGAGAAAGAAAGAGAGAGAAGTGAGAAGGAAAGGAGGAGTTCTTCACTTTGGGTAAGTGAATTCTACCCAAATTTATTTTGGATGTTAAGTAGGATAAAATCATGCTTAGATAATTCCTAAGCATGAGAAAATAAGTGAAGTTATAATGCTTAATTAGAATTATGCCAAAACATCAAAAATTTAAAATAAAGATAGAGCATTCGGGAAGATAGCATATGATATATGTAAATAATGTTCCAAATTTGATAAATGATGATTTAGCATGAATGATTATGATAGATATGATGTTGGAATGATGATATATTAATCACATGATTTTTGGATTTAAGGATTATGCTTAATTGAAATTATGTTGATTTTTAGTATATGGAGAAAATGATTTATTTATCCATGTTAATGATGATAAATTCAAAATTTATGAATTTTCCCATGATATACTAAACATAAGCTTTGTCATGGTATTTTTATTTTTTGAAAAAATATCAATTTTTTGAACCCATGAACAGTAACTCACGTCGCTGTGAACAGTAACCTGGGGGTGAACAGTAAATGTGAACAGTGATGATAAACAGTACCATGAACAGTAAAAACATAAATTGGGTGGAAAAGATGAGATTATTTTTTATATCTTAAAGACTATATAGATGAAATTTTTAAAGGGATTTATGGATAAAAAATCCATATAAAGAGGTAATGACCAAGTATCTTTATAAGATTATCCTCTATAGGAATGAGATAATAAACGATTATAGAGCATGCATGGGAAGAAATCTAAGACATGGAATGATATAGATAAAATATCATTTTTCCTTGTATAGGAAAAGGAAAGGAAAAGGTGGACGACACAGATTGAGGAGGTAAAAAAGTTATCTGCTTTCTAAAATATTTCTAAATGATTGCAAATTGTTTGCTTATGTGTTTTATGAATTAAATTTAAGGATTGTCATTCCTATAATGCTTTAGATGAAATGATTGCTAAGTGCTTGTTAAATTACTTTCTAAATGATTTATCAAGTTTTATGGAGCATGTCATGTCGGCATATGTATGAACATGGTGCACAAGGAAGAGGCTTTGGTGGAGGTAGTAAGCGGATAAGAGGGTCCCCCTTCACTATTGCCAAGTTGCAAGGGCTGTGTGCCGGCGGCGTCCTCCTAGAGGTTGGAGGCACAAGGAAAGTCATTAATGAATGAAAGCATTGCATTCTCATGAAATGCATGAAAAGGTATCTGTCCCATTGGTAATTGATCACTTGGTAAGTCTCTCCTACCAAATGGGGAGAAATGCATTTGAATGAAAGGAAAATGTTTACTTGCCAAATAAAAAGGCTTGCTTACTAAGTATTATTACTCATATGTGTTTTCAAAATGACAAACAGGCTATGGAGTTGACTCATAATGGATGCGAGGTAGAAATGACCTGCAAATTTAATTGCAGTTCTATGTATGCATCTAAAGGGACAAATGTATGATAATCATGTTGAAGACATGTTTATGGATATTAGAGACATGATTGTACTTATGTGAATTATTTCAATAAAAGAAGATATGAATGGTTTTATGATGATATGGATGAGTCTATTATGAATAAAGTGTATGCTTAAGTGACGAATGAAAAGGAAAAAAATTTGGACGAGATATAATTAAGTATCCACCGCGTGATCAGGGCAACAATCCTGGGTTACATTTACCAATCGACAAGATTCCGGAGTAAGGCTTCTAGGCATCCCGGTTCGGGGCGCCACAGAAGATGGTATCAAAGCAAGGATTGGTAAATAGGCGGGAGAAGGAGAAAATAAAGGATGATGAAAGGATAGGTCTGATACCACCAAAGTAGTATCAGAGCAAGGATTGGTAAATAAGCGTGGAAAGAGAAAAATTAAGAATGGTGATAGAAAATGAATGATACCGCAGAAGTTAGGAATAGAGCATGGATTGATAGATAAGCATGAAAAGAAAGAACTAATGTCTAGATCTACATGTTTAAGAAGTTATGATACTTCTATGATATTGATATGAAATGATATATATGTGAGAAACATATATAGATGAGTGTGACATATATGCTTGAATATGAATAATTTTATGAATATTATAAATGTTAGTATTATAAGAATGTTATGATACTAACCAAAGTTTTGTGTATATAGAAAGCAAAAATACCAACTACAAGAGCTGGAGCTAGGCTGAATAAAGGGAAGGCACCAATAGGAGAAACGCTTAGCCAACTCGAAGTAGGAGAAACTAGTAAACGGACCAAAAGGTCCGAGTCAAGAGGACAGACGTCAAAGACACATCAACGACGGGAAGAGGCTAGCTCTGAATTCCATGTAGAAAGGAGAACTAACCAAGAAATAGAAGAAAGGATAGCTGCAGCCATGGAAAAGGGAATGCAATAATGGGCAATCCAGGCCGCCGGTATAATACAATGTATGAGGGAGAGAAATCGACAGGCCCCGCCACAAGGCGATAATGGGGGAACACCTGGCCCATCGGCCAACCCCAATTTTTTTAGAAGAATGGAAGATTGCCTCCTAGAGGCTGATAGAAAGGCTATCAATGCCTTTCTTGCCCAACAACCCCCTAAGTTTGCTGGGGAACCAGATCCCATCATTGCAGAGCAATGGATCATGGATATCAAAAATTTATTTTGGATTTCGCCCTGCAATGATCAATAGAAAGTTCTATGTGCTGCCCACCTATTGGTAAAATACGCTTATGAATGGTGGGAAACGTTGATGGCTACTATGCCACGCCCAGAGCAGGTCACGTGGTAAGAATTTTTGGAAGAATTTAATAAAGAATATCTTCCAGTAGGCTTGCAAAGCCAAAAGGTGATAGAATTTGAGAAACTCTACCAAGGCAAGATGACTGTAACAGAATATGCAACAAGATTCAATGCCCTGGTTAGGTATGTACCTTGGATTGCCAATGTGCCAGGAAATAAGGCAAAGAGGTTCCAACATGGGCTGAGACCCCAATTAAGGGAGAGATTAGCCCCATTACTAATAAAGGATTATGCCTCTAGAATAGAAAGAGCTAGGGCATTAGAAATAGAGTTCATGAGAACCTAAGAGCTTAGGCAAGCTCAAGAGCAATCCTTCTCGGCTCCCAAGGAAGGTGAGGCTAAGAAAAGAAAGGATGAGAAGGCAATAACTGGAATGGAGAAATCTAGATACAAGGGAAGGAGAACCTCACCTTGCAAAACTTGTCATAAGCAGCACTCCGGTGAATGTTTACAAGGAAAATGTTTTAGGTGCGGTCAAGTTGGTCATAAGGCCCGGGAATGTGGGACGACCGAAGCAAAGATAATCAAGTGCTTCATATGTGGTCAAGCCGGGCATATATCACTCAATTGCCCGAGCAAAGCCCAAGGAGAACCAACACGAGGAAGGCCGACTTAGCAGAAAGCCCCCACCATAGCCAACAACCTTGTGCATGTCCAAGCCCTCACCGGAATGGAGTCCCAAGAAATAGAGGATAAAGTGGTTATAGGTATGATTTAAACTTTAGGAAATTCATTATTTAATACAAAGTGCCAAGCATTTATTTCAATCTTACCAGTACATAACCACACACGCACTATGGGTGGAGGGAACCAGTAGTACCATGAATCCCCGGGATATAAAATGGATTGTAAAGAATCAAGTATGCAAGGTGTGACCTATCAGGATAGGCACAATGATATTGAAAGACGATATAATTCTAAAACAAAAATTTGAGGCATGCAATAATTGATAGTAGGAATAAAAACAGAATTGTTTGGAATTATTCCAAACCCAATGCATTTAAAGATAGGTAAGAAAGAGGAAGGAATTTCCTCCATATAAAATAAAAAATTAGCAAAAGCCAAAAAAGGATAATACGCTTTTGGATATAGATGTCTAATTACGCAGAAAAAGTGTAATGGAATATTTGAAGGGCAACAGGTTTCAGGACAAAACCTATTGTAAGGGGTGGAGGATTGTGAAACTCCAATCTTAGACACGTGTGTAAAACCCTAGGCTTGTAAACCCTAGGTAATGTATGTATAAAATACATATTCATAAGTATGAAAATATGTGCATTAGAGGTTAAAGAAATGCAATTGTGGGATTAAACCATGTGAATAGTGCATGTGAATAGTAACCCTGAGATTAAAACACATGATTAAGAGTTAATCTTTTGGATTAACCTAATCACAAAAAGACGGAAAAGGAGATTTAATCACTACAGGATGAAATAGCAATACTTTTTGATATTTTAATGGAATTTCGAATTTTAGTGAAAATTTTGGAGAAAATAGAAAAAAATTTATAAATTGCAATCCGGACGTCCGATTGAAGTGTAATTTTTTATGGATGACCAAATATTTATGATGAACATGATGAATGGTTTAGGATTTGATAAAAATCATGAATCAAAGGCCAAGAATTAACGTCAAATGGTAGCCCACTTTTTCATTTAATTTTTTATTAATTAAAAGTCAAAAATCATTAAATAAAAATCACTTTTAATTTAATTGCAATGTAGTCAAAGTCCAAAAGAGGGGCTGGACGTTCAGGGGCTGTGGAATTTTGAGCCAAATCCAATGGGCCACAATTGATCTTATCATGTAATCAACGGTTGAGATTAATTTGTTTAAAAATAATTAATTTTAATTAATTAAAAAATTAATAAATAGGGCTATAGTGGGGCATGAGGCAACTGTAGGGTGGCTGCACAAAGCTCCAAGTGATTGCATGGTATTTGAAGAAAAAAAATTAGAATTTAATACATCAAGCAAGGGGGTAAATTGCAATTAGTAGAAAATCAAATACTATAAATAGGGAGGCTTGGGGACGTCCAAATGCATTCCAAACTAGCTCCATTTGAGCAAAACCCCTTGTTCCCACACGTCCCCAAGCCAAAGAGAAAGAGGAAGAGGAGGAGAGAAAGAAAGAGAGAGAAAGTGAGAAGGAAAGGAGGAGTTCTTCACTTTGGGTAAGTGAATTCTACCCAAATTTATTTTGGATGTTAAGTAGGATAAAATCATACTTAGATAATGCCTATGAATGAGAAAATAAGTAAAGTTATAATGCTTAATTGGAATTATGCCAAAACATCAAAAATTTGGAGTAAAGATAGAGCATTCGGAAAGATAACATATGATATGTGTAAATAATGCTCCAAATTTGATCAATGATGATTTGGGATGAATGATTATGATAGATATGATGTTGGAATAATGATATATTAATCTCATGATTTTTGGATTTAAGGATTATGCTTAAGTGAAATTATGTTGATTTTAGTATATGGAGAAAATGATTTATTTAGCCAAGTTAATGATGATAAATTCAAAATTTATGAATTTTCCTATGATATACTAAACATAAGCTATGTCATGGTATTTTTTATTTTTGGAAAAATGTCAATTTTTGGAACCCATGAACTGTAACTCAAGTTGCTGTGAACAATAACCTCGGGGGAACATTAAATGTGAACAGTAATCCATGAACAGTAACTCACGTTGTTGTGAACAGTAACCTCGGGTGAACATAAACGTGAACAGTACCCCCATGAACAGTGATCGTGAACAGTGATGATGAACATCACCATGAACAGTAAAAAAGCATAAATTGGGTGGAAAAAAATAAGATTAGTATTTATATCTTAAAGAATATATAGATGGAATTTTTAAAGGGATTTATGGATAAAAAATCCATATAAAGAGGTAATGACCAAGTATCTTTATAAGATTAACCTCTATAGGAATGAGGTAATAAACGATTATAAAGCATGCATGGGAAGCAATCTAAGACATGGAATGATATAGATAAAATATCATTTTTCTTGATATAGGAAAAGGAAAGGAAAAGGTGGAGAACACAGACTGAGGAGGTAAACAAGCTATATGTTTTCTAAAATATTTCTAAATGATTGCAAATTGTTTGCTTACGTGTTTTATGAATTAAATTTAAGGATGACCATTCCTATAATGCTTTAGATGAAATGATTGCTAAGTGCTTGTTAAATTACTTTCTAAATGATTTATCAAGTTTTATGGAGCATGTCATGCCGGCATATGTATGAACATGGTGCACAAGGAAGAGGCTTTGGTGGAGATAGTAAGCGGATCAGAGGGTCCCCCTTCACTATTGCCAAGTTGCAAGGGCTGTGTGCCAGCGGCGTCCTCCGAGAGGTTGGAGGCACAAAGAAAGTCATGAATGAATGAATGCATTACATTCTCATAAAATGCATGAAAAGGTTTATGTCCCATTGGTAATTGATCACTTGGTAAGTGTCTCCTACCAAATGGGGAGAAATGCATTTGAATGAAAGGAAAATGTTTACTTGCCAAAGAAAAAGGCTTGCTTACTGAGTATTATTACTCATATGTGTTTTCAAAATGAAAACAGGCTATGGAGTTGACTCATAAAGGATGCGAGGTAAAAATGACCTGCAAATTTAATTGCGGTTCTATGTATGCATCCAAAGGGACAAATGTATGATAATCATGTTGAAGACATGTTTTATGGATATTACAAACATGATTGTACTTATGTAAATTATTTCAATAAAAAGAAGATATGAATGGTTTTATGATGATATAGATGAGTCTATTATGAATAAAGTGTATGCTTAAGTGACGAATGAAAAGAAAAAAAATTTGGACGAGATCCAATTTAGTACCCGCCACGTGATCAGGGCAATAATCCTGAGTCACATTTACCAATCGACAAGATTCCGGTGTATGGCTTCTAGGCACCCCGGTTCGGGGCACCAGAATAAAGGTGACACCATTCAAAGGAGTCACAAAATTTGGGAAAAGAAGTAAGCTAAATCCCAGGCATATTTGGCCATTTGAAGCGCTTGAAAGGATTGAGGAATTGGCTTATAGAATAGCCTTACCCCTAGTTCTAGCCTTACTGCATAATGTCTTTCATATTTCCATGCTTAGGAAATATATTCCAGACCCTACCCATGCATTGATAGTGGAGAATCTACCGATTCAAGATCACCTGAATTATGAGGAAAGACCAATTAGGATCTTGGATCGTCAGGTATAAAAACTTTGGAATCGAGAAATTGAATATGTTAAGGTTAAATGAAACCGATATTCCGAAAGCGAGACTACGTGAGAACTAAAAGAAGAAATTAAAATGAAGTACCCCCAGTTGTTATGAAAGTAAACAATTTCGAGACGAAACCTTTATAAGGGGGGAGGATTGTGATATCCAGACCCAAGTAGGACCCTTACATGTAAATTAGACATATAAACGTGACTTATTTATTATTTGATTGAATTATTGATTTTACGGCTATCAATTAAAGGGAGGTGATTAAATTAATCACCATAGCTCAATAAGGGTCAATGTGACTTAAGAGACCCAATGAGGGTTAGAAAATGTGGATATGTTATAAATAATTATCTAATATATTATGATTTACTTAAAGGAGATTATGATGATAATTATGAATTTAAGGTGTTAAATGTTAGAAAATTCATAACTGGATGCCTACAGGGCGGAATGAGGTGAAATTTGAATGGTAAGCACATGATGATATGCTTAACCTTATGAATGGATTGAATTATGAAAATTTTGATGATATTAGGGTGACAATTATTTATTTTCATCCAAATTCAAAAGATAATTTCAGATGACCATAACTAATGCTAGAAAGGTCGTTTTAAGATGAAATTTGTCATGAACGGTTAAAATGATGTGGTGAATCTTTTGGATGGATTTGATTAAGCTAATTATCATAGAAAAATACTTAATCACGAAAGGACAAAAGCCATTGACTTTTACTCCCATGAAGTGACATACCCATTAATGAAAAGTCAAGCTAGTTAATGAGGTGGTTAATGGCTCAAGTGATGTGTTCAAAGAGGGCATTTTTTAGCATATTATGTGATTTATTGAAAATGAAAAATGCATGAAAAAGGAGCTGGAATTTATGGGGCATAAATGCTTGGTTCAAAGGCCAGAATGTGTAGCCATAAGACGCTTAAGGAGGTGGCATGCATGGGACGTCCAAGGGGCTATTTGGCTTGATTCTTTTTTATTTTACAAATGCTAAAATTCACATGTAATTAGCCTACATTACTAGGGTGGTAAATGATATTAAATTGGGCAGCTTTTGGATGGCATGAAATGCCAAAAACCAAGCCACATGTGGACGTGATGGGGTGGACAACAAGATGGGGCAATCTTGAGCAGATTTTGATAATTGAAAAATCTGTTTAAAAGGTATTTTACTTGGGTAACATTTTGACAACACATCAAGGGATAAGTATACATTAACTTACCTTCCAAATGAGGTGGAAAATGATAAAAAATATTCAGAAATATAAAAGGAAGAGAGAGAGCAAGGGATGTCCACTTTTGGGCAAAATTTGAGGAAAAAATCTCAAAAGGGCAGTAGCTTGGACGTCCAAGGTAGGGAAGAAAAGGAAGAAAAATAAGAAGAAAAAGGGAAGAAAAGAGGAGGAGAAGAGGGAAGCAACCAAGCTAGGAAAGTTGGAGCAAAGTGTCTCCAATTCAAGTAAGTATTGAGTTAAGTTTGAATCAATAAATTCCAAGTTTTCTAGCTTAATTTATGGGTCATAAATTTGATCCATAATGAACCCTAAGTGATGAGTTATTAAGCCCTTAATTAGGGTACTAAATGAGGAATGAATGAAAGGAATTGAATCAAGTGTTCAAAGGAGCTAAGTTTGATGTTAGGGTTGATTACAACCCATATACCTAACTGGAATTTTTCTTAAATTCCAATTAATGTTGCTGTTTTAAGCATGTATCATGTTTGGATTATGATTTATATTTCTTTGATTAATATATGTTGAATTAAGTATGAATTATGAACCCTAGAAAGGGTAAACCCTAGGGTTGTCAATATGATCAAGATTTCACTCTTTTAAGGTAATTATGATGCATGAATCAACCCAACTAATACATGAGTGAATTTAAGGGTAAAATACCCTAAACTTAGGGCACATGGGAAGTCCAATATGGGGATGGAAAGAAATGCAAAAATCTGATTTTTGTAGGACACATGATGTGGACGTCCAAAGGTGGCCAAGATATGCATGAAAAGTTGTTGTTTTGAGCAACTAAGTTTATGGACCTTAAATGTATCACAATCCCCATGATATGGTATAAGAAAAGTATGACTAAAGGCTGGAATTTAGAAGTTAAAAATTTGTTATGGAAGATATGTCAAGATGGACGTTGAAAGTGGGAAAGAACGGTAACAAAGTTGCTGTTTTGGAACCCTACAAATAATGGATTAAAATCCTATGAAAATACCCCAAATTATGTGCCAACTAAGTGTTTTAATTATTCCAAAATAGAGGGTAATTTTGAAAAAAATTAGAAAATACATAATATATGTGTACTAAGAAGGGTGCACATAAAGGGTATGTATGGCTAAGATGAGAAATGACTAATGTGATTTGCTAAAGTGAAAAGATTAAAGGAAATATGATAAAATGTCACAATAAGATGCTGTTTTGTTAATGATTTGTAATCTCAAAATTTGAGATTAATATACAAGGCCTAAACTATCATGTATGTGCCTAAAGTGAACGCCTATATGAGAAATGAGAAAAATGAATGATAAATGATGGATGGGAAGCAATGGGCTTCCTTATGTTAAGAAAATAAAAGATTATTATATGTTTGAAAGTTTACCCTATATAAGGGTATTAAAAATGAAAGGAATGAATGGATAATGTGATGTATAAGCTATGTTGCTATGTATGAATACCCGACTTACAATACAAGTGGGTTGTATAGGTTAATGAAAAGCATGAGGGTTGGAAAACTAATTTATTGTTCCGGCCTCGTGGAAAAATCGTTATCGGTTGGTTAAAAGTAAAATTGTTTTCCTGCGGTTTTGGGAATAAATGTTTAATTAATTTCCCAGCAAAATTTTAAAGCATTTAATTCTTTAACCGAGTCCGAAAAGTACATCACAGAAATATTTTGCATTGTGTTCCACATTCTGATTTTACATCTCCGAGAAAACCCTTGATTAAAAGAGCTGAATACAATGGTCCATAAGAAAATGCTTAATAATGATGAAGTGCGTAGCAGATCCTTCTACGTCTTTACAAGTGCACGAAAAATCATGTCTGACAAAAATATAAAAAAAATAAATAAATGAGTACAGTTCGCCCCGCGCCGTGACTCGAAGGTGAGGTATATGACGCCACGCACCATGTCTTAAATATGAGGTACATGACGCCACGCGCCATGACTTGAATATGAGGTACATGACGCCACGCGCCATGACTTAAATATGAGGTACATGACGTCACGCGCCATGACTTGAATATGAGGTACATGACGCCACGCGCCATGATTTAAATGTGAGGTACATGACGCCACGAGCCATGACTTAAATATGAGGTACATGACGTCACGCGCCATGACTTGAATATGAGTTTACGCTTAGCCCGTCGACCAGCGATGACTCTGTTTGGGAACTAGTGAGGGGCCCGTCGGTTACACAGCAGACCAGCGTGTCCCGCTTTCAGCTTCTGTATTTGTACAAGAAACCAGCGTCTCCCGCATTCAGTCTCTGGATTGAACAATCGGGTGGTTTTACCAAGAAATGGATTCAACCGAATTTTAAAAGTATTTTAGGGTCGACTTTGACCATTTGAGGAGGTTTGGGCCCAACTGGGCTTGTTGAGGGATTTTGGGCTCAAGAAGACTTGTTGAAGGATTTTAAGTCATCTTGGGCCTGCCAAAAGTTTTGGGGCCTATCAAGGCTCGAGTTGAAGAATTTTGGGTCCGAGTTGGCTTATTGGAGATTTTTGAGACATCTTGGTTTTTTTTTTTTTTTGGAGAGTTCGGAGCTATCTTGGGCTTTTTTGAGGGTCTTGAGCCCATGGCTTGTTGAGGAATTTTGGACCCAAGTGGGTTTGTATGAAGGTTTTTGAGCCATCTTGGGCTTGCTGGAAGCTCTAGGCCTATTAAGGCTCGGGTTGAAGAACTTTGGGGCCTATCGAGGCTCGGTTTGAGCAAAGAGGTTATTCACCCGTTATCAACTTACCTTACTTCCCAGAGAGTATTTACTTGGGGAGAAATACATAATTATATATATATATATATTTGAAAGTCTTCCTAGATGTATGTGTATTTAAAAAATATATATTTTTGGATGCCCATGGGTAATTTTGGAAATCAAAATATCAATTTTAGGATGTCCACGGGACATCTATATAATTTTAGAAATCAAAATCTTAATTTTTGGACGCCCGCGGGTAATTTTGGAAATCAAAATATCAATTTTAGGATGCCCACGGGACATCTATATAATTTTAGAAATCAAAATCTTAATTTTTGGACGCCCGCGGGTAATTTTAGAAATCAAAATCTTAATTTTTTGACGCCCGCGGGACGTCTCTATAATTTTAGAAATCAAAATCTTAATTTTTGGACGCCCGCGGTGTTGGAAACAATGTTCCAAACAAAACAAATTGACCAAAGCATAAGTTTTGATGATTAAACAAAGACTAATTTGAGTATATAAAGTGTACTAATGAGTTTGCCAAGTGTTTAAGGAAAACAAAGAAGTCAAGTCGATTACCAAGTCGACTTGGACTTCGACTTGGGGTGAAGTCGATACCTAAGTCGACTTCACAAGCAACTTCAAATGGCAAAAGGTAGATAGCTTTGAAAATAGAAAACAAGCAAGTGAAGTCGCAGGCCAAGTCGACTCCAGGTGCGACTTAGGAAACCAAGTCGCAGACGAAGTCGACTCCAGCATCGACTTCGAGCATCCAGAGTTGAAAAAGTGGAAACGGACATGACGAAGTCGCAGGCGAAGTCGACTCCAGGTGCGACTTGGGCGAAGTCGCAGACGAGGTCGACTCCAACTTCGACTTGAGGAGTTCAGACTTGAAGATTGAAGCTTCAAGCTTATTCCAAGGATCCATTTGGACTTTATCAAATCCAAGATCTCCAAATTTTTTCAAAGCTCAAGATCTTCAAAGATCAAACAAGATCTACAAATATGAAGAATCATTTCAGAATGAAAATGATTCAAAGGAAGAAAGCCAAGGATGATAGAAGCAGACTAAATGAAGATCAAAGAGTTTTCAGCAAAACTCGAGCCAAGTCGCAAGTCAAGTCGACTTCAGGTTCGACTTGAGTCGAAGTCTGAAAGCCAAGTCGACCCAAGACTCGGACTTGGAAATCTGAAGAACTGGAGTCGCACACGAGGTCGACTCCAGGTGCGACTTGGAAGCCAAGTCGCAGGCCAAGTCGACTCCATCTTCGACTTGGGTATAACGTTCGAATTTTCGAACGTTGGAGTTCATTTATTGCGCGCCAACCACCTCTACAACGTTCAAATCCTTCTCTTTCTATATAAGGACCCTCAAATGAACGTGAAAACACACAAGAACATTACAAGACACTGCTATATACTCTACAAAGTCCAAAGAGAGAAAAGAAGATCTAGAAAGGAATCCTATTTGCTTTTCTCCATTTCTGAGTGGTCCATATACATTCTAAAGAAGAAGAGAGTTTCAGGTTGCAAGCTGCTTCATCAAGAATCATCCAAGCTGCTTCTGAATTCTTCCTCGAGCTCAAACTTGTCTACACATCATTGTAAAGTGTAGATTTCTTTGTTGTTTCATTTATTTGTGATTGAACTTGATCTAGTTTGAGGAACTAGGATCAAGTGTATGCTAAGTAGTGTGTGATTGGAGTGAGACTCATCACCTACTTGAGCAGTGTGTTATATGCCCCCTAGAGCTAGAATCTAGAAGAGAGCAGTGGCTCTAATTGTATTGAGAGAATACAATAGTGGAACCCAAGTCACAAGGAGTGTGAGCTTGGAAGAGTGGAGTAGGGAGGTTGCCCGAACCACTATAAAAATCTTGTGTGTTTGATTTATTTATCTGCTCTCTACATTATATTGCTTTCCATTTCGATTCTTCATTAAGGGGACTGGATTAATCCGGGGTTAAGTTTCTGTTTAAGTTATAAATTTTTAAATACCCAATTCACCCCTCCCCTCTTGGGTTTTGCCATTAACTCGGGACCAACAAGTGGTATCAGAGCAGTTCTTTGAGTTTACCAAAGAGATCTTATTAATATGGCATCCCAATCTACTTCCGTTCCCGCATTTGCTGAAGGCCAATCCTTTACAAGGCCACCGTTGTTTGATGGGAGCAATTTTGGATATTGGAAGCTTCGTATGAAGCAACTCATCATGGCTACCGACATGGATTCTTGGATTGCTATCCAAGATGGAGTAACCTTGCCTACTGATGAAAGAGCTTCCAAATGGACCGATGAGGAAGTAAGAATTGTTAAGAGCAACGCCAAAGCTATAAACTCTTTATTTTGTGCTCTTACTGCTTCTGAATATGATAGAGTATCCTCTTGCTTAACCGCCAAAGAAATATGGGATACGCTAACCTCTATCTATGAAGGAACTTCTCAAGTCCAAGGGACGAGAAGAAATATTTTGATTGGAGAATTGGAAAACTTTAGAATGCTAGATAGAGAAAACATCTCTGAAATGTTTGCTAGATTCTCTAAAATTACTAATGCTCTAAAAGGTCTTGGAAAGGCTATATCTGAATCTGAGCAGGTCATGAAGATCTTAAGAGCTCTACCCGAATCATGGACTCCAAAGATCACTGCAATAGAAGAAGCCAAGGACCTTAACACTCTAAAGCTTGAAGACTTAATTAGCTCACTCATGTCACATGAGCTAATCAAGAGAAGAAATGAAGATCAACACAGGGGCAAAAGAGCAATTGCTTTGAAAGCCGCACAAGACACAGATGACTCCTCTTCTTCTCAAAACGACGACGACATCGCCCTACTCACAAAACGTTTCAGAAAATTTGTGAGGAAAGACAAAAATTTCAGAAGCTTCAAGGATAGAACTCCCAGAGAAAAGAAGAAAGAATCAACCAAATGCTATCGATGCGGCGGTTCGGGACATATGCAAGCTCAATGTCCAACTCCCGAAGAAAGCAAAGTAAAAGAACAAAGAAAAGATCGAGGGGACAATAAGAGATTCCAAAGATACAAAGGAAGAGGCATGTACGTGAATGACGAGGAATCTACAACGAGTAACTCCTCAACCGATGAAATCGAAGTAGAAGAATGTGCAAGAATCTGCTGCATGACACAAATCGAGCAAGAAGAACAAACTACCTCAACAAAATGCACAAGTAATGAAGAGGTAAGTTCCAAACTCTCCCATTCTAAATCAAGTTATTATTCTTTTCAAGAATGCCTCAAATGTACTGAATTAGAAGAACTACAAACTGCATATGATTCATTATATGAAGAAATGAAGAAATTAGGAAGCAAGTTTACAATTAAGAAAAGACAATGTGATGCAGTAATAATTGTAAATGGTAAACTTGCAGAGAAATTAGACAAAATGAAAGAAGAAAATGATTTGCTGAAAAAGGAGAACGAATCATTAAAGGAATCATTACCTAAGTTCTCTAATCCAGGAGAAAGTGTTAAAATGTTTCTGAATATGACCTCCCAAACACATAAAAGAGGTTTTGGATATCATACATTTGAGCAGGGAGAAAGTAGTAAATCAAATGTGCAAACACTTGAGAAATATCAAACTAAAATGGCATCTATATACAAGCCACAAAAGAAAAACTTTAAGTGGACTAGAAGACCAACGATTGAATCATTGCATACTTGGAGGTCTACTCCAAGATTACCTATGGCTTGTAATTTCTGCAATAAAATGGGTCATAAAACTTACAAATGTAATTTTAAGAAATTATATGACCGTGGTGCAAAATTAGTTTGGGTTCCAAGGAACACAAGATTTGGACTTTCCAAGTTAGAACAACAAAGATTGATTTACATTACTAACCCAAATGGACCCATAAAATGGGTACCAAGGAGATAAGATTTACTTGCTTATTTTTTTTTCAGATATGTTTTAAGGCAAAGGCAAATAATGAATGGTTCATGGATAGCGGTTGCTCAAGGAATATGACCGGTGAAAGAAGCTTATTTCATAAACTTAAGCCTTGCAACGATGGAAT
This sequence comes from Annona cherimola, assembly GCA_030490835.1. NCBI lineage: Eukaryota > Viridiplantae > Streptophyta > Magnoliopsida > Magnoliales > Annonaceae > Annona > Annona cherimola. The sequence continues at coordinate 79,384,781 of CM059974.1, forward strand.
GGTTGCCTTTGGTAATAATGAAAAAGGTAAAATTAAAGGTAAAGGAAATATACGTAGTATTTCAAATGCATGCATGGAAGATGTTTTGTTTGTTGAAGGACTCAAACACAATTTAATGAGCATTAGCCAATTATGTGATAAAGGATACAAAGTTGTGTTTGAATCATCTATATGTAATGTATTTGATGGAGAACATATCATGTTTAGTGGTAAAAGACATGGAAATGTATATTTGGTTTCACTTGATGAATTGAATGGTCAATGTCTAATGACCATTGATAATGATCCATGGGTTTGGCATAAAAGGCTTGGACATATAAACATGGGAAACATAAAGACCCTATAGAAAAAGAGTTTGGTAGAAGGATTACCAAGATTGAAATATGACAAGGACAAGATTTGTAAGGCATGTCAATTATCAAAACAACCCAAGATGCCTTTCTCTACCAAAAAGGAAATTTCCACCACCAAGCCACTTGAATTGCTACACATGGATCTATACGGGCCATCCGACATTCTAACCATTGGTGGAAAGAAATATGTATTTGTCATAGTTGATGATTTTTCAAGATTCACATGGATAATTCTCTTAGCTAGTAAAGATGAAGCCTTCTCTATGTTTGCAACTTTTGTAAATTTGGTGCAAAATGAAAAACAAAGTACTATTGTGACCATAAGAAGCAATCATGGTGGCGAATTCGAAAACAAACGATTCATGGAATTTTGCAATGAAAAAGGAATTCACCACACATTTTCTGCACCAAGAACTCCACAACAAAATGGAGTAGTAGAAAGGAAAAATAGAACCATACAAGAGATGGCTAGAACTATGCTAAATGAGAGCAATCTATCCAAGAAATTTTGGGGTGAAGCTGTAAGTAAGCTTGTCATGTATTGAACCGTGTCACCATTCGAGCAATCTTGAAAAAGACCCCATACGAACTACGGAAAGGAAGAAAACCAAATATTTCTTATTTTCATGCTTTTGGATGTACGTGTTATGTTTTGAACAATGGAAAGACTAACTTGGGAAAGTTAGATGCTAAAAGTGATGAGGCTATATTCCTTGGATATTCATCAAATAGCAAAGCATATAGAGTTTTCAATAAACGAAACCAAGTTGTTGAAGAATCCATACACGTTGTATTTGATGAAATTAACCAAACTCCGAGAAAGGAGGATGAACTAAGTGATGCAGATGAGACAAAAGGCAAAGAACAACCAAAGGAACTCGAGCTCAAGCCAGAAAATCTCATGGAGGAAGAGGTAAGTGAAGGTAATGATTCTTATAAACCTCCAACTGATTTAAAGTTCAAAAATGCCCATCCAATTGAGCAAGTTATTGGAAATGTATATGAAGGAGTGAAAACTAGAAGATCAAAACAAAACGTTTATGGTCAATATGCCTTTGTATCTAAAATTGAACCAAATACCATTGAACAAGCTCTCAATGATGAAAATTGGGTTATTGCAATGCAAGAAGAGCTAAACCAATTCGAAAGAAACAATGTATGGCATTTAGTTCCTAGACCAAATAATCACACTATCATTGGTACCAAATGGATATTTAGGAACAAATTAGATGAAAGCGGACTTGTAATTAGAAACAAAGCCAGATTAGTAGCCAAAGGGTATTCTCAAGAAGAAGGAATCGATTTTGAAGAATCATATGCACCCGTGGCTAGATTAGAAGCCATACGTATTCTACTAGCATTCGCTTCTTATATGAATTTCAAATTGTTCCAAATGGATGTAAAAAGCGCATTTTTGAATGGCTATTTGAATGAAGAAGTATATGTTGAACAACCCCCTGGTTTTGAAGAAATGAATCAATCAAAGTATGTTTATAAATTGACCAAAGCGCTATATGGATTAAAGCAAGCTCCAAGAGCTTGGTATGAAAGGTTGAACAAATTTTTGATTGATCATGAGTTTCTAAGAGGGAAAGTAGATACTACTTTGTTCATCAAATACAAAAACAAAGATATTTTAATTGTACAGATTTATGTAGATGACATAATTTTCGGTGCTACTAACGAAAATCTTTGTCAAGAATTTTCTAAGATTATGCAGAGCGAATTCGAAATGAGCATGATGGGAGAATTAAATTTCTTCCTTGGACTGCAAATTAAGCAACAAAGTGAAGGGATATTCTTGAACCAGTCCAAGTACGTCAAGGAAATGCTCAAGATATTTGGATTGCAGAATAGCAAAGGGGCAAACACTCCAATGAGCTCTACAATCAAGATCGACACGGACGAAAACGGTAAAAATATCGATCAAAAGCTTTATAGAAGCATGATAGGATCCTTGCTATATTTAACTGCTTCTAGACCCGATATCCTATTCAGTGTTTGTATGTGCTCTAGATTTCAAGCATGTCCAAAAGAATCACATCTCCTTGCTGTAAAAAGAATTTTTAAATATTTGATAAAAACTACCAATCTTGGACTATGGTATCCAAAGGGGTCAACCTTTGATCTAATCGGCTATTCGGATGCAGATTTTGCCGGATATATGGTAGATAGAAAAAGTACCAGTGGAACCTGTCAGTATCTTGGACATATGCTAGTTTCATGGTACTCAAGAAAACAAACAAGTGTGGCTCTATCTACTGCGGAAGCCGAATACATAGCCGCCGGTAGTTGCTGTGCCCAATTACTTTGGATGAAACAACAATTGAAAGATTATGGTATTGATTATGTTGATATTCCTATTAGATGTGATAATACAAGTGCAATTTGTTTGACTAAAAATCCTGTACTGCATTCAAGAACCAAGCATATTGATGTGAGACACCATTTTATTCATGAACATGTTGAAAATCATGATGTATGTTTAGAATATGTGAAAAATGAGGACCAATTTGCTGATATCTTTACCAAACCATTAGCCAAAGAATCATTTTATAAAATTAGGAATGATATGGGTATGATAGAGCTAAATTAGGGAAAATTAAATAAGAAAATTAAAATTGAAAAATGTCAAGTCGATGAGTCAAGTCGACTCCAAGGGCGTCAAGTCGACTCCACTTCAGAAGCGAAGTCGACTCCTCCAGAGTCGAAGTCGACTCCGCTCCCAGGCGAAGTCGACTCCGAGGGACCGAAGTCGACTTCGCCTAGGGCAAAGTCGACTCCGCGCGCGACGTTTCGCATTCGGCCAACTTTTCTTCTTTTTCTTCCCTTTCCTTCCTCTTTCCTTCTCATTTTCCTGCTTTTTCTTTCTCTCCTCCTATCTCCGGCGATTTCATTCTCCCCTTGTCTCCGGCAAACCGCCACTCTCTCTCTCTCTCTCACTCTCTCTCTCACTCCATCTCTCACTCTCTCTCTCACTCCCTCTGTCACTCTCTCTCTCACTCCCTCTCTCACTTTTTCTCTCACTCTCCCTCTGTTTCGATCCCTCTCAAACTCTCTCACTGACATTCCCTCTCTGATTCCCAAAGCTCCAAAATCCCTAAACTCCAAGCTCCAAATGGCACCAAAGAAAGCCGTATCAAAACCATACCCCAAACGGGTTCCCACACAACCACAACCTTCATCTCAGACAAAAGAAGTTCCTAGAAGAACTAGGACTCCATCAAAAAGAGCTAGAGAGGAACCATCAACTTCGACGGGTAAACGGGTTCGATTCCAAACCTCTACTCAATCATCTGATCAAGCACCCAAGTCGGAAAGTCAACAACAAACCTCACAGAGCACACAATCCGGGACAAGCAGAAGGGGCACTGCGGCTGGGAAAGCCCAAGTATTGAAGATGCCCACTACCTACTTCAAAATCGAGCTCCAACATAGCCGTTTTTACAAAAAGTTCTACGAACGGAAGGTATTCATACCCAAGATTATAGATTTTAATTTCTTGAAAGAATATGGATCCGACATAGAAGATCTATTAGATTTTCAAGGATGTACAAATTTGCTAAAGGAAGACGAAATGGTCTATCCAGATCTTACTCGAATTTTTTATTATCTATGGGATGAAGAATACTATGGAACCTTCGTCAAAGGAGTAGAAATGGATCTTGGAATCGGGATAATTGCAGGTCCGACTGAAGTAATGAGTCATTTATGACACATACTTGGAGTCCCGTATGAGGATGAGCCTATTCCAGAAGACCTCACATTGGATCAAATGTATAATCAGCTCACCCGGAGCAACAAGTACCATCCGGGAATCAAATTCCTTCGGTACATGGATCTTTCACCCAGGCTACGAGTGCTCAGACTTCTCATTGCCCACTGCATCTACCCAAAGGGCGGTGGAAGAAATCAATTAAACCCACAAGAAGCAGGGATACTATGGAAAGTGGCCAACAGGGTCAAGGTGAGCTTACCAAAACTATTTGTTGAAGCCTTGGCATCTAGAAAGGATAACCCACGAGGATTCCTCCCTTATGGCACGTGGATTACAAAGATTATTGAATTCTTCAAAGTGGATATTGAAGGCGAGCCTTTCGAAGTGCTCAAATCCACCAATGCCATAAATAAAGCACTAATCCAAAGAATGAAGATCAATCTGCTTGAACTAAGGCATGAAGCTTCAGAAGAAGAGCGAGAAAACAATGCACAAGCTGAGGGGGAGCAACCTCCCGAAGCACAGCCCGCTCAAGAGGAGCCAGCATCTCCCATATAGCACGGATCCTATTCTCCACAAGGATCTGCTGCACGTGAACGGGTGCCTCCAACCTCATCTGAGGAGGTCACTCTAAAAGATTTGAGAGATGAAATCGTTGCCGTCCGTGAAGAAATGGGTCACCAAGAAGACCGGATGACGAGTCTTGTGACCGAAGTGTTGGCGGCAATCAATAATATGCATTCCCGACAAGATCGAATCGATCGGGAAATGCGTACAATCCGCTATTACCTTGCATCGGGTCGACACCAAAACCAACCCATACCCGAACTTGATCCATTTGATACCGGATCAGTTCGACGTGAGCCGACTCCTGCACCCTGCTCATCTTACTACTCATCCGCCCATGTCCGTCCCATCAAACCAACTCAATCTATCTATCCCATTTCCCAATTTCAATTTACCAAGTCTTTGGTAATTGACAAATTTTTTGAGTGATTGACAAAAAGGGGGAGAAAAGATAGGTTTGAGAGTTTTCTTTTTGTTTGGGTTGGGTAATTTGTATAGGTTTCATCTTTGTTTTACATTGTATTTTGAAACTTGCAATGATTAATATGTTTGAATGATATGAATGATATGAAAGTAATGCTCTGTCATGAATATGTTTTTCTATGATAATGGTTTGAAAAGCTCTGAACTATATGGTTGAAAGTACCTAGGACACTGCTCTGTTTTTCAAACAAATATATATGAACATGATTTATGTGTTGAAAGGTATCAACTCAAATGTAGTTTTGTCAAACATCAAAAAGGGGGAGATTGTTGGAAACAATGTTCCAAACAAAACAAATTGACCAAAGCATAAGTTTTGATGATTAAACAAAGACTAATTTGAGTATATAAAGTGTACTAATGAGTTTGCCAAGTGTTTAAGGAAAACAAAGAAGTCAAGTCGATTACCAAGTCGACTTGGACTTCGACTTGGGGTGAAGTCGATACCTAAGTCGACTTCACAAGCAACTTCAAATGGCAAAAGGTAGATAGCTTTGAAAATAGAAAACAAGCAAGTGAAGTCGCAGGCCAAGTCGACTCCAGGTGCGACTTAGGAAACCAAGTCGCAGACGAAGTCGACTCCAGCATCGACTTCGAGCATCCAGAGTTGAAAAAGTGGAAACGGACATGACGAAGTCGCAGGCGAAGTCGACTCCAGGTGCGACTTGGGCGAAGTCGCAGACGAGGTCGACTCCAACTTCGACTTGAGGAGTTCAGACTTGAAGATTGAAGCTTCAAGCTTATTCCAAGGATCCATTTGGACTTTATCAAATCCAAGATCTCCAAAATTTTTCAAAGCTCAAGATCTTCAAAGATCAAACAAGATCTACAAATATGAAGAATCATTTCAGAATGAAAATGATTCAAAGGAAGAAAGCCAAGGATGATAGAAGCAGACTAAATGAAGATCAAAGAGTTTTCAGCAAAACCCGAGCCAAGTCGCAAGTCAAGTCGACTTCAGGTTCGACTTGAGTCGAAGTCTAAAAGCCAAGTCGACCCAAGACTCGGACTTGGAAATCTGAAGAACTGGAGTCGCACACGAGGTCGACTCCAGGTGCGACTTGGAAGCCAAGGCGCAGGCCAAGTCGACTCCATCTTCGACTTGGGTATAACGTTCGAATTTTCGAACGTTGGAGTTCATTTATTGCGCGCCAACCACCTCTACAACGTTCAAATCCTTCTCTTTCTATATAAGGACCCTCAAATGAACGTGAAAACACACAAGAACATTACAAGACACTGCTATATACTCTACAAAGTCCAAAGAGAGAAAAGAAGATCTAGAAAGGAATCCTATTTGCTTTTCTCCATTTCTGAGTGGTCCATATACATTCTAAAGAAGAAGGGAGTTTCAGGTTGCAAGCTGCTTCATCAAGAATCATCCAAGCTGCTTCTGAATTCTTCCTCGAGCTCAAACTTGTCTACACATCATTGTAAAGTGTAGATTTCTTTGTTGTTTCATTTATTTGTGATTGAACTTGATCTAGTTTGAGGAACTAGGATCAAGTGTATGCTAAGTAGTGTGTGATTGGAGTGAGACTCATCACCTACTTGAGCAGTGTGTTATATGCCCCCTAGAGCTAGAATCTAGAAGAGAGCAGTGGCTCTAATTGTATTGAGAGAATACAATAGTGGAACCCAAGTCACAAGGAGTGTGAGCTTGGAAGAGTGGAGTAGGGAGGTTGCCCGAACCACTATAAAAATCTTGTGTGTTTGATTTATTTATCTGCTCTCTACATTATATTGCTTTCCATTTCGATTCTTCATTAAGGGGACTGGATTAATCCGGGGTTAAGTTTCTGTTTAAGTTATAAATTTTTAAATACCCAATTCACCCTTCCCCTCTTGGATTTTGCCATTAACTCGGGACCAACACGCGGGACGTCTCTATAATTTTAGAAATCAAAATCTTAATTTTTGGACGCCAGTGGGACGTCTCTATAATTTTTAGAAATCAAAATGTTAATTTTTGGACGCCCGCGGGACGTCTCTATAATTTTTAGAAATCAAAATCTTAATTTTTGGACGCCCGCGGGACGTCTCTATAATTTTAGAAATCAAAATCTTAATTTTTGGACGCTCGCGGGACGTCTCTAAAATTTTTAGAAATCAAAATCTTAATTTTTGAACGCCCGCGGGACGTCTCTATAATTTTAGAAATCAAAGTAATATTTTTTGGACGCCCGCGGGACGTCTCTATAATTTTTAGAAATCAAAATCTTAATTTTTGGACGCCCGTGGGACGTCTCTATAATTTTAGAAATCAAAGTAATGATTTTTGGACGTCTTTTAATATATATATATATGTATTTTTGCCCGCGGGACGTCTCTATAATTTTAGAAATCAAAATCTTAATTTTTGGACGCTCGCGGGACGTCTGTATAATTTTAGAAATCAAAATCTTAATTTTTTGACGCGCGCGGGACGTCTCTATAATTTTTAGAAATCAAAATCTTAATTTTTGAACGCCCGCGGGACGTCTCTATAATTTTAGAAATCAAAGTAATGATTTTTGGACGCCCGCGGGATGTCTCTATAATTTTTAGAAATCAAAATTTTAATTTTTGGACGCCCGCGGGACGTCTCTATAATTTTTAGAAATCAAAATCTTAATTTTTGGACGCCCGTGGGACGTCTCTATAATATTTAGAAATCAAAATCTTAATTTTTGGACGCCCGCGGGACGTCTGTATAATTTTAGAAATCAAAATCTTAATTTTTTGACGCGCGCGGGACGTCTCTATAATTTTTAGAAATCAAAATCTTAATTTTTGAACGCCCGCGGGACGTCTCTATAATTTTAGAAATCAAAGTAATGATTTTTGGACGCCCGCGGGATGTCTCTATAATTTTTAGAAATCAAAATCTTAATTTTTTGGATGCCCGCGGAACGTCTCTATAATTTTTAGAAATCAAAATCTTAATTTTTGAACGCCCGTGGGACGTCTGTATAATTTTAGAAATCAAAATCTTAATTTTTGGACGCCCGCGGGACGTCTCTATAATTTTAGAAATCAAAATTTTAATTTTTGGATGCCCGCGGGACGTCTCTATAATTTTTAGAAATCAAAATTTTAATTTTTGGACGCCCGCGGGACGTCTCTATAATTTTTAGAAATCAAAATCTTAATTTTTGGACGCTCGTGGGACGTCTCATTAATTTTTAGAAATCAAAATCTTAATTTTTGGATGCCCGCGGGACGTCTCAATAATTTTTAGAAATCAAAATCTTAATTTTTGGACGCCCGCGGGACGTCTCTATAATTTTAGAAATCAAAATCTTAATTTTTGGACGCGTTCGGGACGTCTCTATAATTTTTAGAAATCAAAATCTTAATTTTTGAACGCCCGCGGGACGTATCTATAATTTTAGAAATCAAAGTAATGATTTTTGGACGCCCGCGGGATGTCTCTATAATTTTTAGAAATCAAAATCTTAATTTTTTGGATGCCCGCGGAACGTCTCTATAATTTTTAGAAATCAAAATCTTAATTTTTGAACGCCCGTGGGACGTCTGTATAATTTTAGAAATCAAAATCTTAATTTTTGGACGCCCTCGGGACGTCTCTATAATTTTAGAAATCAAAATCTTAATTTTTGGACGCCCGTGGGACGTCTATATAATTTTTAGAAATCAAAATTTTAATTTTTGGACGCCCGCGGGACGTCTCTATAATTTTTAGAAATCAAAATCTTAATTTTTGGACGCCCGTGGGACGTCTCTATAATTTTAGAAATCAAAGTAATGATTTTTGGACATCTTTTAATATATATATATGTATTTTTGCCCGCGGGACGTCTTTATAATTTTAGAAATCAAAATCTTAATTTTTGGACGCTCGCGGGACGTCTCTAAAATTTTTAGAAATCAAAATCTTAATTTTTGAACTCCCGCGGGACGTCTCTATAATTTTAGAAATCAAAGTAATATTTTTTGGACGCCCGCGGGATGTCTCTATAATTTTTAGAAATCAAAATTTTAATTTTTGGACGCCCGCGCGACGTCTCTATAATTTTTAGAAATCAAAATCTTAATTTTTGGACGCCCGTGGGACGTCTCTATAATATTTAGAAATCAAAATCTTAATTTTTGGACGCCCGCGGGACGTCTGTATAATTTTAGAAATCAAAATCTTAATTTTCTTACGCGCGCGGGACGTCTCTATAATTTTTAGAAATCAAAATCTTAATTTTTGAACGCCCGCGGGACGTCTCTATAATTTTAGAAATCAAAGTAATGATTTTTGGACGCCCGCGAGATGTCTCTATAATTTTTAGAAATCAAAATCTTAATTTTTTGGATGCCCGCGGAACGTCTCTATAATTTTTAGAAATCAAAATCTTAATTTTTGGACGCCCGCGGGACGTCTGTATAATTTTAGAAATCAAAATCTTAATTTTTGGACGCCCGCGGGACGTCTCTATAATTTTAGAAATCAAAATTTTAATTTTTGGATGCCCGCGGGACGTCTCTATAATTTTTAGAAATCAAAATTTTAATTTTTGGACGCCCGCGGGACGTCTCTATAATTTTTAGAAATCAAAATCTTAATTTTTGGACGCTCGTGGGACGTCTCTATAATTTTTAGAAATCAAAATCTTAATTTTTGGATGCCCGCGGGACGTCTCTATAATTTTTAGAAATCAAAATCTTAATTTTTGGACGCCCGCGGGACGTCTCTATAATTTTAGAAATCAAAATCTTAATTTTTGGACGCGCGCGGGACGTCTCTATAATTTTTAGAAATCAAAATCTTAATTTTTGAACGCCCGCGGGACGTCTCTATAATTTTAGAAATCAAAGTAATGATTTTTGGACGCCCGCGGGACGTCTCTATAATTTTTAGAAATCAAAATCTTAATTTTTTGGATGCCCGCGGAACGTCTCTATAATTTTTAGAAATCAAAATCTTAATTTTTGGACGCCCGCGGGACGTCTGTATAATTTTAGAAATCAAAATCTTAATTTTCTTACGCGCGCGGGACGTCTCTATAATTTTTAGAAATCAAAATCTTAATTTTTGAACGCCCGCGGGACGTCTCTATAATTTTAGAAATCAAAGTAATGATTTTTGGACGCCCGCGGGATGTCTCTATAATTTTTAGAAATCAAAATCTTAATTTTTTGGACGCCCGCGGAACGTCTGTATAATTTTTAGAAATCAAAATCTTAATTTTTGGACGCCCGCGGGACGTCTGTATAATTTTAGAAATCAAAATCTTAATTTTTGGACGCCCGCGGGACGTCTCTATAATTTTAGAAATCAAAATTTTAATTTTTGGATGCCCGCGGGACGTCTCTATAATTTTTAGAAATCAAAATTTTAATTTTTGGACGCCCGCGGGACGTCTCTATAATTTTTAGAAATCAAAATCTTAATTTTTGGACGCTCGCGGGACGTCTCTATAATTTTTAGAAATCAAAATCTTAATTTTTGGATGCCCGCGGGACGTCTCTATAATTTTTAGAAATCAAAATCTTAATTTTTGGACGCCCGCGGGACGTCTCTATAATTTTAGAAATCAAAATCTTAATTTTTGGACGCGCGCGGGACGTCTCTATAATTTTTAGAAATCAAAATCTTAATTTTTGAACGCCCGCGGGACGTCTCTATAATTTTAGAAATCAAAGTAATGATTTTTGGACGCCCGCGGGACGTCTCTATAATTTTTAGAAATCAAAATCTTAATTTTTTGGATGCCCGCGGAACGTCTCTATAATTTTTAGAAATCAAAATCTTAATTTTTGAACGCCCGTGGGACGTCTGTATAATTTTAGAAATCAAAATCTTAATTTTTGGACGCCCGCGGGACGTCTCTATAATTTTAGAAATCAAAATCTTAATTTTTGGACGCCCGCGGGACGTCTCTATAATTTTTAGAAATCAAAATTTTAATTTTTGGACGCCCGCGGGACGTCTCTATAATTTTTAGAAATCAAAATCTTAATTTTTGGACGCTCGCGGGACGTCTCTAAAATTTTTAGAAATCAAAATCTTAATTTTTGAACTCCCGCGGGACGTCTCTATAATTTTAGAAATCAAAGTAATATTTTTTGGACGCCCGCGGGATGTCTCTATAATTTTTAGAAATCAAAATTTTAATTTTTGGACGCCCGCGGGACGTCTTTATAATTTTTAGAAATCAAAATCTTAATTTTTGGACGCCCGTGGGACGTCTCTATAATATTTAGAAATCAAAATCTTAATTTTTGGACGCCCGCGGGACGTCTGTATAATTTTAGAAATCAAAATCTTAATTTTTTGACGCGCGCGGGACGTCTCTATAATTTTTAGAAATCAAAATCTTAATTTTTGAACGCCCGCGGGACGTCTCTATAATTTTAGAAATCAAAGTAATGATTTTTGGACGCCCGCGGGATGTCTCTATAATTTTTAGAAATCAAAATCTTAATTTTTTGGATGCCCGCGGAACGTCTCTATAATTTTTAGAAATCAAAATCTTAATTTTTGAACGCCCGTGGGACGTCTGTATAATTTTAGAAATCAAAATCTTAATTTTTGGACGCCCGCGGGACGTCTCTATAATTTTAGAAATCAAAATTTTAATTTTTGGATGCCCGCGGGACGTCTTTATAATTTTTAGAAATCAAAATTTTAATTTTTGGACGCCCGCGGGACGTCTCTATAATTTTTAGAAATCAAAATCTTAATTTTTGAACGCCCGCGGGACGTCTCTATAATTTTAGAAATCAAAGTAATGATTTTTGGACGCCCGCGGGACGTCTCTATAATTTTTAGAAATCAAAATCTTAATTTTTTGGATGCCCGCGGAACGTCTCTATAATTTTTAGAAATCAAAATCTTAATTTTTGGACGCCCGCGGGACGTCTGTATAATTTTAGAAATCAAAATCTTAATTTTCTTACGCGCGCGGGACGTCTCTATAATTTTTAGAAATCAAAATCTTAATTTTTGAACGCCCGCGGGACGTCTCTATAATTTTAGAAATCAAAGTAATGATTTTTGGACGCCCGCGGGATGTCTCTATAATTTTTAGAAATCAAAATCTTAATTTTTTGGATGCCCGCGGAACGTCTCTATAATTTTTAGAAATCAAAATCTTAATTTTTGGACGCCCGCGGGACGTCTGTATAATTTTAGAAATCAAAATCTTAATTTTTGGACGCCCGCGGGACGTCTCTATAATTTTAGAAATCAAAATTTTAATTTTTGGATGCCCGCGGGACGTCTCTATAATTTTTAGAAATCAAAATTTTAATTTTTGGACGCCCGCGGGACGTCTCTATAATTTTTAGAAATCAAAATCTTAATTTTTGGACGCTCGCGGGACGTCTCTATAATTTTTAGAAATCAAAATCTTAATTTTTGGATGCCCGCGGGACGTCTCTATAATTTTTAGAAATCAAAATCTTAATTTTTGGACGCCCGCGGGACGTCTCTATAATTTTAGAAATCAAAATCTTAATTTTTGGACGCGCGCGGGACGTCTCTATAATTTTTAGAAATCAAAATCTTAATTTTTGAACGCCCGCGGGACGTCTCTATAATTTTAGAAATCAAAGTAATGATTTTTGGACGCCCGCGGGACGTCTCTATAATTTTTAGAAATCAAAATCTTAATTTTTTGGATGCCCGCGGAACGTCTCTATAATTTTTAGAAATCAAAATCTTAATTTTTGAACGCCCGTGGGACGTCTGTATAATTTTAGAAATCAAAATCTTAATTTTTGGACGCCCGCGGGACGTCTCTATAATTTTAGAAATCAAAATCTTAATTTTTGGACGCCCGCGGGACGTCTCTATAATTTTTAGAAATCAAAATTTTAATTTTTGGACGCCCGCGGGACGTCTCTATAATTTTTAGAAATCAAAATCTTAATTTTTGGACGCTCGCGGGACGTCTCTAAAATTTTTAGAAATCAAAATCTTAATTTTTGAACTCCCGCGGGACGTCTCTATAATTTTAGAAATCAAAGTAATATTTTTTGGACGCCCGCGGGATGTCTCTATAATTTTTAGAAATCAAAATTTTAATTTTTGGACGCCCGCGGGACGTCTCTATAATTTTTAGAAATCAAAATCTTAATTTTTGGACGCCCGTGGGACGTCTCTATAATATTTAGAAATCAAAATCTTAATTTTTGGACGCCCGCGGGACGTCTGTATAATTTTAGAAATCAAAATCTTAATTTTTTGACGCGCGCGGGACGTCTCTATAATTTTTAGAAATCAAAATCTTAATTTTTGAACGCCCGCGGGACGTCTCTATAATTTTAGAAATCAAAGTAATGATTTTTGGACGCCCGCGGGATGTCTCTATAATTTTTAGAAATCAAAATCTTAATTTTTTGGATGCCCGCGGAACGTCTCTATAATTTTTAGAAATCAAAATCTTAATTTTTGAACGCCCGTGGGACGTCTGTATAATTTTAGAAATCAAAATCTTAATTTTTGGACGCCCGCGGGACGTCTCTATAATTTTAGAAATCAAAATTTTAATTTTTGGATGCCCGCGGGACGTCTTTATAATTTTTAGAAATCAAAATTTTAATTTTTGGACGCCCGCGGGACGTCTCTATAATTTTTAGAAATCAAAATCTTAATTTTTGAACGCCCGCGGGACGTCTCTATAATTTTAGAAATCAAAGTAATGATTTTTGGACGCCCGCGGGACGTCTCTATAATTTTTAGAAATCAAAATCTTAATTTTTTGGATGCCCGCGGAACGTCTCTATAATTTTTAGAAATCAAAATCTTAATTTTTGGACGCCCGCGGGACGTCTGTATAATTTTAGAAATCAAAATCTTAATTTTCTTACGCGCGCGGGACGTCTCTATAATTTTTAGAAATCAAAATCTTAATTTTTGAACGCCCGCGGGACGTCTCTATAATTTTAGAAATCAAAGTAATGATTTTTGGACGCCCGCGGGATGTCTCTATAATTTTTAGAAATCAAAATCTTAATTTTTTGGATGCCCGCGGAACGTCTCTATAATTTTTAGAAATCAAAATCTTAATTTTTGGACGCCCGCGGGACGTCTGTATAATTTTAGAAATCAAAATCTTAATTTTTGGACGCCCGCGGGACGTCTCTATAATTTTAGAAATCAAAATTTTAATTTTTGGATGCCCGCGGGACGTCTCTATAATTTTTAGAAATCAAAATTTTAATTTTTGGACGCCCGCGGGACGTCTCTATAATTTTTAGAAATCAAAATCTTAATTTTTGGACGCTCGCGGGACGTCTCTATAATTTTTAGAAATCAAAATCTTAATTTTTGGATGCCCGCGGGACGTCTCTATAATTTTTAGAAATCAAAATCTTAATTTTTGGACGCCCGCGGGACGTCTCTATAATTTTAGAAATCAAAATCTTAATTTTTGGACGCGCGCGGGACGTCTCTATAATTTTTAGAAATCAAAATCTTAATTTTTGAACGCCCGCGGGACGTCTCTATAATTTTAGAAATCAAAGTAATGATTTTTGGACGCCCGCGGGACGTCTCTATAATTTTTAGAAATCAAAATCTTAATTTTTTGGATGCCCGCGGAACGTCTCTATAATTTTTAGAAATCAAAATCTTAATTTTTGAACGCCCGTGGGACGTCTGTATAATTTTAGAAATCAAAATCTTAATTTTTGGACGCCCGCGGGACGTCTCTATAATTTTAGAAATCAAAATCTTAATTTTTGGACGCCCGCGGGACGTCTCTATAATTTTTAGAAATCAAAATTTTAATTTTTGGACGCCCGCGGGACGTCTCTATAATTTTTAGAAATCAAAATCTTAATTTTTGGACGCTCGCGGGACGTCTCTAAAATTTTTAGAAATCAAAATCTTAATTTTTGAACTCCCGCGGGACGTCTCTATAATTTTAGAAATCAAAGTAATATTTTTTGGACGCCCGCGGGATGTCTCTATAATTTTTAGAAATCAAAATTTTAATTTTTGGACGCCCGCGGGACGTCTCTATAATTTTTAGAAATCAAAATCTTAATTTTTGGACGCCCGTGGGACGTCTCTATAATATTTAGAAATCAAAATCTTAATTTTTGGACGCCCGCGGGACGTCTGTATAATTTTAGAAATCAAAATCTTAATTTTTTGACGCGCGCGGGACGTCTCTATAATTTTTAGAAATCAAAATCTTAATTTTTGAACGCCCGCGGGACGTCTCTATAATTTTAGAAATCAAAGTAATGATTTTTGGACGCCCGCGGGATGTCTCTATAATTTTTAGAAATCAAAATCTTAATTTTTTGGATGCCCGCGGAACGTCTCTATAATTTTTAGAAATCAAAATCTTAATTTTTGAACGCCCGTGGGACGTCTGTATAATTTTAGAAATCAAAATCTTAATTTTTGGACGCCCGCGGGACGTCTCTATAATTTTAGAAATCAAAATTTTAATTTTTGGATGCCCGCGGGACGTCTTTATAATTTTTAGAAATCAAAATTTTAATTTTTGGACGCCCGCGGGACGTCTCTATAATTTTTAGAAATCAAAATCTTAATTTTTGGACGCTCGCGGGACGTCTCTATAATTTTTAGAAATCAAAATCTTAATTTTTGGATGCCCGCGGGACGTCTTTATAATTTTTAGAAATCAAAATCTTAATTTTTGGACGCCCGCGGGACGTCTCTATAATTTTAGAAATCAAAATCTTAATTTTTGGACGCGCGCGGGACGTCTCTATAATTTTTAGAAATCAAAATCTTAATTTTTGAACGCCCGCGGGACGTCTCTATAATTTTAGAAATCAAAGTAATGATTTTTGGACGCCCGCGGGACGTCTCTATAATTTTTAGAAATCAAAATCTTAATTTTTTGGATGCCCGCGGAACGTCTCTATAATTTTTAGAAATCAAAATCTTAATTTTTGAACGCCCGTGGGACGTCTATATAATTTTAGAAATCAAAATCTTAATTTTTGGACGCCCGCGGGACGTCTCTATAATTTTAGAAATCAAAATCTTAATTTTTGGACGCCCGCGGGACGTCTCTATAATTTTTAGAAATCAAAATTTTAATTTTTGGACGCCCGCGGGACGTCTCTATAATTTTTAGAAATCAAAATCTTAATTTTTGGACGCCCGTGGGACGTCTCAATTTTTTTAGAAATCAAAATCTTAATTTTTTGATGCCCGCGGGACGTCTCTATAATTTTTAGAAATCCAAATCTTAATTTTTGAACGCTCGCGGGACGTCTCTATAATTTTTAGAAATGAAAATCTTAATTTTTGAATGCCCGCGGGACGTCTCTATAATTTTTGAAATCAAAGTAATGATTTTTGGACGTCTTTTAATATATATATGTATTTTTGGAGCCTTTTAATATGTATATATAATATATTTTTCGAGGCTTCATATATATATATATATTATCTTGGGATCCTCTGGTGACTCTCTTTTTTTTATTTTTTATTTATAAGGAAACTTATCCCGGGATCCCGGGCCATTCCATGGCGCGCTTGGTGGAATCCCGGGACTCATATATATATATTTATATATATATATATATATATATACTTTTATTTAACTATATATATCATATATGTGTGGCGCACCCGGGGAGATCCCAAGACCCCGGGGACAACGAACTTGTGCCTCTTTCTCTTGAGCACTTCCATCCTCAAATCCACGGCGACGAAATGCCTGCCTGGCTTCCGGCTTAGTGTGCGTAGCCTCTCAACCATTGAGCCAACGACTTCACGGATCTTGGGTTGTGGCTCGAGACTACCAAATATTGCCAAGCATGCAACAGAATCTCCTTCTGTTTTCTTTGGGGAATCCAAAATTTTCATGTTTACTGATGGAAAATATGTTGTAACCCTCAAATAGTCATTGACTCGGAAAATATATATATATATATATATATATATATACACTATATATAGCGCACCCGGGGAGATCCCGAGACCCCGGGGCCTATATATATATATATATAGATCATTATATAGATATATTTTATATCATAAAAAAATGCTTTAATATATATATATATACTATATATATATAGCGCACCCGGGGATATCCCGAGAACCCGGGGCTTTATATATATTATATGTATTATTATTTTTTTATAATAATTCATAGTTTTATATATATATGTATATATATATATTTTTTTATATATAGAAAATATACAGATATATATTTTTATTTTATTTTTAAAGGAGAAAAATACTTAACCCGCATGTCAATTCAACCCGCCAGTCGGGGAGTATCCACGTTGGGAAAAGTAATTTTTGAAAATAATATATATATGTATACGTACTTTTATATATATATAATACACAGATATATATTTTTATTTTATTTTTAAAGGAGAAAAATACTTAACCCGCGTGTCAATTCAACCCGCCAGTCGGGGAGTATCCACGTTGGGAAAAGTAATTTTTGAAAATAATATATATATGTATACGTACTTTTATATATATAAAATACACATATATATATTTTTATTTTATTTTTAAAGGAGGAAAATACTTAACCCGCGTGTTAATTCAACCCGCCAGTCGAGGAGTATCCACGTTGGGAAAAGTAATTTTTGAAAATAATATATATATGTATACGTACTTTTATATATATAAAATACACACATATATATTTTTATTTTATTTTTAAAGGAGAAAAATACTTAACCCGCGTGTCAATTCAACCCGCCAGTCGGGGAGTATCCACGTTGGGAAAAGCAATTTTTGAAAATAATATATATATGTATACGTACTTTTATATATATAAAATACACACGTATATATTTTTATTTTATTTTTAAAGGAGGAAAATACTTAACCCGCGTGTCAATTCAACCCGCCAGCCGAGGAGTATCCACGTTGGGAAAAGTAATTTTTGAAAATAATATATATGTGTGTATATATATATTTAATAAGAAAGATTTTTTTTTTATGTAAAAGAAAGAGAAAAGAAAAATATCTGAAGGACTCACGTTCTTTTTTTTTTCTTTCAGCGTGTGAGACCTCTCGTTCCCTTGTCGTCGTTTCGCTCAAGTTCTTCCTCCCCCCTCTATTTTTTCGTATGAGGGTTCTATTTATAGGCCTTGGACAACGCAGGCAATTCTGCAGAAGTGTTACCGCGGAACTGGCAACCTTCTTCCACGTGTCCTTGGTTGCCATGGTTCCGCGGTTTGAGTGCTTTGACACCGAGGTTCCGCGTGTATCTATCGTGTGCAGCGTCTTTGCTGTTCAACTACGGTTCCGCGGGTAAGCGTGGCGTGCACCTCACACCGTCGCATATCACGGTCTTCTTTTCTGTCCGGAGCTTCTTTTTGCGTGAAAATCAGCTTCTGTGGCTACACACGCAGCTTGAGTGCTCCCTTAGAAACTTCTGACAGCGGCATTGTCATTTTCTTCTTTGCAGTCCATCAACTAAGGAATACGGCCATATTGCCATAGCTTTGGCCTCAGGCCGTATCTTAGCTCTCGCTCTTTTTTTTTTCCTCCAGTTACAATCCTATCGAAAATGCTTCCTACACTTCAATCGCTCACCCAAAAAAAATCCAACCTTCGGCCAGCCTTCGAACATTGAACTGAAAGAAGTTGGCTGAAACACTGGTTTTACAGATTTTTTCAGCAACAAACACGGACCCAAAATCTCTCAAGCTGCCTCCAAGCTGCTTCCACTCTTCGAATACAAATAATGGTCTTCTTGAAGCTGTTCCGGTAGCAGACCCCAAAAACAGCTCAGAAAGATTAGGCTCAAATGAGAAACTCAGAAATTGTTCAACTTGCGGACGATTCCACGAGAAAACTCCAATTAAATGCAAGAAATGCGAGATCCACCAGAAAAAAAAATGGCTCCTTTCGAGTGCGGATTCCGCGATCCTCTCAAAATCTCCAAATCTCTGACAACACACTCCAGAAATTTCAGGAAAAACACCACCAATCTCCTCCTCTGCAATGAGTAGAAGCAAAGAGTCCAGGAATCTTCGGATTCACCGAAGCAAGCAACGAATTCTAGGTTCCTGAGTGGAAATTCCCTCTTTCAGCTGCTTTCAGATGTCGAAATGCACATTCGAAAAAAAAATTGCTCGCACTCTCTCGCGACCGAAGCTCGCTATCTCCAGCCCTGCCTGAGCCCGATTTCGGTAGGAATCTGGTTGTTTTCTCCTATTTGGATGCAGAAAAAAAAAAATTGCCGCTCTCGCTCTCTCTCTATACGCTTTATTTTCTTTTATTATTAAAATCATATAAATATATCTCATCAGTTATATACAAGCATATAAGGTTATGTGTATGAATGCAATTTCATTCTTATATGTATAGGTAAAGGCAAAGAAAAAGTTGATACGGAAAGTTGATGTGATTCAGGTATGCAAGCAACTTTCTAAAAGTTTTGCTTTCTCAAACTATGATAAAATGATTACAAATTTTATTCAAATGCTTTATATTGATTAGCAAATGGATGTTTAAATTTTTTCTAAGATTATTTAAGGATGGTCATTCCTTATCTCAACATATTATTAAAATGTTATTTTAACTATGACAAATGATTTGTTAATAATTTATCAAAAGGGTTGAGAACCTATGGTTCACATGTTGTTTATGAAAATCATGCTAGCATGTCCAAGTTCTTGTTTATGATAAGTTCATGGTGCACAAGGAACTAGGTTCACTTTATATGTGTAAGTAGACCTATTGTCCCCCTTTAGTATGACCAAGTCGCTAAGATAGGCCAAAGGCCGGTGGCGCCCTCCCTAAGATGGCAGAAGACGGAGACGGATGGTCGTCTAGCTAGCGTACCGTCCTATGATGTTCATGTTTTATGATAATACATTACATTATTTATGATACACCCATGATGGGTATAAAGGTTTATGTTTTTCATGATATACCCACAAGTGGGTATAATGATGCTTTCCAAGATACTATTTAAATGAAAAAGTTTGCCTGCAAAATGAATTGCCTGAAAAACTATGCAGCTTATTGAGTTTTGACTCATATTTTATTTTTCAAACCCTAAGATAGGTATAAGGATAGATGCAGTAAGGAGCACCAGTTAAATGATGAGGAATGATAATTCTATGGATGCCTGTATATGGTATTATGTGTGGAAAATGTACTATGAATTGAATGATTGCTACTCAATGCAATTTATGAGATTTACACTATGTGTATGATAAATTGATGAAAAAATTTTAAGGATGAATGATGAATGTATGTTCTGTTATGTTATGAAGGACATAGGTTTTATAATATATAATGAATATATTAGAACTTGATGATGGTCGGGATGGGCAAATTGATGTGAAATTGAACATGAATGATGTGATTAACTCCTATGGAGTAAATTATAAAAGGATAAACTTTCAATAAATTTCGTCGTGTGACAGGACAACAATCCTGATCACGTTTACCAATCAATAATTGTCCCGGAGTAAGGCTCAGGATGTGTCGCTCAGTTTGGGGTACCACATAGTGGGCAAAGAGGAGAAGACACTTAGAGGAAAAAGACTTGTATTACTTAAAGACTTTTACAAGAGTGCTAGAAGGCTACAAGAGAACTCATTCTTAGAGGTTGAATAG
This sequence comes from Annona cherimola, assembly GCA_030490835.1. Classification (NCBI taxonomy): domain Eukaryota; kingdom Viridiplantae; phylum Streptophyta; class Magnoliopsida; order Magnoliales; family Annonaceae; genus Annona; species Annona cherimola. The sequence goes on from CM059974.1 coordinate 79,405,437, forward strand.
AGCAAATGAGTTCTCTCCCCTATTTATAGGATCCTACCTCCTTAAGCTCACTAGATCATTACATGTGTCCTTGAATGGACGATTAGGATCGCTCTCTAGAATCTTCCCACCTCCTCTTCGGTATTCTCTGGAGCTCTCCCAAAATATCTTGATCTTCTTGGAGATCCTAGAGGATTCAAGAGAAGCCTAGAAGATTCTAAAGTTCTATATACTCTGCTTCTCTAAAATTTTCTAGAACACTGTAACACTTACATGATTTTTCTACAACTATTTAGCAAATTCCTACACAACCTCTATTGAAATATTTAAGATGTGATATCCTCCCCTACTGATTTCTACAACATCCTCGGTGTGGCATTTTAGAATTTTTATATCTTATCTTTAAATTGTCACAATGAGTCTTCGGTTTCTCAACTTGCCTCAGCGTCTGGAAAGCCTCGCCACTTGACCAAATATTCATAATAGGGAGGGATCTTCGAATTTCTCGATCAGCAAGGATGTACTCCTGTGATACTTAGAACATTTTGAGACAAATGCATGTAATTTAGGAATTTGATAATTAGTATTGTACGACTAAATTGGATGAATGAGATTAGGGCAAATGATTAAGTAAGGTGATTAAGTTAATCACCCTTGCTTAAGGTGGTTTAATGTGCACAAAAAGACAAAATACAGTGTAGGAAATGATGACTTGGCATGATTATTTAATTCCCTTAATTATGTTAAGTTGTTGGTAACTATAAGATAAATTAGGTATTGCTTGAAAAATTCATAACTTGAAGTATATAAAGCAGATTGACATAAAATTTGGAAGGTAAGCACGTGTTAACGTGATCTACCTAATGAATTGTGTGGATTATGATAATGGTGATTAAATTAAGGTGATAATGATTTAATTTCATAAAATTTCATGAGACATTTTTAAATGCTTATATCTTGCACTAGGATGATTATTTTGAGGTGAAAATTTTTATGAATGGCTAAAACAAGGTGGTCTATTATATGGATGGAATTGATTAAGCTAAATATTATGCAAAAAGGCTAAACAACTTCTGGTTAAAAACCATCGACTTTTTACCTTTTAAAAAGTGCATTTCAATATGCATTTAATGGTATATTTGAGTTGTCTTATGAAGGGAATTTTGGGGCAATTTTCCAAATTATAAAAATTAGTAAAATGCATGGAAAAGTGGCAGAATTTATGAAAATTTAATGGATAGAAATGGAGCAGCCTTTCATGCTCATAAAAAACAAAAAAAGGGGCAGCACGTGGACGTGATTCATAGACAGATTTTTGGGGCAGATTTTGTAAAAATATATATATAAGTAGAAATTACATGGGTAAAATGATGACAACACATAGATGGAAAAGTGTTGCAAATTTTAAGCTTCAAAATGAGGTGGAAAAGGTGGATTAAATGCACCATTATAAATGGGTATTTTAGGGGCAGCAAGGGACGTTCCCCTTTTTTTTGGACAGCGAGTGAAAAAAAGGACCATGTGATACCCAGACCCAAGTAAGGCTTATATATATGCAATTGGCATGTAAATATGAATCATGTAGGATTTAATGGAATTATGAATGATTTTCATTGCACTTTTGATGATTTATTACAATTAGGGCAAATAATTATAAGCCGATATGGGTCAATGGGATAGAAGAGACTTAATGAGGATTAGGTAATGTTAATATATTGAGGATAATTTTCTCATATATTATGGTTTAACTAATAGAGATTATGTTGATAATTATGGATTAAAGGTGACAAATGCTAGAAAATCCATAACTTGACGCCGGTAAAGCGGATTAAGATGAAAATTGAAAGGGAAGCACATAATTTTGTGCTTAATCTTATGGAAAGGTTGGATTATGAAAATATTGATGAAATTAGGATGAAAATCGATCATTACCATCCAAAATCCAATGACGACTTCAAACGATCATAACTTGAGCTAGAAAAGTCGGATTCAGACGAAATTTGGAATGAACGGTTAAAATTATGAGATCAATGCAATGAGAGGCTTGGATTAAGATAAGTATGATGAGATCATGGTTGCATGAAAAAGGGGTGTGCACCATTAACTTTTGTGCACCATATAGCTCTCATTTATTTTAAAGTTAAAGTGATTAATTAAATAATTAATGGCATAAATGAGGTGTCAAAAGGAGATAATTACACATGGATTTTATGAATTACTTGAAATGAAAAAATTCATGATAAAATCAAGTGATTAATGACATGATTTAATGGCTAATGGGCAAGCTCAAAGGAGCTTGAAGTAGGTGGCATGGAGTGGACGGCTATGAGCTCCAAAAGTGGATTTTTGATTATTTTTAATTATAAAATCCACACCTAAGTCAACTAGAGAATCAATGTAAATAAATGAGAATTTAAAATGGTTTGAAAAGTCAGACCAAAAATGTCAAAATCAAGGCATAAGTGGACCTCCATCAAGTGGACAACAACATGGAGCAAGGAGAGGTGCACGATCAAGTTTCTTTTTGGGATTTTTATTGATTTTTTATAATGCTAAATGGACAACTAAGAAAGCTAATACTAGGGTGATTAATTTTCCATTAATTAAAGCTGCAATTTTGTGGAAAAATTTGCAAAAGGCAACTGCATATGGGACTTTAATCACATGGACAACAAGTGGAGCAAGCATGATGTGGACGTCCAAGGCTGAATATCTAATTTTTGTGATTTTTTAAAATATTCTAAATGGATCCCTAAGTAGGCTATTAGCTAGGGTGATTAAATACCCATAAATTAAAGAGGACTTAGGTGTGGAAAATGTGCATAAAGGCTGCTGAAATGGATGTCCATTGTGTGGACAGATTGTGTCAATTAATGCATGGATTTTTGATGATTTCTTTTAAGATAATTATCAAATTTACTTGGACCATATTTTTCCATGTCATCAAAGGGGATAAACAAGTATTTAATTATGCCTTAATTGATGTGGCAAATGGGGCCCACGAAGCTGGAAAATCCATCTTATACATAGGTGGACGTCCATAGGTGCAAGAGTTGGAGAGAGAAAATTTTTCAAGGGAAAAACACCCAAGCAAGGCAGCAGTTGCACGTCCCCATTTTACAGCAGCATGAGGGGGAAAAAAAGAGGAGAAAAAGAGAAGGAAAAAGGGGAAGAAAGAAAAGGAATTCAAGCTAGCAAAGTAGAGTTCAAGTTGGAACAAATTCATGTAAGTATACCCAATGATTTGAGTTCCTTAATTTTATGTTTTTCACCTCAACTTATGTGGCGCCCTAAACCGGGATGCCTAGAAGCCTTACTTTGGGACCGTTTTTGATTGATAAACGTGACTCAGGATTGTTGCCCTGATCACACTGCAGGATTTTTTTTATAACATTAATATATGGAAAAATTATTATCATTCATTCAACTTGAAATATATTTCACATATTACAGTTATAATCAAAGTCTATTCATAAACATCATCATTGAAAAGATATTCTTTCCCATCTCAAAATTTTCATTATTGTCTTTACATAAAATTTATATATACAACATTTATATCAAAAACTACATATTATTTTGCATGCTACCTTCATCATCATTTCCTGTCTGTTGTTGGAAAAGCATGGGTGAGTCATAATACTCAGTAAGCAAGTCATACATAATTTTTCAATCTCTTTTTTATGCATTTCATAAAATGCAAATGTAATGCATTCATAACATTCATGACATTCATTTAGATGTGACGCTAGTTAGGCGCCCATCCCATAAATGCTCCCATTTCAGGGAGGTCGCCGCTGGCTTGGGCCTGTATAAGCGACTTGGAAATAGCGAGGGGGACATCCGGTCCGCTTACTACCTCAACCATGGCCTATTTCTCGTGCACCATGCTCATACACATACACATGCCGGCATGATATTTGTAAATCATAAATAATTTCATAAAAAGCATTTAATAAATAATTTAACAAACGTATTTTAGTTCACGTAAAGAAATTATAGGTATGGCCAACCTTAAATAAATTTCATAATGCAATTTACAAACAATTTTAAGCATTTGGAAATAATTTGCAAAATAGATAACTTGCTTACCTTTTCAATTGGTGTCCTCGACTTTTTCTTTTTCTTTTCCTATTCAAGAAAAAAGGATATTTCGTTTATTCTGTTCAAGCTGGTTCCCATGCATGCTTTATAATATTCGGGCATTATCTCTTTATATGGATTTTTCTATCCATAGGTTCTTCAAAAATTTCATCCTTATATCTAAATATTAATCTCAAATTTTCTCCAAAATCACGCTGTTTACTGTTCATAGTTACTGTAGCATATCACTATTCATCTGAGGTTACTGGTCACAGCGTGCTGGTTACTGTTCATGGATTTCAAAAATTAACATTTTTTCCAAAAATAAAAAATATCATGATATAGTTTATGTTTAGTATATCATGGAAAAATTCATGAATTTTGAATTTATCATCATTAACTTATCTAAATAAATCATTTTCTCCATATACTAAAAATCAACATAATTTCGCTTAAGCATAATCCTTAATTCCAAAAATCATGAGATTAATATATCATCATTCTAACATCATATTTACCATAATATTTCATCCCAAATCATCATCTATCAATTTTGGAGCATTATTTACACATATCATATGCTATCTTCCCGAATGCTCTATCTTCGCTCCAAATTTTTGATGTTTTGGCATAATTCCAATTAAGTATTATAACTATAATTATTTTCTCATGATTAGGAATTATCTAAGCATTTTTTTACCCTACTTAACATCCAAAAGAAATTTGGATAGAAACTACTTACCCGAAGTGGAGATATCCCTCTTCTTCTCACACTTTCTCTCTCTAACTTTCTCTCCTCCTCTTCTTTGGCTTGGCAAGGAATTTTTTTTCTGCTCAAAATGGAGCTGGGTTGTGCCTTTGGACGTCCACCCCTTGGCCCTGTTTATAGGGTTTGATTTTTCATAAAATTGGATTTTACCCCCCTTGCTTGAGGTATTAAATTATTAATGTATTTTTTTCTAATTTCCAAAAGGTGCATTGAGCTATGTGCAGCACACCCTATACTGTTCACGCCCCGTATGGAAGCCCTATTTTCCTTGATTTTTTTAATTTATTAAAATTATTTATTTTAAGCTAATTTAATCCTAGCCCTTGATTTATGATGATGATAAATGTGGACCATTGATTTTGGTCAAAGATCCCAACCACCCCCTGCTCACGTCCCTACCATTGCTGCTTTTCATTTAATTTTTTTTCTTTTTAATTATTTAATTTTAATAAAAAGTCAAAAGTAGAATTAATGAAAAGTTAGGCTACTTTTTAATCTCCATTTGACGTTTCATCTTGACCCTTAATTTGTGATTTTCATAACATCTTAAACCATTAATCAAGTTCATCACGAATTTTTAACCATCCATACAAAATTTCATCTAAATCCGATGTCCGGATTGCAAATTATGAATTTTTCTTTAATTTTTCACTAAAATCCAAATTTGTATTAAAATATAAAAAAGTATTGCTATTTTGTCTTGTAGTGATTAAATCCCCTTTTTGACTTTTTGTGATTAAGTTAATCCAAGCAATTAACTTTTAATCACATGTCTTAATCCTCGGTTACTATTCACGTGCACTATTCACGTGGTTTAATTTCTTAATTGCATTATGTTAATCTCCAATACACATATCCATAAATATAATTTCATAAATTTTGTTCATCATAAAAATTATTACAAAAAAATCTAGGGTTTACAATACATATACTGCCTAAGAAAGCTGGGTTTCACAATCCTCCCCGCCTTATAATAGGTTTCGTCCCGAAACCTATATTCCCTTGAACAATTGAGGATATTTCCTTTGGACCTCTTCTCGTAGCTCCCAAGTGGCTTCGGATTCTGAGCGGCTTCGGATTCTGAATACTGATTCCATTGTACCTTTACATACTCGATCTCTTTGTTCCGAAACTTTTTGATCCTGAAATCCAATATTTTGATCGGCCTTTTCTCATAGTTCAAGTGTTCTTGGATTGGCAAATTTTTTGCTATGAACACATGGGTAGGATCGGAAACATATTTTCTGAGCATGGAGATATGAAACACATTGTGGATGACACTTGAGGCTGGAGGCAGGGCTATTCTGTAGGCTAGGCTGCCTATCTTTTCCAGAACTTCAAAGGGCCCGACATATCTTGGGTTTAGTTTTCCTCTTTTTCCAAACCGTGTGACTCCTTTGAATGATGTTACTTTGACAAACACGTGATCCCCAACTTAGATATTCAAATCCCTTCTTTCGCAATCAGTGTAACTCTTTTGCCTGCTCTGGGCTGTGAGTATACACTGCGAATCACTTGGACTTTTTCTGTCATTCTTTTTGAGAGGTCTGGAGTTAACTTTCTTTCTCCCACTTCATCCCAGTTTAGAGGAGTTCTGTATTTCCGTCCATATAAAGCTTCAAATGGGGCCATTTGAATACTTGCTTGATAACCGTTGTTATAAGCACATTCTGCCATAGCCAAATACTCATCCCATGATCCTCCAAATTCTACTCTGCACATCCTTAGCATATCCTCAACTATTTGATTTACCCTTTCTGTCTGCCCATCAGTTTGAGGATGAAATATTGTACTGAATTTCAGTTGTGTACATAAGGTTTGATGTAAACTCTTCCAAAATTGAGACGTAAAACTAGAATCTCGATCGGAAATTATTGACTTAGGTACTCCATGCAGTCTCACTATCTCCTTATAATAAATCTTAGTCAGTCACTCAGCAGTAAAATTTTTCTTGATGGCTAGGAAATGAGCTACATTTGATAATCTATCAACTATTACCCATATAACATCATTTCCATTTTGGGTTCTTGGCAACCCTTCAATAAAATCCTTAGTAATATCATCTCATTTCCATTTTGGGTTCTTGGCAACCCTTCAATAAAATCCTTAGTAATATCATCTCATTTCCATTTTGGGACTTCTAGCGACTGTAACTTTCCAAGGGTCCTTTGGTGATCAGCTTAACCCTTTGGCATGTTAGGCATTTAGCCACATATTCAGCAATTTCTCTCTTCATGTTATTCCACTAATACATTCTTTTGATGTCTTAATACATCTTAATGCTGCCTGGATGCATCGAAAATGGAGAGAAATGTGCTTCTTTCAATATCTGTTCCTTAATTTCTTCTTGATTGGGTATACACAGGCGACACTTATATCTGTACATCCCATGTTCATCTTGTATATATTCATTGGGATTTTTCCTTATCATTTTCTCCACATAACTCTTTAAATCCCCATTTTCTTGTTGAGCCATTTTAATTTGCTCAAATAGATTCAACTGGATTTGTTATTAAGATAATCTAACTTGTACCCTAGGTGGGCTCACAATTAATTCTAATTGTCTCAATTCTTGTAGTATTCCTTCTTCCTTTGTGATGAGATGTGCTAAGCTAATATTTCTACTTAGCGCATCGGCTACTACATTGGCTTTGCCTGGATGATATAAAATGTTGAGGTCATAATCCTTAAGTAACTCGAGCCATCTTCTTTGCCTCATATTTAATTCCTTTTGAGTAAAAATGTACTTGAGACTTTTGTGATCATTATAGACCTCACATTTAACTCCATACAAATAATTTCTCCAAATTTTCAAGGCAAAGACTATTGCTGCCAATTCTAAGTCATGAGTTGGATAATTTACCTCATTTGGCTTGAGTTGCCTAGATGCGTATGATATAACTTTTTCATTTTGCATCAGTACACATCCTAATCCTTTCTTTGAAACATCACTATAGATCACAAACCCTTCCTTCTCCGTAGGTAGTGTTAGAATTGACGCTTTTACCAGTCTTTTCTTTAACTCTTGGAAGCTATTCTCATATTCCTATGTCCATTCATACCTAACTCCTTTCCTTGTCAGCTTTGTGAGTGGAGCTGAGAATTGTGAGAATCCTTCCATAAATCTCCTGTCAGCTAGCCCTATAAAGCTTCTTATTTCTGTGATATTTATTGGTTGTGACCACTTTCTTATTGCCTCAATCTTTTGAGGATCTACCTGTACTCCCTTCTCGGATATAATGTGTCCGAGAAAGGCTACCTTTTTCAACTAAAATTTACATTTCTTGAATTTAGCATATAATTTTTCTTTTCAGAGAATTTCCAATGCTATTCTCAAATGTTTCTCATGCTCTTCTTTTGTCTTTGAATAAATCAATATGTCATCAATGAATACCACCACAAATTGATCCAAATATTCTTGAAAAATCATGTTCATCATATCCATAAACACAGCTGGGGCATTTGTTAGTCCAAATGGCATGACTAAGAATTCATAATGCCCATATCTTGTTCTGAATGCTGTTTTATGGATGTCCTTTGGACATATCCTCAACTGGTGGTACCCTGACTATAAATCAATTTTTGAAAATGTATAAGCTCCTTTTAACTGATCAAAAAGATCATCTATTCTTGGGAGCAGATATTTATTCTTGACCGTTACTTTATTCAATTCTCTATAATCAATACAGAGTCTCAAACTCCCATCCTTTTTTCTTACAAATAGTACTGGAGCTCCCCAAGGTGATGCACTGGGTCTAATAAACCCTTTATCTAATAAATCTTGAATTTGTACTTTCAACTCAGCCAATTCGGCTGGTGCCATCCTATATGGGGCCTTAGATATTGGGGTTGTCCCTGGGATAATTTCTATTTCCATATCCATCTCCCTTTCCGGTGGTAAATTACATAGCTCTTTTGGAAAAATATCTGGAAATTCCTTTACCACTGGAATTTGTTCCATAGGTACCCCATCTCTTTTTATTGTGTTTATAGAGACCAGATAGGTTGTACATTGTTGGCGTATCAATTTAGCTACTTTCATAGCTAATACCATCCTTATTGTGTTTTCTGGTTGTCTTATTTTACTGATCTCTATTTCATCTTTTGGTGTTTCAAATTGTATCTTTTTATTTCTGCAATCAATCATTGCACCCCATTGACTTAGCCAATACATCCCTAGTATGACATCAAACTCTGTCATTGGTAATAGGATGAGATCAACTTCTAATATTTTTGTTCCTATCCTGATAGAACATGCCTTGCAAATTTGATTTATACTTGCCAACCTATATACTGGGGATTCTACATGTATAGTACTACTGGTTTCTTCTACCCGAAGTGCGTGTGTGACTACGAATTGGTATGATATAAATGAATGCGTAGCTCCAGAATCAAATAAAGCTACTGCAAAATTTCCTAAAATGTAAATCATACCTGTAATCAGTTTCTCCTCCATCTCCTGTGACTCCGTTCGGGTGAGGGTTTGGACAAGCACTGGGTTGGCAATAGTACTAGGCCAATTAGCGATGGCGGGGACCTTTTGCTGAGCCGGCCTCCCTTGGGCTGGTGCTCCTTAGGGCTTATTCGGACAGTTGGGTAAAATGTGTCCAACTTGACCACAGAGGAAGCACTTTATTATTTTGGATTCGTCGGTCCCGCAGTCTCGAGCCATATGACTGGCTTGGCCACACTGGTAGCATTTCCTCGATCCTTGTAAACATTTGCCCGAATGGCGTTTACGGCAAGTTTTGCAAGTCGGGGTGCTCTTCGTTTTGTCGCCGATCTTCTTTTTCCCGGCGATTATCCTTTTTCCTTTATTAGCCTCACCTTCCTTGGAGGCTGAAAAGAATTATTTTTTAGCTTGCCTAAGCTCTTGAGTCCTCATTGACTAGCCTTCTCAATGCTAGAGGCATAGTTTTTTATTAACAATGGGGCTAACCCCTCTCTTAGTTAGGGCCTCAATCCCCTCTGAAACCTTTGTGTCTTATTCTCTGGCACATTGGCAATCTACGACACATATCTTACTAAGGCGTTGAACTTTGTAGCGTATTCCGTAACTGTCATCCTGCCTTGGTAGAGTTTCTCAAATTCTATTACCCTTTGGCTCTGTAGCCCTACAGGGAGATATTCTTTATTAAATTCCTCCAAAAATTCATGCCACGTAACTTCCTCTGGATGTGGCATAGTGACCATCAGCATTTCCTACCATTCATAGGCGTCTTTTACCAGTAGGTGGGTAATGCACAACACTTTCTGCTGATCATTGCAGGGTGATATCCTAAATAGTTTCTTGATTTCTGTAATCCACTGCTCTGCAATGAGGGGGTCTGGTTCTCCTGCAAACTTGGGCGGGCGTTGGGGAACAAAGGCATTAATAGCATTTTTGTCGGCCGCAAGGAGACTATCCTCCATTCCCCTTGACATGTCGGGATTGGCCGAGGGACCTGGTCTTTCCCCATCTTCTCTTGATGGCGGGGCCTGCTGGTTCTGCATTTCTTATAATAAATCAGCAGCCTAGGCTGTCCATTGCTGCATAGCTTTCTCAATTATCGCAGCTATTCTTTCTTCTATGTTGACCTCTGCTTGAGGTCTAGGGCTTTCCTCTCGCCGCGGGCGGGTCCAAGAGGATTGCTCTTCGAATTCTGCCCTATAAATTCTTTTACTGGCTTCACCCCTTACTTGATCAACTGATTCGTCCATCGGGGCTTTTCCTTTGTTAGCTCTTGCTTTAGCTCTGGTGAGCGGCATTTTAAACTTCATAAAACATTTATTAGTATAACATCAATATTCATCATGATATACTTAGTCAAGTAAATTCAAACACATAGTCACATAATCACATAAGTCACATATATTATCAGCAAACCATTTATACATAACTCAAACTTTTGTACATAGGCTAACTTAGCCTTATGTACCTGTTCCCAACAATATTTTCATATTTATATAAAAAAAGAAAAGTAAAATGTCTTGGCAGTGGTTGTGTCTTCCTGATCCCTATCCCTTTTATCGTCCCCTTCTCCTTAACCTCAGGAACCTTCTGAGACTAAAGGGTACCCGTGTGGGTTCCTCAGTGACTGTACTGGTATCAGATCAGTCTTGAGGTCCTGGGTTCTCGTCATCCTCTTCACTATCGGACCATTCTATGAGGTCCTCATCATCATTTGCTGGAGGGGTAGGAGGTGGGGCTCCGGGCATTACCTCTAACTCTATGACCTGTAGGATGACCTCACCAGGTTGTTTAGGAGGGGGTTGCTCCATTACTTCCTCTCCCTTGGCCAGAGCTTCCTGGCGTTCCTGGGCAGCCTCTCTCTCCCTGCGATCTATCTGGGCCAGTGGTGTTCCATGTCGAAACTGAATCTATCCTGCATCAAATCTATACCATGGCCCTGGATTAGGTGGGATTGGGGCAGCTCTTCTTCGCTAATACCTTTCTAGGTCCTCCTCAATGACCCAATCAGTGACCACTAATGACCTAGGCAGTGGGCTGGCTGGGGTATATTCAGGAGATTCTGGGGGTGCAAGTGCCTGGCTAGAGGACTCTGCCTGGTGGATTTCGGATAATACCAGAAACCCTGGTGGGTGGTTAGGAAAGATTATAAGTACTGAAGGGCGACGTGCTTCTAGTCCCCTAATATATGGAAGTGCCTGGTAACTAGCGGGAACTGGGAGTCTTATGGTTAGACCTTCTTGGGAGGCTAACCATCTGTTAACTCTCCTGAGACTATTCCCGTTCCTTTTCTTCTTCTAGTTCCCTTGATCTTAGTGGAGCCTTTCCTTTATCTGGCATCTACATATAAATCATCAATGATAAATAAATCATAATCATGATTTCATGTATTCTAGCTTAATCATTTTTTTCCTTTTCTGCCTATTTACTAATTCATGCTCTGATACCAACTTCTGAGGCACCCCGAACCGGGATGCCTAGAAGCCTTACTCCGGAACCATTTTTAATTGGTAAACGTCACTCAGGATTATTGCCCTGATCACACGGCAAGATTTTTTTTATAACATCAATATATGAAAAAATTATTATCATTCATTCGACTTGAAATATATTTCACATATTACAGTTATAATCAAAGTCTGTTCATAAACATCATCATTGAAAAGATATTCTTTCTCATCTCAAAATTTTCATCATTGTCTTTACATAAAATATACATATACAACATTTATATAAAAAACTATATATATTTTGCATGTTGCCTTCATTATCATTTCCTGTCTATTGTTGAAAAAGCATGAGTGAGTCATAATACTCAGTAAGTAAGCCATACATAATTTTTCAATCTCTTTTTCATGCATTTCATAAAATGCAAATGCAATGCATTCATAACATTCATGACACTCCTTTAGATGCGACGCTAGCTAGGCGCCCATCCTATACAAGCTCCCATCTCAGGGAGGTCGCCACCGGCCTAGGCCTGTATAAGCGACTTAGCAATAGCGAGGGGGACATCCGGTTTGCTTATTACCTCAACCATGGCCTATTCCTCGTGAACCATGCTCATACACATACACATGCCGGCATGATATTTGTAAATCATAAATAATTTCATAAAAAGCATTTAATAAATAATTTAACAAACGTATTTCAGTTCATGTAAAGCAGTTATAGGTATGGTCAAACTTAAATAAATTTCATAACGCAATTTACAAACAATTTCAAGCATTTGGAAATAATTTGCAAAATATATAACTTGCTTACCTTTTCAGTTGGTGTCCTTGACTTTTTCTTTTCCTTTTCCTATTCAAGAAAAAATGATATTTCATTTATTCTGTTCAAGCTGGTTCCCATGCATGCTTTATAATATTTGGGCATTATTTCTTTATATGGATTTTTCTATCCATAGGTTCTTCAAAACTTCCATCCTTATATTTAAATATTAATCTCAAATTTTCTCTAAAATCACGTTGTTTACTGTTCATAATTACTGTAGCAGATTACTATAGCAAATCACTGTTCATCCGAGGTTACTAGTCACAGCGTGTTGGTTATTGTTCATGGGTTTCAAAAATTGACATTTTTTTCAAAAATAAAAAATACCATGACATAGCTTATGTTTAGTATATCATGGAAAAATTCTTGAATTTTGAATTTATCATCATTAACTTAGCTAAATAAATCATTTTCTCCATATACTAAAAATCAACATAATTTCACTTAAGCATAATCCTTAATTCTAAAAGCCAAGAGATTAATATATCATCATTCTAACATCATATTTATCATAATCATTCATCCCAAATAATCATTTATCAATTTTGGAGCATTATTTACACATATCATATGCTATCTTCCCGAATGCTCTATCTTTGCTCCAAATTTTTGATGTTTTGGCATAATTTCAATTAAGCATTATAACTATACTTATTTTATGCTTAGGAATTATCTAAGCATAGTTTTACCCTACTTAACATTCAAAAAAATTTTGGATAGAAATTACTTACCCGAAGTGGAGATATCCTTCTTCTTCTCACACTTTCTCTCTCGAAATTATCAACTAAGTTCTTAAAATGAGCACCGGTGTATGAAAAGTGAAAAATATGTTAAAAATGATAAATGGAGGTAATGAACCTCCAAATAATGATTTAATGAATGGTTATTATATGTATGCAAGTTTTCCCTACATAAGGGTATTAAAAATGAATGAATGAATGAATAATGTGATGTATAAGTTATGATAAATATGAACACCTAACTTGAAAGACAAGTGGGTTAAGCTAGTGTAATGTAAATCCAAATGAATTTATGTAGGTTGAAAAACCCTAAGGAATGTAAGCATTTGAAGTCGATGCATATAAATGGAATGTTATTTTCATTTATCTAGGCAAAAGCAAGGAAAAGAATGGAAGAAAGGGATTAAGGCGATCTCAGGTAAGCAAATGAACTTTCTAAAATGATGTTTTCTTTCTATGCGATGGTATGTGATTGAAATATTTATGATTATGTTTTGACGAATGGGCAAGCACAAGTTTTGAAAATTGACAGCTTTAATGAAAAGTCACATGTTTTGAAAATGATGACTTTATTGAAAAGTCGCAAGTTTTGAAAAAGGATGACTTTAAGGAAAAGTCTCAAGGTTTGCTTCATGGGAAGCAAACAACACTTTTTAAGATAAATATTTTATCGCAAGTGTTGCCAAAGATTGGGAATGCTTTATGTTAATGGATTGAGAAATTTGCTTATGAGTAAGCAAGTTCTCCATGATGATAATTTTAAAGGATTTTATGCTTTATGCCGATAGTTTTAACAAATTGCTTACAAGCAAGCAAGTTCTTTATGATGTTATTTTTAAACAGGTTTTATAAGAAAAAGGGAATTTTGCCCTTTTTTACAAAGCAATATTTGTGAATAAGTTTGAGTTACTTTTACAATATTTTGTAATAAATAATTGTATTTATGAAAGAAAAAGAAAAAGAGATTGGATTTATGGAAAAAGATAAGGTTTTCTATGCCATGTTATTTAAATATAAATAATGATTTGGACATAGTCCATATGTTTTGAAATGATGTTCGAAAAGCTTTCATTTCCTTTAGATAAGGAAATATGCCGAAAATGTCTTGAAAAATATTTATACGGACGTTGTTAAATGGGATTTAAGGATGGCCAACCTAATAAGTTGATTTTATAAAATAAGTTGATTTCAGGTTGCTTAAAAGACATGCAAAAGACTATGCAATCCCCTCTTTATGTAAAAATGGCAAAATAGATATGTGGACAGAATTTAATTTTGAAGTGGTTGAGAAGGGGATGATATAATTGCATAACTTTTGTGAGCAAAAAGGGCCTGAAATAGAAACCAAGAAAATGTTAGGAAAATACATGATTTATTTTTGAAAATCAAAAAGTTTTGAAGTTCTTTTATAAGGATTTTAAAATGTATTGTTTCTCAAACATTTCAAATGATTGTCAAAATGTTTTACTCAAAATATTTTGCAAAGAATTTAAGGAAGGTCATCCGAAAATTAGATTTCAAATGACACCTTGTTTAAAGTGTGTGCGCTTGCTTTACAAGTTGACACAGACTGCGGTCTGTGATATTTTTTTCAAAAATGATTTTTAAAGATACATACCTTGGTTTGTGGTGTTTCTCAAGTATGGATGCAAGCTGCGGTCTGTGATTCCAGTTTAAAAGGACACGAGCTACGGTCTGTGATACTTTTAACCACACGGATTGCGGTCTATGATAAGGATGTATGGTGCACCAGTATAAGGAATAGGTCGGTTGTAGAGAACGGTCGGAGATGGACCGAGGCCCACTCTACATATGGCCAAGTCACTAAGGGATGACAGGAGGCCAGCGGCGCCCTCCCTAAGATGGGAGAAGGATGAAAGAACAACCGCCTGGTTAGCGTGCTGTTAAGGATTATCTTCCAAAAGGTAGATTGATTACTTGTTAAGTGTCACTAGTGGATGGGGAGAAATGCATTTGCTTATGTTTTGCTTTTGAAAAGCCCAAAGAATGGGATATAAAAGCATTTTTATGAAAAATTATCCTAAAGGGATTTTTATGAAATAGTTACCCTAAAAATAGGGTGTTTTACACAAAAGTGTAAATAGCAAGGATGAAAGGAAATATTTTTTATGCAAATGCTTTTAAGAAAATGGTTATGTAATTTATGTCTTGTTTGCTATAAACAAGCTCCAAGACGGGGATTATGAAAAGGATTTATGTCAAACTTGGTTATGGACATAAGAATGTCCATTTCTAAAGTGCCTAAATGAAAAGTGATTTTGGACATAAGAATGTCCTTTGCCAAAGAATTTATGAGAAATGTGTTTTAGGACATATGAATGTCCATTGCAAAAGGAAGTTATGTCAAAAATATTTTGGGACATCAAATGTCCCTAGGCTAGAGGAATTGATAATGAAAAATGTTTTTGGACATAGAAATGTCCCTTGCCAAAAAAGGCTTATGAGAATGATGTTTTGGGACATGAGAATGTCCTCCTCTAAAAAGGATTTATGAGAAAAAAATGTTTTGGATGTAAAACGTCCACTGACAAAAGATGATTTTATGTAAATGTCTTAGAACATTATAAATGTTCATACAAGAATAAAGAAAGTAAATTAAAAAGGGTAAAATGTATATGTTTTGCCTTAACAAGCCTAGACGTGGCTTGTAAATGATTTTAAGAATGAATGTTTTATGAAAAATGTTCAAGGACATAGAATTGTCCTCATGAACAAAGGATTTTATGACATATAAATGTCCTCAGGTAAAAAGGTGTTCGAGATGTTTAAAGAAAATATTTTAAAGGAAATCTTACTCTAAAAGATAAAATGCTTGCTTACTGAGTTGTCACTCATGTTTTGTTTTCCCAAACCTGAGACAGATACTGGGAAACTCAAGAGGATGAAAATCTAAGTAATAAAGGAAAGGTACGTGATGGTAGCCATGTGGGCTATAAGGAATGGGATAGCATGATTAAAGTTCTGAGGTATGTTGATGTATATGTGGACTTAT
Source organism: Annona cherimola (assembly GCA_030490835.1). Taxonomy (NCBI): domain Eukaryota; kingdom Viridiplantae; phylum Streptophyta; class Magnoliopsida; order Magnoliales; family Annonaceae; genus Annona; species Annona cherimola. Next base: position 79,421,747 of record CM059974.1, read on the forward strand.
GTAGAATTCTAAGTCCTATGTGATTCAATGATTGAACGTATGTATGTATGGATGTAAAATGTCATTGTAGAAAAGCATGTTGAGATGCTATGAAATGAAATATGAAGTTTATTATAAGTGTATTGTCGCTTGTATGATGAATGATGTAGAGTGTAAAGAAATGAATGATGATAGAAAAAGAAATTTTTGGACAAAATCCAATTAAGAATCCACCGTGTGATCAGGGCAACAATCCTGATTCACATTTACCAATCAATAAGATCTTGAGGTAAGGATGTGACATCTCAGTTTGGGGCGCCACAGACCAGCAAGGACGTCCCTAAGAGAGGAAGAAAAGAAGAACAAAAAGAAGAGGAAAAGAAGGGAAGAAGAGGAGATTTCAACTTGAGCAAGGACGAAGCAACCCTAACCCCACAAGTAGGTGCCTAAACCATGTTGTGGTTTTGATAAATTTGAGAAGTTTTCTTGCTCGTGTAATGTTCCATAAATTTGACTCATTTATTAATATTAATTGATGGTTTATACAGCACATGATGTGGGTATTAAATGTCAATTGAGTTGGGAGATTCATTTCAAGCATTCAAGATATGATATGTATGAATTAGGGCTGTTTTGAACAAGTTAGCCATGCTGAAATTTAAATTAATTTCAGATATATGTAGTTGTTTTAATCATTTATTATGTGTTGATTACATTAGTTGTTTTAATGATTAATTTATGTTAAACCAAGCTTGTTTAATGAACCATATTAGGGTGAAATTTTAGATTGACAACTTGGTATAATTTCCATCCATTTAGGGTGGAAGTGAGACTTGATTTAGACAACAAGGATAATGGGTAATTATAAGAGTAAAATACCCCACTTATGGAATGACTAAGTGACGTCCAAATGGTTGGAATAAAAATTTAAAAATCTGTTTTACATGATATTGTGATGGGGATGTAGAAGGTAGAGATCAAGAGGAGAAAGTTTCTATTTTGAACTAATTAATTGAGGGATTTCAATTTCATGATTATACCCTAATTAATGTGCAAATAAATATCTAAGCCAAGCAAAAATTGAGGGGAAAATTTTGTTTCATGTTAACTTGCTTAACACATGATATATGTGAGATTAAAAGAGTGCAAATAAACGGTATGAATGACAAGGATAGGAAATGATCATTGTATTACACGTATAATTAGTTTAAGTGCAAAAATGAAAGGGAAATATGGCAAAATGAGAAAAGACAAGGCTATTTTGAGAAAATTACGAAATCTCAAAAATTCGAGGGTGAAGTTAGTCGCCCTAAATTACAAATAAATCCCTTCAATGAACACCAAGATAGGAATGTAAATTATGAATGTTAAATGAGAAACGAGAGGTGTTAAACTTCCACGTGTTGAGTTAAAATTAATGGTTATAATGAGTTTGAAAACTTACCCTAAAAAAGGGTATCAAAATGAAAAGAATGGTCACAATTGAATCACAAGTTACACCAATGTGGGAATTGGAAAAGTTAACAGTAAACTTGAAAGAAAAGTGAGTTAAGTTAGCTTGATGTGAATTCATGTGGGTTGGAAAACCTTAAGTTGTGCAAGCATTTGAAATTTTATGTATACGAATGAAATATCATTTTCATTCATCTAGGCAAAGGCAAAGAAAAGTTGGAAGAAAGGGACTGAAGTAATTACAGGTAAGCAAGCAAACCTTTGAAAACTTGTTTTTTTTCAAATGTTGATATATTGCAAATTGGTTGTTTAAATTCTTTTGAAATTATTTAAGAATGGTCACACCTATAACTCTTGCAAATTAACTTGAATATTGTTTCATTAAAACTGATGTTGAGAAATTATGATTCGAATGTCTATTCTTAAAAATCATGCTAGCATGTCTATCATCATGATATAGAAGGAACTAGGTCCACTTTAGAGGTGTAAGCGAATCGATTGTCCCCCTCTAGTGTGACCAAGTCCCTAAAATAGGCCAAAGGCTGGCGGCGCTCTCCTTGATATGGGAGGAGGATGATGCGATGGTCGCCTTGCTAGCGTACCATCATTATGATGTTCGTATTATGTTGATAATAATACATTTGCGTTATTCATGAAATACCCATGTTGGGTATGTTGTTGATTGTTTAAAAATGTGTATACAAAGGAAAAAACTTTGCCTAAAAATTATGTAGCTTGCTTACTGAGTTAATACTCACGATTTATTTTCTAAACCCCAAGACAGGTACAAGGAGACTAGAGGAGAAAGAACAAGTTTACATAAAGCAACACAACTCTTGTATTCCTTTGTATGCATCAATATGAATGGTGAAGTTCTATGGAAGGGATGTTTGCGTTTGTCTGCTTCTTTATGGAACTAAACGTCTTTGATGTGTGATGTGAATTGGAAAATGTCATTATCTTGAATGAAAAAATTGATGGGTTGTTTATATGTATGATTTTAATATGACATGAATGATATGAAATTTTATGGTATATGATGGGAATGATGTGTTGAGAATAGATGATGAATGTATATATCAGAGCTTGTTGATGGCTAAAATGGAAAATTTGGAGTAAAAATGAACATGTGCCATGAGGTAAACTCATATGAAATGAATTGTCAGTGTATATTTATGTTATAAACCCGCCGCATGACCAGGGTAACAATCCTACTCACATTTACAAATTAATAAATGATCCCAGAGTGAGGCTTAGGTTGTGACACTCTGGTTAGGGTGCCACAACTCTGCCTTTTGTCGAAGGAGGTGACCACTGCCGTTGGTGCACGCTTTGACTCTCCTCTAGTTAGTTCTTCCATGTCTTCATAGTATAGCTTTAACATACTCACATGAAAGATAAGGCGGACTCGAGTTTAGGCGGTAATTCTAGATTGTAGGAAGGTTTTCTCACCATCTTTACTACCTTGAAAGGACCTTCACAACGTCGCACTTGTTGGTCCCGAGTTAATGGCAAAACCCAAGAGGGGAGGGGTGAATTGGGTTCTTATAAAATTCTTCTGTAAATTAAAACTTAACCCCTTGAAAGCTTAATCCCCTTGATTAAGACAAATAGAGAGCAATGAAATAGTGAAAGCAATAAGGTAAACAGTGGGCAAGATTTATAGTGGTTCCGGCAACCTCTCCCTACTCCACTCTTCCAAGATCACACACTGTTGTGACTTGGGTTCCACTATGTATTCCGCGAATACACTTAGAGACTCCGCTCTCTTCTACCAGCTCTAGGGGGCATACACAAACAGAGCCTATGCTCTCTTCTAGATTCTAGCTCTAGGGGGTTTGTACACTTGATACAAGTAGGTGATGAGTTCAACTCCAATCACAACTCTACTTGCAACGTCTTGGTTTGTTACAACAATCTCAAACCAAGACCAATAACAAAGAGTAATGAAAATAAGGAAGATCTGCACTTTAGAGAATTGTGTAGGCAAGATTGAGCTTGAGGAAGAACTTGTAGATGCAATCGGTTGTATGTCGTTGAAGCTACTTGCAACTTGAAGCTCTTTCTTCCTTTGAAAATGTATAGATCACTCAAATTTAGAGAAAAGCAAATGGGAGCTCTTGTTTGCACTTCTTTTCTCTCTTTAGACAATGTAATGTGTATATTCTCGTTTGCTTGAGTGTCTATTTATAGAATGGGGAAGATTTGAACGTTATAGAAGTGGTTGGCGCGCAATAAATGTTCCAACGTTCAAAAATTCGAACGTTGGTTCCCGAAGTCGCAGGTGGAGTCGACTTCGTCTGCGACTTGGCTTCCCAAGTCGCAACTGGAGTCGACTTCATTTGCGACTTCAGTTCCGCGTTTCTCAAGTCTGAGTCTGGGTCGACTTGGTTTGCGACTTCAGTTCCGCGTTTCTCAAGTCTGAGTCTGGGTCGACTTGGTTTCAGACTTGACCTCAAGTCGATATTGGAGTCGACTTGGGAGTCGACTTGGGTTGCGACTTGACCTGTCTTTGTGCTGAAATTTAGTTGGCCTTTATTTGATTTCCTCTAGCTTGCTTAGCTTTCTTTCTTGAATCTTCTTACTTCTGAAATGACTTCTTATATTTGTAAATCTTCTTGAAGGACTTGTCTTAGATAGTAGTCTTCATGACTTGAACTTCTTCATCTTCAACTTATGTTCGAAGCTGTGCCTTGGACTTGAGAATTGATAATGAGATTGTACCTTCGATTTGGATTTGAAAAATCTCAAGTTGATCTTGAAAATGAGCTTGAGTCTGTATTTTGGTCTTTGAAGAACTCAAGTCGAACTCGGGGTCGACTTCATCTGCGACTTCACCCAAGTCGCACCTGGAGTCGACTTCGTCTGCGACTTCGGCATTTTTGTGCCCCAAAATCAGCTCTGGAGTGTTTTTCTCGTTTCAAGTCGATGTTGGAGTCGACTTCGTTTGCGACTTGGCTACCCAAGTCGTAAGTGGAGTCGACTTGGCCTGCGACTTCACCTGCTTTTCTTTTCATTTTGAATTTTGCTGTCTGATCTATTTTGGAGTCGAATATGGAGTCGACTTTGGGATCGACTTCACCCTAAGTCGAAGTCCAAGTCGACTTGGATATCGACTTGGCTAATTCATTCCTTAAATCATTAAGCAAAATCATCAGTAATCACCTTATACTCAATTTTAACTTTGTTAATCATCAAAACTCATGCTTTGGTCAATTTTGTTTTGCTTTAAACATTGTTTCCAACGGCACTAACCCTTTATGTACCTTTCTTAGTGTCTTGAATTGTTAAGATAGCAACTTCGCCATGACTTGATCCCCTTCTTGATATTCCACTAGCCTCCTTTTTCGATCCTCCATTTCTTCATCTTTATTAAGGCCTTCTCGAGGTAGATGCGAGCTTGTGATACCTTGACCTAAGTAAGGCTTATTTATATGCATTTGGCATATAAATATGAATCATGTATGATTTAGTGGAATTATGAAAGATTTCCCTTGCAATTTTGATGATTTATTGCAATTAGGGCAAATGATTATGAATGATGGTTATAAGCCAATATGGGTTAATGTGATTAAAGAAGCCTAATAAGGATTAGAAAATGTGAATATATTGAGGACAATTACCTCATATATTATGGTTTAATTAATGGAGATTATGTGATAGTTATGGATATAAGGTAGCAAATGCTAGAAAATTCATAACTCAACGCCGGTAAGGCGGATTAAGATGAAAATTGAAAGGTAAGCATATAATTTTGTGATTAGCCTTATGGAAAGGTTTGATTATGAAAATATTGATGAAATTAGCGTGAGAATTGATCATCACCATCAAAATCCAAAGATGACTTCAAATGATCGTAACTTGAGCTAGAAAAGTCGGATTGAGACGAAATTTGAAATGAACGGTTAAAATTATGAGATTAATGCAATGGTAAAATAAATTGATTAATGACATGATTTAAGGAGATAATGATCTAGCTCAAGATACGTAATGTAGGTGGCCACATATGGACGATCAAGGGGCCATATACTTGATTTTTTAAAAAATTTTAAAAATGAAAAATATGCAATTAAATGACCTAGGAAGCTAGGATGGTTAGTGGACGTGATTTTGGTTATTTTTGTGGCAATAAAATGGCAAAAAGTAAATGATAAGTAGACCCCATCAAGTGGATAGCAACATGGAAGCCAGAAGATGTGCACGTCCAAGCTGCTTTTTGGATTTTTATTGATTTGTTTAAAAGCTAAATGGAACCCTAAATGAGCTCTTAGTTAGTGTGATTAATTGTCCATTAATTAAAGCTGCATTTTTGTGGAAAAAATTGCAAAAGGCAGCTGCATATGGAACGTTGAATGCATGGACAGCAAGATGGAGCAAGGAGATGTGGACGATCAAGGCTGGATTCTTGGATTTTTATGATTTCTTTTAAATATGATAAATGAACCCATAAGTAGGATATTTGCTAGGGTGATTAATTACCCATAAATTAAAGTGAATTAGGTGTGAAAAATTACACCAAAGCAGCTAAAAAGTGGACGCCCTTTGTGTGGGCAGATTGTTTCCATTAATGTATGGATTTTTGATGATTTTTTAAGATAATTACTTAATTTATTTGGACCATGTTTTTCCATGTCATTAAAGGGATAAACATGTATTTAATTACATGCTAAGTTATGTGGCAAATGGGGCCCACAAGGCTGGAAAAATCCAGCCATATATGAGGTGGTCGTTCATATGGTGAATGGTTAGTGAGAGAAAAATTTCAAGGGGCAAAAGCCCCTAACTCCAGCTATGCACGGCCCCATATTCCAGCAGCAAGGAAACCAAGAAAAAGAGGAGAAAAAGAGAAGGAAAAAGGGGAAGAAATAAGAAGGATTCAAGCTAGTAAAGTGGAGTTCAAGTATGACTCAATTCATGTAAGTATACCCTATGATTTGAGTTCTTTAATTCTATATTTTTCACCTCAATTTATGAGTCAAGAATTTGATTCATATTGAACCCTTAAAGGATGATTCATGATGCCCTTGATTAGGGTATTGATTAAGGATTGAATGAAAAGAATGGAAGCATGAGTTCAAGAAGATAAAATGGAGATTAGGGCTGAAAATGGGTTGATTAAACTAACTGAAATTTTCTTAAACCCCCATATGATGTTGCTGTTTTGATGTGTATTTATGAATACATGATGATTCATGATTTAATGAATTATATATGTTGATTTGGGCATAAGTTATGAATTTTAGAAAGGATGTGAATTAGGGTTACTGATGCGCACCAAGTGCTTGTCGTTAAGAGCACTGTGATCACCAGTTTAATTAAAATTAACGAAAACACATTAAAGCTACCACTATGCGGGTGATAGTGTAGAATAACGGTGAGTCGGGTCAAATCCACAGAGAGGCGATGTAGTTTTGAATTTTTTTTAAGAGAAAAAAAAGAAGGTATAGAGAAGAGAGAGAAAGAGAGAAGAAAGGAGAAAATAGAAGAAATTAGAGAGAGAAAGAGAGAAGAGAGAAAGAGACGTTGGAGAGAGAAGAAAAGAGAAAATAGAAGAAATTAGAGAGAGAGAGAGAGGGGGAAAGAAATTAGAAGGAGAGAGAAAGAAGAGAGAAAAGATTAGAAGAGTTGGAAAGAAAGCGAGACAAAAAGCTAAAAGAAATTATAATTAACTAACAACTTAATTAAAACTATTCTAAGAAAGCAATTAAAAGCTATAAAACTCAACTATTAAAGTAGGAAAGAAAATTATATTAAATTCAATCTAAAAATTACAAAGCAGAAAATAAAGCAGTAAATCTAATCTAATAATTAAAACTACAAATTAAAAAGTAATAAGTACGAAACACTACAAAGCATAAAACAATAAAATAAAATTTACATCACCCGAATATGAAGAGCAAAATCTCCACGTAATGAAAATTTTATTGCTTGGCCCCACCTCCTTGCTAGGGGTCCCACAAAATGGGTCCCACCAAAGGGAGAGGATTGCTTGGTGATTGTGTGTGTGTGTTTTTTTGGGATGTGTGGAGGGCCTTTTATAAGTGCTGGACTGCTCTCTCCATCGTGGAATCCGATGTGGGATTCTGCGTTTGTCTTCGCCTGTAGTTGCTCATTGCCTGTTTTCTTCTTGCTGAATGAACTTGGCCGTTTCGCACCTTCCTTCTCTTTACGCTGCTTCACATGGGTTTTTCGCTTCTGGTGACGTGCTGAATCGTGGCTGCCGGATTATTTGGACAGCTGCTTTGGTGGGTAATTTCTGTTGTGATTTTGGGGCTTCTAATTTTTTTTAATTGCCGGTTAGGAAGCATGGATTGAAATTGCTAATTTAGCAGCTATAATTTCATATTTTTGTAGCGCAAGTGCGTACGTGATGCCTTTGCTGAATCTTGCTTGGTTGAACATCGAAAGAGCTAGAGGCGGTTGTAGTAGGCGACACCGAGGAATGCAATCCTGTAGCCGATGAGATTGACGGGCGTGATGGTGTCCTTGATAACGGACCAGGAGAAGGCGATGAGGAGTCAGTCCTTGACTACGCTGGTGTCGTTCATTGTGAGCGCGGAGGTCTTGCCGATGAGGAGGAAGACGGCGAGGTTGAGGGCGAAGGCGCAGACGAAGTTGGTGCCGAAGATAAGGAAATCGGGACGGAAGGTAGAAGTCTGCTTGAGGGCGGGGAACTCGACGAGGACCCAGGGGACGAAGAGGAAGAGGAGGCAGCAGGGGACGACGTAATAGAGGGAGGTAATGGGGTTGAGGGAGATGCGGGAACGAGGATTCTGAGATATTGGTTGGAAGAAAGGGCAGCAGTTGGATTTTTAATGGATGATGGCTGCTGGTTGATTTTCGGCAGTTTGAAGATGGGTTAAATTGATGCTGCCAGATTTTGCTGTCGGTATTTGCTGTCGCCCAGATCGAGCAGGTGCAAAACTTGGTTTGGAACAGATGCCGGCTTGGATGAAGGTCCGATGGGTTTTTGTTGCCATTGGATTTTCTGGTTCGATTTTTAATAGCTGCCGGTGATTGTTTATAGTTCGGTCGAGATAAGATGGGTTGAGGTTTCTGGTCGGTGAAGTGATGGATGTTAGCTCGGTGCTTGCCAAAGACGACGATTGGGGCGAGCTAGCTGTCAAGTTTGGGTGCACGGGAAGATGCAGGACTGCTGTGGGTTGCTGCGATTGTTGGCTTGCGGAAAAGTAGCTGGGATTTTTCTGTTGGCCTTGCTGCCGACTTGGGCAAGATGGATTGGGGAAGATGGTGGAGCACCGAACTGGTGCTCCGGTGGTGTACGGTGGCTTGTACTCAAGCAGCATATTTAAACACTAATTTAAATATTAATTCATATATCATCTTAGTTTAATTCTTTATAATAATTTACTTTGTTCCCCGTATTTTAAAATATAATTATAGTTATATATTTATGATTGTTCCACTTAAATGATTTTATAAATTTACCTAAGCTAATACAAATTTCAACTTTAAAATTTTCTTGGGAATTGCATCATAATTTTATCTTGCAAAATGACCCGTTTTATAGAAAAATTAGAGATTTTATGAAAAATGTAATTTTCACGAAATTTTACTTAAAACATGCATTTAATTAATGTTTTAATATTTAATGTTGTGAATTTAATATGAAATTAAAGGAAAATTTTTAGACTTATCAGTTACATATATGTGGCGCCCCAAACCGAGACGTCACTTCCTTATCTCAAGACCTTATTGATTGGTAAAAGTTAATCAGGATTGTTGCCCTAATCACGCGGTGGGATTTTAATTGGAACTCGTCCAAAATTTTTTTCGTTTCCTCATTCATTGTCATTTCATTTATAACATAAGCAATGGTACACTTGTATTCACTTGTACAAATCCTTTATAACTTCTCAACATGCACTTATACATCATAGGCCTTCTTGACCTAATCATGACATTGCCATTCCAGACATACATTCATCCATACATTCAATCATTGAATTATATAGAACTTAAAATTCTAATTAAGTTCATATACACATTAGCATACCTTAGCATATTCATGCTTTTCCATTCCTAAGAGCCTACTTGGCCATCATCTCGTGCCTTACTTCATTGATTAGATTTGCATTTCCTTGAGTTTTCCGGTACCTGGCTAAGGTTTGGGAAAACAAAACGTTAGTGACAACTCAATAAGAAAGCATTTTATCTTTTAGGGAAAGACTTCCTTGAAGATCATTTCATTAAACATCTTGAACACCTTTTTCTTGAGGACATTTATATGTCCTAAAACATTATCATGAAATCCTTTGTTCATGAGGACAATTCTATGCCCTTGAACATTATCATAAAACATTCATTCTTAAAATCATTTACAAGTCACAACTAGGCTTGTTAAGGCAAAACATATACGTTTTACCCTACTTAATTAATTTCCTTTGATCTTCCTTTGGCAAAGGAGGACATTCTCATGTCCTAAAACATCATTCACATCAGCCTTTCTCGGTAAAGGACATTTTTATGTCCAAAAATATTTTTCATCATAAAATCCTTTAGCCAAGAGACATTTAATGTCTCAAAACATTTTTCACATAGCTTCCTTTCGCAATGGACATTCACATGTCCTAAAACACCTTTTATTAAAACACTTTAGCATTGGACATTCTCATGTCCATGAACACTTTCCTTTAGGCTCTTTAATAATGGACATTCTTATGTCCAAAAATAAATTTAACATAAATCCTTTTCATATTCCTCGTCTTGGGGCTTGTTTATAGCAAACAAGGCAAATAAAATACATAAACCATTTTCATAAATGCATTTGCTTAAAAACATTTCCTTTCATTTCTGTTTTACACTTTTGTGTAAAACATCCTTTCTTTTAGGGTAACCTGTATATAATAGCTCATAAAAATCCAATTTAGGATAACTTTTCATATAAATGCTTTTATATCCCGATCTTTGGGCTTTTGAAAAGCAAAACATATGGAAATTTATTTCTCCCCATCCAGTAGTGACACTTAGCAAGTGATCATGCTATCTTTTGGAAGAGAATCCATAACAGCACGCTAGCCAGGCGGCTGTTCCTTTATCCTACTCCCATCTCAGGGAGGGCGCCGCTGGCACTCCTGCCATCCCTTAGCTACTTGGCCTTAGGTAGAGTGAGGCGGTCATCCCAACCGTGCTTTACACCTGGCCTATTCCTTGTACCAGTGCACCATACATTATTATGATGGACCGCAGCCCGTTTGGTTTAAAGTATTATAGACCGCAGCCCGTATCCTTTAAAATCGAGATCACAGACCTCAGTCTGCATCCATATCTTAAAAACATCACAGACCGAAGTCTGTGTCCTTTTAAAACAAATCATTTTGAAAAAAAAGCACATCACAGACCGCAGTCCGTGTCAACTTGTAAAGCGACCGCACCCACTTTAAACAAGTTGTCATTTAAAATTTAGTTTTAGGATGACCTTCCTTAAATTCTTTTAGAAACATTTTGAGTAAAATATTTTGATAAATATTTGAAATGTTTGAGAAACAATACATCTTAAAATCCTTATAAAAGAATTTCAAAACTTTTAGATTTTTAAGAATAAATCATACATTTTTTCAAGAATCTTTTTGGTTTCCATTTTGGGGCCTTTTGCTCACAAAAGTTATGCGATTGTGCTAACCCCTTCTCAACCACCTTAAAATCAATTTCTTGTCTACGTATCAATTTTGTAATTTTTACATATAGGGGCCTTGCATGGTCTTTTGTATGCTACTTTAGCAACCTGAAATGAAACCATTTTATGAAATCATCATAGGAGGTTGGTCATCCTTAAATCCTCTTCAACACATTCGTATAAACATTTTTTCAACATTTTCAACATAGATTTCCTTATCTAAAGGAAATCAAAACTTTTCGAATATCATTTCAAAACATATAGACTATGTCCAAATCATCATTTATAATTAATTATCATGATCTTGCAAAACAAATCTTTCTCATAAATCAGTTCCCCTTTTCCTTTTTCTTTCATAAACATAATTGTTTATCATAAAACATCATAAAGAAATTCAGAACTTATTTACATTTGTTGCTTTGTGAAAAAGGGCAAAATTCTCTTTTCCTTATAAAATACTTTTGAAACAACATCGTAAAGAACTTGCTTACTTAAAAGCAAATTCTTAAAACCATCGGCATCAAACATGAAATCCTTTGAAAACATTATCATAGAGAATTTGCTTACTCATAAGCAAAATTCTCAATTCTATTAACATAAAGCATTGCCAATCTTTGGCAACACTGATGATAAAATCCTTATCTTAAAACGTATTGCGTGCTTCCCATGAAGCAAATCTTGAGGTTTTTCCTTAAAGTCATCATTTTCCAAAACTTACGACTTTTCATTAAAGCCGTCATTTTCCAAAACTTGTGGCTTTTCATTAAAGCCATTATTTTCAAAACTTATGTTTGCCCATTCGTTTAAACATAATCATAAACAATTTTAATCACATATCATCACATAGAAAGAAAACATCATTTTAGAAAGTTCGTTTACTTACTTGAGATCGCCATACTCCTTTTCTTCCATTCTTTTCTTTGCCTTAGCCTAGATAAATGAAAATAAAATTTCATTTATTTGCATCATCCTTAAATACTTATATTCCTTAGGTTTTCCAACCTACATAAATCCATTTGGACTTACATTACACTAGCTTAGCCCACTTGTCTTTCAAGTCGGATGTTCATACGTATCATAACCTATACATCACATTATTCATTCATTTTTAATACCTTTATGTAGGGTAAACTTACATACATGTAATAATATTTCATTAAATCATTATTTGGAAGTTCATTATCTCCATTTATCATTTTTAACATATTTTCCATTTTTCATACAACGGTGCTCATTTTAAGCACTTAGTTGCTAACTTAGACATCATATAATAATCTCAAAATTTGAGATTATCATTATTTACTTAAAGAGCACCCTAATCCAAGTTTTCCATCACTTATTCATGCATTTTTACATTTTAACAACTCACATGAATCATTCCTCATTTATTCAAGCTTATCTTTCCATACGTGTCCATTTCTCAACACATACTTATGTGTTTCTTAAAATTTCTTAAAATAGAAATTTAATCCTAATTTTAGCATGATTAAATTCCTTAATTAGCACATAATTCAGGGTTAATTGTTTAAATTTTAATCCATTTATCATAGGGTTTCCAAAACAGCAACTTATTTCCCTATTGTGAGTACCGTTTTCACCCCATTTGGACACCTATTCATAAAATTCATAAAATCCGATTTGGGACTTATATTCCAAAATAATTTTGGGCATCAAAATTATCATCATACTAGGGTATTTTAACCTACATAAATTTCATAAATCATTTAATCTCATTTCCATACCATTTTTCACATAAAAATGGAAAAATCGAGTCATATATGTAACCCTAGGTTCCATCCTCATAAAATCAGCAACCTATTCATAAATCATCATATGACTTACACTAAATCATGATTTATATCCCATTATAGGTCAAATTCCATTACAAAAACCTGGAATTTAACATTTATCTTGATTTATTCCTTAAGCTGTCCATAATGCTGAATTCAGACACACTGAATTCTCAAAATCTTGAATTAATATCAAATCAAGTATTTTTGATATGAAATTTCTATTATACCTTAATAACTACATGAATTAACCAAAATAAATATTTTTAGCATGAAATATTTAGTATTTCTATTTATTTTTGTATTTTTACTTTGCTGGACAGCAGCAACCCTTTTCAGACAACCTGAATCACGTAAATTATGGGTATATTTATACCCATCAAAACCTAATTTTTATTTTTTTAGTGTGATCCTCAATATGTCTTATATATCATATAAAATTTTTAGCTAAAAAACCTTGTATAAAAATTAGTAAAAATCATTTGGTACAGCTGATCCTGCCACCCATTCAATCCTGTCCAAGTTGCTTTTCCAGGATTTTTAATTTGAAACGTACTTATCCTTTTAAGATGAACATTGGTTCATTTCTTAATCACCCAATCATGAATCTTCCCACAAATTTTCATGCTAAAAATCGTTCATTAACTATTTCTTCCTTATTTTCCTTTCCAAGTCCAGATTTACTACACATGAGTGTAGATTGGAGTATATGGGCTGATTAATCCCCAAATTAAACTTTATAAATCAACTCATTTAGCTAAGAATATTTAATCCTTGAAACATGTTCTTTAAGAGGTCTTTCATGAATTTAAATCATGGTACAAAACAAAGAAGGAAACTTGGAAATTGGGAGGCTTAAACTCAACGGGTACTTACCCGATTTCGTCGATTCTTTGCCCCGAGCTTCCCGAGTGTGGCGCCCCGAAATGAGACATCACTTCCTTACCTCAAGATCTATTGATTGATAAATGTGAATCAGGATTGTTGCCCAGATCACACGGCGGGTTCTTAATTGGATCTCGTCCAAATTTTTTTCGTTTTCATCTGTCATCATTCATAACTTTATATAGTAATCATCACACATTGTGACATTTCACTTGCAATAGAATTCATCATTTCATTCATAGCATCCTTTCATGCCTGTCATTATTCACTCAATCATTGTACACATCATTCTTGCATACATTTAGTAATTGACTCACATGAAACTTAGAATTCTAACTAAGTTCATATACACATAAACATGGAACTTAGAATTCTAACTAAGTTCATATACACAATTAGCTTACCTTAGCATATTCATGCTTTTCCATTCCTCATAGCCTTCAAGGCTATCATCACGTACCTTCCTCCACGTCTTATGTTCTCAACCTTCTGAGTTTCCTTGGTACCTATTTAAGGGTTAGGAAAACAAAACGTGAGTGACAACTCAGTAAGAAAGCATTTTATCTTTAGGGCAAGGCTTCCTTGAAAACCTTTTTCATAAACATCGGGAATACCTTTTCCCTGAGGACATGTATATGTCCTAAAATATCATTGTGAAATCCTTTTTATGAGGACAATTCCATGTCCTTGAATGTTTTCATAAGACATTCATTCTTAAAATCATTTACAAGCCGCGCTTGGGCTTGTTAAGGCAAAACATATACGTTTTACCTTCTCTAATGAGTTCCCTTTAATCTTATATGAATATTTTTTAATGTTCATAGCCATTACATGAAATCATCGGTTGCCAGTGGACGTTTTACGTCCAAAACATTTTTCTAACAAATCCTTAGGCAAAGGAGGACATCCTCATGTCCTAAAACATTATTAACATAAGCCATCATAAAATCCTTTAGCCAAGAGACATTTTATGTCTCAAAAAATTTTTCATATAGCTTCCTTTGGCAATGGACATTCATATGTCCTAAAACACCTTTTATTTCCAACACATTAACATTGGACATTCTCATGTCCATAAACCCTTATCATTTAGGCTCTTTAGAAAAGGACATTCTTATGTCCAATCCAAGTTTCACATAATTCTTTTTCATAACCCCCGTCTTGGGGCTTGTTTATAGCAAACAAGGCAAATAAAATACATAAACTATTTTCATAATTTCATTTGCATAAAAACATTTCCTTTTATTCCCGTTATTTACACTTTTGTGTAAAACACCCTCTCTTTTTGGGTAACTTATGCATATTAGCTCATAAAAATTCCTTTTAGGATAACTTTTTGTATAGATGCTTTTATATCCCAATCTTTGGGCTTTTGAAAAGAAAAACGTATGCAAATGCATTTCTCCCCATCCAGTAGTGACACTTAGCAAGTGATCATGCCACCTTTTGGAAGAGAATCCTTAACAGCACGCTAGCCCAGCGGCTGTTTATTTATCCTGCTCCCATCTCAGGGAGGGCACCGCTGGCACTCCTGTCATCCCTTAGCGACTTGGTCTTATGTAGAGTGGGCCCTGATCATCCTAATCATGCTCTACAACTTGCCTATTACTTGTACTGGTGCACCGTACGTTATTATGACGGACCGCAGTCCATTTGATTTGAAGAACCACAGACCGCAGCTGATGTCCTTTTAAACTGGGATCACAGACCGCAACCTGCATCCATATGCACAAAAATCGTAGACCGAAGTCTATATTTAAGAATAATTTTCAAAAACACATCACAAACCGCAGTACGTGTCAACTTGTAAGCGAGCACACCCAATTTAACAAGTTGTTATTTGAAATCTAGTTTTAGAATGGCCTGTTGGAAACATGTGAAAAATATGCCAAGTCTATGTTTTGATGATTAACAAATCAATTTGAGTAAGTTTTGGTTACTAACATGTTTGTGAAAATGATTAAAGGTTATACAAATGAAGAGAATGAAGCATGGCAAGTCAAGTCGAATTCCAAGTCGACTCAGGCATTGACTTAAGCCAAGTCGATCCCCAAGTCGACTCCAGCAGTGACTTCAAAATGTCATTTCCTTCCAGAGTTGAAATCGAGAATGAGAGTTGCCGAAGTCGCATCCCAAGTCAACTCCGCTTGCAACTTGGGTGAAGTCGCAGACGAAGTCGATTCCAGCATCAACTTCGAAATGTCATTTCTTTCCAGAGTTGAAATCGAGAATGAGAGGTGCCGAAGTCGCATCCCAAGTCAACTCCGCTTGCGACTTGAGGTGAAGTCGCAGACCAAGTCGACTCCAGTAGCGACTTGGAGGCGTCGTTTTTCGTCTAGAGTTGAAATCGAGAACGAGAGCTGCCGAAGTCGCATCCCAAGTCGACTTTGCATGCGACTTGGGTGAAGTCGCAAACCAAGTCGACTCCAGCATCGACTTCAATCGGATAGGGCAGACACTTCAAAAGTCAAGTCGGGGATTAGGTCGATTTCAAGGTAGACTTGAGTTAAGTTGAAGACCAAGTCGACTTAGATATTCGACTTGGAACATATGAAGACTAATCCAAGTCCAAAGAAAGCAAGATGCACGAATTCAACCATTCTAATCAAAATATATATTAAACTTATTCATGCATATATTCAAGATTTCAAGGATTCAAAGTTTGCAAGTCACGGAGCTAAAAGGACATCAAGTTAGGATGATTATACTGAGTTGAAAAAGATAAAATCAAAGGAAGAACAACCAAAACATGAAGAAATTCAAGCAAGCAAGGCATTCTAAGGATTTCAAGTTCAACTAGCAAGCTGAAGAAGTGAAGTCGCACCCGAAGTCGACTTCACCTGCGACTTGGGTCAAGTCGAGGACCAAGTCGACCCAGACTGGAACTTGAAGAAGTTGCGGAAAGCCGAAGTCGCACCCGAAGTCGAGTCCATCTGTGACTTGGGTGAAGTCGCACCCGAAGTCGACTCCACCTGCGACTTGGGTCGCAACGGTCGAAATATTTTCAAACGTTGGCGCATTAAATGCGCGCCAACTACTTCCAAACATTTGGATTCCCTCGTAAATTATATAAGGTATTCAATATGAACGAGGAGGGTAGCTGAGAATTCATTGAATGAGCATAACTCTCATCTCTAAGAGCATTAAGTGATCAAGCCAACATCTAGAAGAAGAACCTAGCTTCCAAACTGCCAAGAGCTGCTTGCTGAATCATTAAGCTTACATTACAAGTTCTTCTCTGCGCCAAATCTGCCTCTACACAATAGTAACGTGTAGAAACTCTCTTTTGTTATTTCTTGTTGTATTGAACTTGATTTAGTTTGGGTAACTAAGATCAAGTGTAAGCAAAGTAGTGTGTGATTTGAGTGGAACTTGTCACCTACTTGTCCTGTGAATTGTTGATGCCCCCTAGAGTTGGAATCCAGAAGAGAGCAGTGACTCTAGTTGTATTTGTGAAATACATAGTGGAACCCAAGTCACAAGAGGTGTGAGCTTGGAAGAGTGGAGTAGGGAAGGTTATTCGAACCACTATAAAATCTTGTTTGTTGATATTTATTTCTACTCTCTGCACTATATTTCTTTCTATTTGTTTCTTCATAAAAAGGGGGCTAGATTAATTCGGGATAAAGTTTCTGTTTAAGTTGAAAAATTTTAAATACCCAATTCACCCCTCCCCTCTTGGGTAATTGCCATTAACTTGGGACCAACATGACCTTCCTTAAATTCCTTTAGAAACATTTTGAGTAAAATATTTTGATAAACATTTGAAATGTTTGAGAAACAATTCATCTTAAAACTCTTTTAATAAAAGAATTTCAAAACTTTTGAATTTCCATAAATAAATCATATTTTTCTCTAATATTTTCTTGGTTCCATTTCAGGACCTTTTGTTTACAAAAGTTATGCAATTATGCTATCCCCTTGCCCATGGCCTAAAAATTTAATAATTGTCCACATATCTATTATTTTTACGTATACGGAAATTGCACAATTTTTTGTATGCCATTAAGCAACCTGAAATCAAACCATTTTATGAAATCAATCATAGGAGGTTGGTCATCCTTAAATCCCTTTCAATACATCCGCAGAAATATTTTTCCAATATTTTCATCATAGATTTCCTTGTTTAAAGGATATCAAAACTTTTCGAATATCATTTCAAAACATATGGACTATGTCCAAATCATCATTTGCTATTTAATTATCTTGACCTAGCAAACAAATTTTTTCATAATCATCATTGTTTATAACAAGTTACTATAGAAATAACTCAAAATTTATTTACAAACAATATTTTGTGAAAAAGGGTAAAATTCCCTTTTTCTTATAAAATGCTGTTAAAACAATATCATATAGAATTTGCTTGCTTAAAAGAAAATTCTTAAAACCATCGGTATCTAACTTGAAATCCTTAGAAAATATTAGCATGGAGAACTTGGTTACTCATAAGCAAAATTCTCAATTCCATTAACTTGAAACATTCCCATCCTTGACAACACTTAGGATAAATTATTTATCTTAAGAAGTGTCGCTTGCTTCCCATGAACCAAACCTTAAAACTTTTCATTAAAGTCAACATTTTTTCAAAACTTATGGCTTTGCATTAAAGTCGTCATATTCAAAACTTGTGCTTGCCCATTCGTTAAAACATAAACATAGACAATTCAATCATATCAATCACATAGAAAGAAAATGACATTTTAGAAAGTTTGCTTGCTTACCTGAGATCGTCATAATCCCTTTTCCTTCCATTCTTTTCCATGCCTATACGCATAAAAATGACATTGCATTTATACATATAATCTCATATGCTTGCACATAATTTAGTTTTCCAACCCATATATTTTCATTGACTGTATGACCCACTTGTTTTACAAGTCGGAGGTTTATACATAACAACGCAACTTGTGCATCATATTATCTATTCTTTTCATTCTTAGTATCCTTACTTAGGATAGTTTTTAATCATATCATGATCTTTCAATTATCTCAATGAAGTTTCATTATCCTCCATTTATCATTTACTTATCCATTTTTCACATTTATTTCATTAGTGCTTACTTTAAGCACATGTTTAGGAGTTTAATCTTCATATATCAATCCCAAATTTTTGATATTAACAAATATTATCAAAACAGCACCTTTTTTACACGTTTCAACATATTTCCATCAATTTTTCATTTTAGCAAATCACATTAACTCATTACCCCTTTCCATCATTCATATCCTGCACTTAAACTCTCTTGAAGACACATATAACATGTGTTATGGAAAATTTTCATAAACAGAAATATATTCACAAAATATATCATATTTTCATGGGTTTTCTCACAAAACCAAATTTCACAAGTCATTCATCACCCTTGCATATCTATTCCTTCTCATATGCCCATTTGGCAACATATACATAATGGATTTCATAAAATTTCTAAGTAAGAAATATAATCCATATTTCAGCATGATATCAACCCTTAATTATCACTTTATTTAGGGTATTTTCATGGGATTTAAATCCATTAATCATAGGTTTCCAAAACAGCAACTTTGGAACCCATTTTTCACCCGTTTAATGTGTCTTTTGGCACATAACCTTAGGCAGCTATATAATTCAGAATTTCCAGAAATTAATCCATCCTTTCCTAACCCAAATTTTGTTTATTAACATATATATCAATTTGGATCATTTATTCATAGTTTTCATATTTCTTTTTGATTTTGTTTCTCAAACTATCCACATATGCTGAAATCAGGCGTACTGAAATCTCAAAATCTTGAATTAATATCAAATCAAGTATTTTTGATCTGAAATTTCTAAAATACCTTAATAAATATATTAATTAATAAAAATAAATATTTTCAGCATAAGAAATTATACATTATATTTAGTTTTGTATTTTTACCTTTCTAGACAGCAGCATCCATTTTCAGTCAGCCTTAATCACGTAAATTATTGGGTATATTTATACCAATCAGAACCTAATTTTTAATTTTTTAGTATGATATTAAATATTTATTATATATCATGTAAAAGTTTCAGTCCAAAATTCCTTGTATAAAAATTATTAAAAATCATTTTCTACAGCTGATCCTATCACCCATTTTGCCCTGTTTAGGTTACTTTTCTCGCATTTTTAATTTAAAACAAGCTTATCCTTTTAAGATAAAAATTATATTTTTCCTTAATAACCCCATAATTATTCTTATAAAAAAGTTTCATGCTAAAATTCATCTATTTACTTCTCTTTTCATATTTTAGTTTATAACATCATATAACTTTCAGATTTAAAGTATAAACTCAAAATAATCATAAACTTACTTGATTAAATGAGTGATACCTCCTTTTCCCCCTTTCTTTTTCCATGGTTTTCCCTTCCTTTTGGCTTGCTAGGTGCTCGACGTGAGGCTGCCTTGGGGAAGAAGATGGAGTTCAGCACTTGGAAGAATTTTCCAAGCCTCCAACAATGTGAACGTGCTTGACTTGGTGGTGCTAGAATTTCCAGCAGTGGGCCCCACTTGTTGCTGCATTTTCCACAGCCATTGAATGCCCTCTAATCCTCTTATGTGCTGGTGAACTCACAGCCATATAAATTAGCATTTTACTAATTTTTAAAAATCCACAAATCTGCATTAATCCAGGCCGTCCAAATCTGTCCAGCCCTTGCACGTCACTTGCTGCCCATTTTCATTTTTTATTTCATTTTTTAATAATATCAATTTAAGGGTAAATTATACACCTAATTATCCCTTAATTCATATATTAATTTGGTGTTAAAAAAATTAATAAAAATCATTGCAGCAACATCAAATATGGGACGTCCACATGTGTAAACAAGCTGTCCATTTTTTCCACTTTTCATTGCAGCTGCAATTCACGAATTTTTTTGAATTTTTTTCACATAATTAAATGCTTATTTATACATCCCAACATGTCAACTATTCATGTACATTATTTATAAAATAAAAATTCACAAAAATCCAAACAGCAACTGCTTGGAACGTCCATGCATTGCCACCTTGCCTATCTCTCTTTGAGCTCACCTCTAGCTCATTAATTCCAGCAGCATAATCACAAATTTCCACAAATATTTGATCATAAAATAACCTGGATTTGACACCTATTTGGACCATTAAAGATTGCATTCAATTCATACAACTTTTACCTTAAATGCATGGTACTCTCGGGTGTAAAAGTCAACTATGTGTACCTTTTTCAATTCGGGTATTTTTTCAACATAATTTGCTTAATCCAAACCTTATAAAATATTAATTTCATAATTTCATTCAACCGTTTCAAATTTCATCTCAATCCGATTTTCCTAGCTCAAGTTATAGTCGTTTGAAGTTAACGATTGAAATTGAGATGTGATCAATAAATCATTAATCTAATTTTATAAAGGATTTCATAATCCAATAATCCCATAATACCAAGCCCAATGTCATCAACTTCCATTTCAAATTTCACTTGAATCCGCCTTACAGGCGTTGAGTTATGAATTTTCTATGATTTTCCAACATAATTCCATAATTTTCACTTTAATCTCCATTAATTAAATCATGAAAATTAAACTAAACATTCATGCCACATTAACATGTTTTAATCATCATTATGCCCCTTTAGGCACCTTGACTCATATTGGGCTCCGGCGATTAAATTTTTAATCAACCTTCTTAATTAAACCCTAATTGCAACATATCATAAAATTCTAAAATTATCCATACTTCATTTAATTTACATATAAATCACTTGTATATGTCCAATGCATACATTGGAACCTACTTAGGTTAGAATTTCACAATCCTCCACCCCTTATAACAGGTTTCGTCCTGAAACCTATTATATCTCAAATGTCGGGGGTAAAGCTCATATGAAATTGCTAATTCATCATCTTCCTCCAATATTTCAATGGTTCACTACACTTTCGTTGCGCTACTCTGCCTTAGTGGCATTTTTAGACTTTGTCCATTAGACTTATTGCTCATCTCTATTGTTCCTTGTTCACACCTGAGTTTCTCATTGACATTTGCCCTTCATTTGTTTCATTTATCACTGTTTTCCCTTATACATGGAGAATTTGCATCATTTCCCGTCTTATCATAGGTAAGTTTTAATTTACCCATTCATTCATAAAAATCTGTAGCAATCATTTTCAGATATCATCAATAATGCATTCATTTTATAATATAGAGCAAAAGTCGCTCTCATATAGAGTTTCATACATGAAACTTAATACATGTCTTAGCAAAAGACACTTTTGCTAAGTTATCCATTCTTTCTCCTCCCATAATGTCTACCGCTAGATTTTACCATTGTAGACTATCTATTAGGAATACCGGTACTAAACCAGTCTAAAATATTTTCTTCCTCATTTCCCTTTCCAGTTTCCATAAACTAGTAAGGGTCCTTATCATTTTCAAATTTTTCTAACCTCATTTCTTATGAATATCATAGAGAAATAATTTCTCTCATACCTATCTTTCAATCACATTGGAATTGGAAAGAATTTTGGCAATCATTTTTACCTTCATTTTTCTTCATTTATCTACCATTCTTTGCTATGATATACCAACTTTTGTGGTATCATATATATAATCTCCTTTTCTTTCTATACATGCTAACTAGACATGTTTTGCTACATTTTTCTGCATTAAGTTGCAGAAAGTTTCTATCAACTATAGCTATCAGTTGAGTTGACATTCCCTACTCCTTTCTTTCCTTACACAAGGTTCTTCAATCTTTAGGGTCAAGTTGTCCTTTCCCTGACTATACATGTTCATTACCAACACGTGTTACATCTTGGTGTCCTATTGGAAGATATTTCTTAACAAATTGTTCCAGATTACCTTATTTTATTATGGCTTAATAGCTATTTTAGGGTTTCTTATTACTTATAAGCATTGCCAATTAATGCTTGGACATTTCATTTGACTACATGCTCAAACCTTGAACATGTTCTTGGGTTCAATCATCCACTGCTCAGCTTGAATAAAATCTAATTCACCTAAGAACTTAGATGGATATTGAGCTAGAAAGGCATCAATAACCTTTCAATTTACTTCTATCTTATCATTATCAACCCTTAAAGGTCTGGGTACTAGGTTAAAAATTATTACCTATACCGATTCATCTTTTCCACCTGCTTCTAATTGGTCCCGTTGAGTATTTTCCCAAAGGCCCTGTATTATTCCTCTGTCTAAGCCACACAATCTTGGGCAGCCTACTTGCACTGCTTCTTTTAAAGTTGCAGTTATCCTTTACTTTTTCTACCTATGAGATATTACTCTTAGCGGTAACACCTTAAATCCTTTGACTTAGGATTTATAGTTACCCGTCATTAATGAGCTTATGGACTCACTTGTCCTGGTCATTTAGATTTACTACTAGCTTTTCTTCTTTCCTATTGACTCATATCTGTAACTGTCTTTCCCTTGTTCAAAACTAAGGTGATAGGCGTGTTGTAGAATGCATCATATAACATTATGTCAATAGCATTTTTCATTATAATATTCATTCATATCACACATAGTCAACATGATCATTTTTTAACATAAAATCATCGCACATAGTCAATAACATAATCTAGAAAGATCAATGATCTTTCCTTTTTCATATAACTTAGCACTTAAATGAAATCATATGCATCTGTATTTTCGTAACATTAAACATCATACATTAGGAGTCAAAAGAAACTCTCTTTTTCCTACCTTTCTCATTTCTATCTCTGCCTATCATAGTGTAAGGTTGCTTTTCCTTACACATACAGATTATATTAGCATAATCTGTTATTTTATCTTGAACATAACTCTAAACCTAAAATCGCTTAGAAAGTTGGCACTTTGGTGCCTTCCATATGTCACCATGGCTCTATACGTTAAACATATGTATCATATAGCACAGTCATGTGCTATCTTAGGTAAGGTGTGGTCAACCTTAGGTATGGGGGGTCTCTATGTAGAGTTCCATAACCCATCATCAGTTCTGATTCTCTTCTATCCTTTGTCTTTCTTTAAATTTTCCTACCTCCTTCTTCATTTCATTATCCTCATATCATCTTTCCTTGGTATACCATCTATATTACGAAACATAGCATACCAGCTATATTTTCTTAAATAATCACATCATTGTGTCATAATGACATTCAGTAGAAGACAATACATATTGTATATGTCTTATAACCTCAATCTATCTCTTTCATCATTTTCCATTTTTCTTCTATATCTATCTATCAATCCTTGCTGAAAAATCATCTTGTGAAATCAAATATTTTCTTACCACGCCTATTTACCAATCCATGCTCTGATACCAAGCTCTATGGCATCAGACCTATCCTTTCATCATCCTTTATTTTCTCCTTGTCACGCCTGTTTACCAATCCTTGCTCTGATACCAACTTCTGTAGCACCCTGAACCGAGACGTCACTTCCTTACCTCAAGATCTATCGATTGGTAAATGTGAATCAGGATTGTTGCCCTGATCATGTGGCGAGTTCTTAATTGGCTCTCGTCCAAATTTTTTTTTGTTTTCATCTGTCATCATTCATAACTTTATATAGCAATCATCATACATTGTGACATTTCACTTGTAATAGAATTCATCATTTCATTCATAGCATCCTTTCATGCCTGTCATTATTCACTCAATCATTGTACAGATCATTCTTGCATACGTTTAGTCATTGACTCGCATGAAACTTAGAATTCTAACTAAGTTCATATACACATAAAAATGGAACTTAGAATTCTAACTAAGTTCATATACACATAAACATCGAACTTAGAATTCTAACGAAGTTCATATACACAATTAGCTTACCTTAGCATATTCATGCTTTTCCATTCCTCATAGCCTTCAAGGCTATCATCACGTACCTTCCTCCACGTCTTAGGTTCGCAATCTTTTGAGTTTCCTCGGTACCTGTCTAAGGGTTGGGAAAACAAAACGTGAGTGACAACTCAGTAAGAAAGCATTTTATCTTTAGGGCAAGGCTTCCTTGAAAACCTTTTTCATAAACATCGGGAATACCTTTTTCCTGAGGACATATATATGTCCTAAAATATCATCGTGAAATTCTTTGTTTATGAGGACAATTCCATGTCCTTGAATGTTTTCATAAGACATTCATTCTTAAAATCATTTACAAGATGCGCTTGGGCTTATTAAGGCAAAACATATACGTTTTACTTTCTCTAATGAGTTCCCTTTAATCTTATATGAACATTTTTTAATGTTCATAGCCATTACATGAAATCATCGGTTGCCAGTGGACGTTTTACGTCCAAAATATTTTTCTTATAAATCCTTAGGCAAAGGAGGACATCCTCATGTCCTAAAACATCATTAATATAAGCCATCATAAAATCCTTTAGCCAAGAGACATTTTATGTCTCAAAACATTTTTCATATAGCTTCCTTTGGCAATGGACGTTCATATGTCCTAAAACACTTTTTATTTCCAACACATTAACAATGGACATTCTCATGTCCATAAACCCTTATCATTTAGGCTCTTTAGAAAAGGACATTCTTATGTCCAATCCAAGTTTAACATAAAATCTTTTTCATAACCCCCGTCTTGGGGCTTGTTTATAGCAAACAAGGCAAATAAAATACATAAATCATTTTCATAACTGCATTTGCATAAAAACATTTCCTTTTATTCCCGTTATTTACACTTTTGTGTAAAACACCCTCTCTTTTAGGGTAACTTATGCATATTAGATTATAAAAATTCCTTTTAGAATAACTTTTTGTATAGATGCTTTTATATCCCAATCTTTGGGCTTTTACGTATGCAAATGCATTTCTCCCAATCCAGTAGTGACACTTAGCAAGTGATCATGCTACCTTTTAGAAGAGAATCCTTAACAGCACGCTAGCCCAGCGGCTGTTTATTTATCCTGCTCCCATCACAGGGAGGGCGCCGCTGGCACTCCTGTCATCCCTTAGCGACTTGGCCTTATGTAGAGTGGGCCCTGATCATCCTAACCATGCTCTACAACTTGCCTATTACTTGTACTGGTGCACCGTACATTATTATGACGGACCGCAGTCCATTTGGTTTGAAGAACCACAGACCGCAGCCGATGTCCTTTTAAACCGGGATCACAGACCGCAACCTGCATCCATGTGAGGACCAGGTATTTTATTCTATTTTTATTATAACTTTTCTCTATTTATGAGTTAACTTATGAACATGCTAGTAAGAATTTTACGATATTAATGGATATATAACATACATGGACACGACATTTAGGAGATGTATAGTGCATATGTGCATGTATGATTAGTGTTCCATTGATGTATAGTGCATATGTGCATGTATGATTAGCGTTCCGACCCGACCCGATAGGGATTCAGTAATAAAGGAAGCCCGCCGTGCTAGGGTTCATTTTTCATCCCGCACCCGGCTATCTTCCTTCTTCTTCTCTTTCCGTTCTCTGCGTCTTCTCTTCTTTCCCCACCATTCAGTTCGGGCTAGCCACGGATTCATTCAAGGAAGCTCTACCGACTGTTTGAGGATCATCGACTCGAATCGTGGAAGTTCCGAATCTCTCCATCTAAGTCTGGAGCACTGTTTTTGGGGGAAATTTCGATTCAAGTAAGTAGATGTCGCCCCTTCTCGATTTAGTGATGAAATTTTATGTTAAATGCGATGCGAGGCTAGAGGGAATGTATAGCTTCTAACGACTCCATTGTATTAGGCGTAGAGTTCGTAACAGTTAGGGTTCATGGTGAATTTACTTTGAATGCGTGATTTCTATGATGTATAAGACTTCTTAGCAGTTGTTATATTGTTGGAATGTGACGTGAATTGATTTGCCCCAATCGAGAGTATGAATTGAAGGTTCTTTTATTTCGCACCTATCATGTGTTTGATCAAATGCTTGTGTGACAGATCTATGTGTTGAATCTGAATTGTGTTGATGTTGTATGCGTGGTTTGCGATGTGTATCATTGTCTGTTATGTATGATGCGTTATCTCAAATAGTTGGTTGTAAGGGTTGTTCATGGCCCCTGATTGACATGAGAAGAGGGTTGTTCATGGACCTTGATGGACATGAGTAGATGATTGGTTGTGTTGGCCAATTTGTGTGTATGGTTATATGTATACGATCTTGGGAGTGGGTATTGGACCCATGTGTATTAGCTTCATCACTGTATGAGTATCCATCATTATGCTTTATTTGCACTTTGTGCTAACCACTATCTACTTACTGGGTCTATTTAGACTCATATCATTGTTATTGTGCTTTTAGATCGCAGGTCAGAAGGGGAACTTAAGGATGGGACAAGTTGAAGATCAAACATGAGAGACCCTAGCACAATATGTTGATTTCAGTTCTTTTAGACTTGTGCTCTTTTGATAATCATATATGTAGACAATTACGTAGGCGGATTCGCTTTGACAACTATAATGTATTTGGTATTTCAGATTGGATTATAATCCTTGTTGATGCACATATGCATGACTATTATATCTGTTTGTTGTGTAAGGAAAATATGTAATGATTTCCTTCTATATGAATGTTCTTATTATAAGAAAATGCAAGTATATAAATAGGATTGAATGTTACAGATGGAAATGTTATGAATATCAGGTCATGTATTCCATATTACCCCTTGTATGTTATGGGGAGATGCTGCCGAATTTTTCTTAGATTGTGTAGCGCCGTTGATTAGTTATTGAGTATTTTTATGAATGGGGCGTTACAATCCATATGCACAAAAATCTTAGACCGAAGTCTATATTTAAGAATAATTTTCAAAAACACATCACAAACTGTAGTACGTGTCAACTTGTAAGCGAGCACACCCAATTTAACAAGTTGTTATTTGAAATCTAGTTTTAGGATTACCTTCCTTAAATTCCTTTAGAAACATTTTGAGTAAAATAGTTTGATAAATATTTGAAATTTTTGAGAAACAATACATATTAAAACTCTTTTAATAAAAGAATTTCAAAACTTTTAAATTTCCATAAATAAATCATATTCTTCTCTAATATTTTCTTGGTTTCCATTTCAGGACCTTTTGTTTACAAAAGTTATGCAATTATGCTATCCCCTTGCCCATGTCCTAAAAATTTAATAATTGTCCATATATCTATTATTTTTACGTATAGGGAAATTGCACAGTCTTTTGTATGCCATTAACCAACCTGAAATTAAACTATTTTATGAAATCAATCATAGGAGGTTGGTCATCCTTAAATCCCTTTCAATACATCCGTAGAAATATTTTTCCAACATTTTCAATATAAATTTCCTTGTCTAAAGGATATCAAAACTTTTCGAATATCATTTCAAAACATATGGACTATGTCCAAATCATCATTTACTATTTAATTATCTTGACCTAGCAAATAAATCTTTTCATAATCATCATTGTTTATAACAAGTTACTGTATAAATAACTCAAAACCTATTTACAAACAATATTTTGTGAAAAAGGGTAAAATTCCCTTTTTCTTAAAAAATGTTGTTAAAACTCATATAGAACTTGCTTTCTTAAAAGTAAATTCTTAAAACCATAGGTATCTAACATGAAATCCTTAGACCAAAATTCTCAATTACATTAACTTGAAGCATTCCCATCCTTGGTAACACTTAGAATAAATTATTTATCTTAAGAAGTGCCGCTTGCTTCCCATGAACCAAACCTTAAAACTTTTCATTAAAGTCATCATTTTTCCAAAACTTATGGCTTTGCATTAAAGCCGTCATATTCAAAACTTGTGCTTGCCTATTCGTTAAGACATAAAAATAGACAATTCAATCATATCAATCACATAGAAAAAAATGACATTTTAGAAAGTTTGCTTGCTTACCTGAGATCGCCATAATCCCTTTTCCTTCCATTCTTTTCCTTGCCTATACGCATAAAAATGACATTGCATTTATACATATAATCTCATATGCTTGCACATAATTTAGTTTTCCAACCCATATATTTTCATTGACTATATGACCCACTTGTTTTACAAGTCGAAGGTTTATACATAACAACGTAACTTGTGCATCATATTATCTATTCTTTTCATTCTTAGTATCCTTACTTAGGCTAGTTTTCAAGCATATCATGATCTTTCATTTATCTCAATGAAGTTTCATTATCCTCCATTTATCATTTACTTATCCATTTTTCACATTTATTTCATTAGTGCTTACTTTAAGCACATGTTTATGAGTTTAAGCTTCATATATCAATCCCAAATTTTTGAGATTAACAAATATTATCAAAACAGCACCTTTTTTACGTTTCAACATATTTCCATCAATTTTGCATTTTAGCAAATCACATTAACTCATTACCCATTTCCATCATTCATATCCTGCACTTAAACTCTATTGAAGACACATATAACATGTGTTATGGAAAATTTTCCTAAACAGAAATATATTCACAAAATATATCATATTTTCATGTGTTTTTTTCACAAAATCAAATTTCACAAGTCATTCATCACCCTTGCATATCTATTCCTTCTCATATGCAAATTTGGCAACATATACATAATAGATTTCATAAAATTTCTAAGCCAGAAATATAATACATATTTCAGCATGATATCAAGCCTTAATTATCACTTTATTTAGGTTATTTTCATGTGATTTAAATAAATTAATCATAGGTTTCCAAAACAGCAACTTTGGAACCCATTTTTCACCCGTTTAACGTGTCTTTTGGCACATAACCTTAGGCAGTTAAATAATTCCGAATTTTCAGCAATTAATCCAACTTTTCCTAACCCAAATTTTGGGTATTAACATATATATAAATTTGGATAATTTCTACATAGGTTTCATATTTCTTTTCGATTTTGTTTCTCAAACTACCCACATATGCTGAAATCAGGGGTACTTAAATCTCAAAATCTTGAATTAATTTCAAATCAAGTAGTTTTGATCTGAAATTTCTACCATACCTTAATAAATACATTAATTAACCAAAATAAATATTTTCAGCATAAATAATTAAGAATTTATATTTATTTTTGTATTTTTACCTTGCTGGACAGCAGCATCCATTTTCAGTCAGCCTTAATCACGTAAATTATTGGGTATATTTATACCCATAAAAACCTAATTTTTAATTTTTTTTTTTGTGATTTTAAATATTTTTTATATATCCTGTAAAATTTTCAGCACAAAATTCCTTGAATAAAAATTATTAAAAATCATTTTCTACAGCTGATCCTGTCACCCGTTTTACTCTGTTTAGTTTAATTTTATCAGATTTTTAATTTGAAACATGCTTATGCTTTTAAGCTAAAAATTGGGTATTTCCTTAATAACTACATAATGATTCTTATAAAACCGTTTCATGATAAAATTCATCCATTTACTATTTCTTTGATATTTTAGTTTATAACATCATATAACTTCCAAATTTGAAGAATAAACTCAAAATAATCATATACTTACTTGATTAAATGGGTGATCCCTCCTTTTCCCCTTTCTTTTTCCATGGTTTTCCCTTCCTTTTGTCTTGCTAGGTGCTGGAGGTGAGGCTGCCTTGGGGAAGAAGATGGAGTTCAGCACTTGGAAGAATTTTCCAAGCCTCCAACCTTGTGAACGTGCTTGACTAGGTGGGGCTGGAATTTCCAGCAGTGGGCCCCACTTGTTTCTGCATCTTCCATAGCCATTGAATTCCCTCTTATCCTCTTATGTGCTGGTGAACTCACAGCCATATAAATTAGCATTTTACTATTTTTTAAAAATCCACAAATCTGCATTAATCCAGGCCGTCCAAATCTGTCCAGCCCTTGCACGTCACTTGCTGCCCATTTTCATTTTTTATTTCATTTTTTAATAATCTCAATTTCAGGGTAAATTATACACCTAATTATCCCTTAATTCGTATTTTAATTTGGTGTTAAAAAAATTAATAAAAATCATTGCAGCAACATCAAATATGGGACGTCCACATGTGTAAACAAGCTGTCCATTTTTTCCACTTTTCATGGCAGCTGCAATTCACGAATTTTCTTGAATTTTTTTCACATAATTAAATGCTTATTTATACATCCCAACATGTCAGCTATTCATGTGCATTATTTATAAAATAAAAATTCACAAAAATCCAAACAGCAACTGCTTGGAAAGTCCATGCATTGCCACCTTGCCTATCTCTCTTTGAGCTCACCTCTAGCTCATTAATTCCAGCAGCATAATCACAAATTTCCACACATATTTAATCATAAAATAACCTGCATTTCACCTGCCTTTGACACCTATTTGGACCATTAAAGATTGCATTCAATTCATACAACTTTTGCCTTAAATGCATGGTACTCTTGGGTGTAAAAGTCAACTATGTGCACCTTTTTCAATTCGGGTATTTTTCCAACATAATTTGCTTAATACAAACCTTACAAAATGTTAATCTCATAATTTCATTTAGCCGTTTCAAATTTCATCTCAATCTGATTTTCCTAGCTCAAGTTATAGCCGTTTAAAGGTTGAAATTGAGATGTGATCAATAAATCATTAATCTAATTTCATCAAGGATTTTCATAATCCAATAATCCCATAATACCAAACCCAACATCATCAACTTCCATTTCAAATGTCACTTGAATCCGCCTTGCAAGCATTGAGTTATGAATTTTCTATGATTTTCCAACATAATTCCATAATTTCCACTTTAATCTCCATTAATTAAATCATGAAAATTATGTTGGTCCCGAGTTAATGGCAATTACCCAAGAGGGGAGGGGTGAATTGGGTATTTAAAAATTTATAACTTAAATAGAAACTTAACCCCGGATTAATCTAGTCCCCTTAATGAAGAAACGAAATGGAAAGCAATGTAATGTAGAGAGCAGAAATGTAAATCAAGCAGACAAGAATTTTTATAGTGGTTCGGGCAACCTCCCTACTCCACTCTTCCAAGCTCACACTCCTTGTGACTTGGGTTCCACTATTGTATTCTCTCAATGCAATTAGAGTCACTGCTCTCTTCTAGATTCTAGCTCTAGGGGGCATATACAACCAGAGCCTCTTGCTCTCTTCTAGATTCCAGCTCTAGGGGGCATCAACAAATCACAGCATAAGTAGGTGATGAGTTACACTCCAATCACACACTACTTTGCTTACACTTGATCTTAGTTCCTCAAACTAAATCAAGTTCAACATAAACAAATGAAACAATAAGAAAACTACACTTTACAGTTGTGTAGAAGCAGTTTGGCGCAGAGAAGAACTTGTATTGTAGGCTTTGAAGATTCAGAAGTGTAGCTCTTGCAATTTGAAGCAAAGTTCTTCCTCCTTGAATGGCTTGATCTCTTTAGAGCTCTTGAATATAGGAGTTAAGCACACTTAATGATTCTCAGCTACTTCCCTCGTTCACCATGAATGCTATTTATAATTTTGGAGGGAATCCGAACGTTAGAAGGTAGGTGGCGCGCATTTAATGCGCCAACGTTCGAATAGAATCCGACCGTTGCGACCCAAGTCGCAGATGGAGTCGACCTCGAATGCGACTTCCCCCAAGTCGCAGATGGAGTCGACTTCGGGTGCGACTTCGCCTCTCCGTCGCAACTTCAAGTTCTAGTCAGGGTCGACTTGGGTATCGACTTGACCCAAGTCGCGGGTGGAGTCGACTTCGGTATGCGACTTCACCTCGTAAGTTATCTTGATGAACTTGAAATCTTTGGGATACTTTTCTTCATGCCTTGTTGTTCTTCCCTGATTGAGTTCTTCTTTGAGTCATTGTCTTCACTTTAGCTTGTTTCTTTTGGCTCCATGTTTTGCAAGCCTTGAATCCATAAGTCTTGATTCTTGCATTCATGAGCAAGTTCTTTGATTTGAATGGTTGAGTTTATGCATCTTGCTTGGACTTGGATTAGTCTTCATATGTTTGTCTTGAAATCAGTTAATCCCAACTTGTCTTCTGAAATTTCTCCTCTGTCCGATCGAAGTCGATGCCGGGTCGACTTGGTCTGCGACTTCGGTGCCCCCAGATCTTGGTTTCAACTCTGGACGGAAAACGACGCCTCCAAGTCACTACTGGAGTCGACTTGGCCTGCGACTTCACCTCAAGTCGCAAGAGGAGTCGACTTGGGGTGCGACTTCGGCACTTCGGGGTCTTGACTTCAACTCTGGAAGGAAACGTTATTTTGAAGTCGATGCTGGAGTCGACTTCGTCTGCGACTTGGCTTCCCAAGTCGCAAGTGGAGTCGACTTTGCCTGCGACTTCACTTGCTCTTCTCCCATTTTCAACTCTGGACGGTTTTGGCTCTTTGAAGTCGATCTTTGAGTCGACTTGGGCAACGACTTGGCCTTCCATGCTTTATGTTCTTCAAATGTATATGCCTTAAACATTTCCACAAACATGTTAGTAGCCAAGACTTACTCAAATTGATTTGCTAATCATCAAAACATAGATTTAGCTTGTTTTCCACATATTTCCAACAAATTAAACTAAACATTCATGCCACATTAACATGTTTTAATCCTCATTATACCCTTTAGTCACCTTGACTCATATTGGGCTCCGACGATTAAATTTTTAATCACCCTTCTTAATTAAACCCTAATTGCAACATATCATAAAATCCTAAAATCATTCATACTTTATTTAATTCACATATAAATTACTTGCTAGCAAGCCTTACCTTCCTCTTTTCCTTCTCCTTCTTGCTAGGTTTGGACGTGCTTGCTGCTGGTCTTTCGAGAAAATCTCCATTTCTCTCTTGTTTTCCTCTCTCTCTCTCTCTCTCTCTCTCTTTCTCTCTCTTTCTTTTTCTCCTTCTCTCTCTCCTTTTCCCCCCTGCTGGAACGTCCAGCCCTTGCTCTCCACTTTTTATCCCCTTTTATTTTCCACTTTTCTTGGTGCTTAAGCAACCCATAGGCATTTAAGTAAATTTCATTTTCACTTTCCCAAATTACCCCTCTTTACTTAGCTCTTAAGTAACTTCTTCCTTGCCCTCCAAGAAAGAAACTTTCCATAATAATTATCTTAATCCATTCCATTCATCTCATAGATTTCATAATTTTATTCTATCGTTTCAAATTTCATCTTAAACCGACGTTTCTAACTCAAGTTATGACCACTTGAATTTATCTTTTGGATTTGGGATAAAAATAATTAATTATCACCCTAATCCCATCATAATTACCTTAATCCAATTCATTCAAAAGATTGGGCCTATCGTCATGAGCTTACCTTTCAAATTTCATCGAAATCCGCCTTATAGGCGTCAAGTTATGAATTTTCTATCATTTTTCATCTTAATTCCATAATTACACTTTAATCTCCATAAATTAAACCATGGTAATTAACATGATTATTCATGACACATTTTCACCTTTCAATCCTCGTTAAGCCCCTCGGGTCATACCGACTCACTTTGGGCTCCGGCGATTAAATTTTTAATCACTGTTTTTAATTAAAACCCTAATTGCAAAATATCATTAATCATAAAATCATCCAAAATTCATTCAAGGCATACATGTATCATAATTACATGCCAAATGCCTTCATATGAGTCCTACTTGGATCCGGGTATCACAATCCTCCCCCTTTTATAACAGGTTTCGTCCCGAAACTTATTACATTTCAAATGTCGGAGGTAAGGCTCATGTTGTTGGAAACAATACTTCAAAACAAAGTAAAATTGACCAAAGATTAAGTTTTGATGATTAACAACAACTAACTTGAGTATATTTAAAGGACTAATGAGTTTGTCATTTGTTTTAAGGAACTTAAGTAGCCAAGTCAATCCCCAAGTCGACTTGGACTTCGACTTAGGGTGAAGTCGATCCCAAAGTCGACTTAACTATCGACTTGAGAAAGAACCTCAAAGGCAAAATCAACTAGCAGGTGAAGTCGCAACCCAAGTCGACTCCACATGCGACTTGGGAAGTCAAGTCGCAAACGAAGTCGACCTCGCTATCGACTTCAAACATGAAAAACTGTCCAGAGCTGAATTTTGGGGCACGAAGCTGCCCAAGTCGCAGGCCAAGTCGACTCCAGATGCGACTTGGGTGAAGTCGCAGACAAAGTCGACTTCATCCGCGACTTGAGAAGTTCAGACTTCAAAGATGCAGTTTCAAAGCCTATTCAAGGAATCTCTCACTCAAGTTCAAAGCAGAGATTCAAGATGGAGATCAAATCAAGTCTATCAAGTCTTAAAGACCAACTGAGTCAAATGCAAAGCAAGGCGCATGATTCAAAACTCAGGCTCTCCTAATAATCATCAAGGAAACAAGCCAATCAAGATAGAGGAAGATCAAATGAAGAACAAAGCATATTTTGCAAAGACCAAGTCAAGTCGCAACCCAAGTCGACTCCATGATCGACTTGAGTTGAAGTCGAAAGCCAAAGTCGACTCAAGACTCAGACTTGGAACCTGACAAGGTGAAGTCGCACCTGAAGTCGACTTCACCTGCGACTTGGGTCAAGTTGATGCCTAAGTCGACCCTGACTAAAACTTGAAGTTGCGACGGTGAAGCGAAGTCGCACCCGAAGTCGACTCCATCTGCGACTTGGGCGAAGTCGCATCTGAAGTCGACTCCACATGCGACTTGGGTCGCAACGGTCGGAATTTATTCGAACGTTGGCGCATTAAATGCGCGCCACCTACCCTCTAACGTTCGGATTCCCTCCAAAATTATAAAAGGCATTCGTGATAGATGAAAGATAGAGCTGAAAATCATTAAGAGTGCATAACTACCATCTACAAGAGCTTTAAAGAGATCAAGCTAACCAAAGAGGAAGAACTTTGCTTCAAACTGCAAGAGCTCAACTACTGATTATACAAAGCCACTTCAACAAGTTCTTCTCTGCGCCAAACTGCTTCTACACATCTGTAAAGTGTAGTTTTCTTATTGTTTCTATTGTATATGTTAAACTTGATTTAGTTTGAGGAACTAAGATCAAGTGTAAGCAAAGTAGTGTGTGATTGGAGTGTGACTCATCACCTACTTGTGCTGTGTTTTGTTGATGCCACCTAGAGCTGGAATCTAGAAGAGAGCAGTGGCTCTAACTGTATTAAGAGAATACAATAGTGGAACCCAAGTCACAGGGAGTGTGAGCTTGGAAGAGTGGAGTAGGGAGGTTGCCCGAACCACTATAAAAATCCTGTGTGCTTGATTTATACTTCTGCTATTTACATTGCTTTCCATTTTGTTTCTTCATTAAGGGGACTGGATTAATCCGGGGATAAGCTTCTGTTTAAGATATAATTTTTAAATACCCAATTCACCCCTCCCCTCTTGGGTTTTGCCATCAACTCGGGACCAACACATGTGAAATAACCAACTTATCATCCCTTTTTCTTTTCAATACTTCCATTGGCTCATCATGCTTCCATTGCGCTACTCTGTCTTGATGGCATTTTTGGCCTTTGTCCATTAGACC
This sequence comes from Annona cherimola, assembly GCA_030490835.1. NCBI lineage: Eukaryota > Viridiplantae > Streptophyta > Magnoliopsida > Magnoliales > Annonaceae > Annona > Annona cherimola. Next base: position 79,457,854 of record CM059974.1, read on the forward strand.
TATGGCTCATCTCTACTGTTCCTTGTTCACACATGAGTTTTTCATTGGCATTTTCCCTTTTATTTGTTTCATTTCATACTATTTTTCCTTGTACCTAGAGAAATTGTATCACTTCTCATCTTATCATAGGTTATGTTTTAAGTTACCCATTCATTCATATATAACAATCATTTTCACATTTCATCAATATAACATAATACATTCATTCTATAACATAGACCAAACGTTGCTCTCACATAAAATTTCATACATATCTTAGCAAAAGATACTTTTACTAACCTACCAATTCTTTCTCATTTCGTATTATCTACAACTAGGTTATACTAGCATAAACTACTTAATAGAAGTACCAGTATTAAACCAGTCTAAAATAGTTTCTTCATGGTCTCCCTTTCTAGTTTCCATAAACTAGTAATGGTCTTTATCATTTCTTCTAATCTCATTTCTTATGAATATCATAGAGAAATCATTTCTCTCGTACCTATCTTTCAATCACATCGGAATTGAAAAGAATTTCGGCAATCATTCTTGCCTTCATTTTTCTTCATTTATCTACCATTCTTTGGTATGATACTCCAACTTTTGTGGTATCATATATGTAATCTCCTTTTGCTTCCATACACGCTAACTAGACATGTTTTGTTACATTTTTTTGCAATAATTTGTAGAGAGTTTCCTATCAATTATAGTTATCAGTTGAGTTAACCTTTCTTACTCTTTTCTTTCCCTACACCAAGTTCCTTAATTTTTAAGGTCAAGTTATCCTTACCCTAATTGTACATGTTCATTACCAACATGTATTGTATCCTGGTGTCCTATTCGAAGATATTTCTTATCAATTCTTCCAAATTGCCTTCTTTGATTATGGCGTAATAGCCACTTAGGATTTCCTATTACTTATAAGCATTGCCAATCCATGCTTGGACATTACATAAGATTACATGTTCAAACTTTGAACATGTTCTTGGTTTTAGTCATCCACTGCTCAGCTTGAATAAAATTTGGTTTATCTGAGAACTTAGGTGGATACTAAGCTAGAAAGGCATTAATAACCTTTCCATTCATTTCTATCTTACCATTATTAACCTTTAAAAGTTTGGGTACTAGGTAAAAATTGATTACCCATACCGGTCCGTCATTTCTACCTTCTTTTAATTGGTCCTATTGGGCCTTTCATGTTTCTATCTCCTTATCATTCATTCTTATAGGAAGTGTGGCCTACATCGGCCTGTTTCCTTCCTATCTTCTTGTCTGGTCCTATTGGAGAAAATCCAAAGATTTTAAACCATTTCTATCATTTAGGCTACCCAACCTCGGGTGGCTTATACCACGGCTTCTTTTTATAGTCGCAGTTATCTATTCTTTCTAACTGTGAGGTATTACCTGTAGCAGTAGCACGTTCAATCCCTTGACTTAGGGTTTATAGTTGTCCATCGTTAACAAGCTTATGGACTCACTTGTCCTGATCGTTTGGATTTGCTACTGGCTTTTCTTCTTTCCTATTGACTCATATCGGCAACTGTCTTTTACTTGTTCAAAACTAAGGTGATAGGCATGTTGTAGAAAGCAACACGTAAAAATATGTCAATAGCACTTCTTATCAAAATATTCATTCATATCACACATAGTCAATATGATCATTTCTGATCATAAAATCATCATACATAGTAAATTTTATAATCTAGAAAGATCAATGATCTTTCCTTTTTCATATACACTTAGCACTTGAATATAATCAAATGCATTCATATTTTCATAACATCAGACATCATTCATTAGGAGTCAAAAGAAACTCCCTTTTTCCTACCTTTCTCATTTCTATCTTCTCTTTTGATGGTGTAAGGTTGCTTTTCCTTACACATATAGATTATACCTATATAATCTATCATTTTATTATAACCATAAATTCTAAACCAACAATCACTTAGAAAGTTGGTGCCTTGGTGCCTACCATATGTCCACCATAGCTCTACACCTTAGACATATATATCATATAACACCGTCTTGTGCTATCTTATGTAAGATATGGTAAAGTCTTAGATATGAGGGGTCTCTATGTAGGGTTCCATAACCTATCGTCTGTTCTTATTTCCTTCTATCCTTTGTCTTTCCTTAAATTCTCCTACCTGCTTCTTCGTCTCATTGTCCTCATATCATTTTTCCTTCATATACCATCTACACTATGAAACATAGCATACCAGCTACGTTTCCTTAAATAGTCATATCATTGTGTCATAATGACATTCAGTAGAAGATAGTACATATCGTATATGCCTTATAACCTCAATCTATCTATTTCATCATTTTTCATTTTTTTCCTCTACATCTATCTATCAATCCTTGCTGAAATATCATCTTTGTGATATCAAATCTTTTCTTACTACACCTATTTACCAATTCATGCTCTGATACCATCTCCTGTGGTGCCTCAAACCAAGACGTCACTTCCTCACCTCAAGACCTTATTGATTGGTAAATGTGAATTAGGATTATTGCCTTGATCATGCGGTGGGATTTTAATTGGAACTCATCCAAAAAAAATTTCATTTCTTCATTCATCGTCATTTCATTTATAACATAAGCAATGGAACACTTGTATTCACTTGTACAAATCCTTTATAACTTCTCAACATGCACTTATACATCATAGGCCCTCTTGACCTAATCATGACATTGTCATTCCAGACATACATTCATCCATACATTCAATCATTGAATCATATAGAACTTAAAATTCTAATTAAGTTTATATACACATTAGCATACCTTAGCATATTCATGTTTTTTCATTCCTTATAGCCTACCTGGCCATCATCTCGTGCCTTACTTCATTGATTAGATTTGCATCTCATTGAGTTTCCTGGTACCTGGCTAAGGTTTGGGAAAACAAAACGTGAGTGACAACTCAGTAAGAAAGCATTTTATCTTTTAGGGAAAGACTTCCTTGAAAATCATTTCATTAAACATCTTGAACACCTTTTTCTTGAGGACATTTATATGTCCTAAAACATTATCATGAACCTTTTCTTGTTGCTAGGGTCGTATGAGGCTTGCTGGATTTTTGGAGAATTTTTCTCCCCTTAGTTTCCTCTCTTCTCTCTTCTCTCTCTCCTTTTCCCCCCTGCTAGAACGTCTAGCCCTTGCTCTCCCCATTTTTGCCCCTTTTATTTGCCACTTTTCTTGGTGTTTAAGCAACCCATAGGGCATTTAAGTAAATTTCATTTTCACTTTCCCAAATTACCCCTCTTTACTTAGCTCTTAAGTAACTTCTTACTTGCCCTCTAAGAAAGTAACTTCTCATGATAATTAGCTTAATCCATTTCATTCATCTCATAGATTTCATAATTTTATTCCATCATTTCAAATTTCATCTCAAACCGACGTTTCTAACTCGAGTTATGACCACTTAAATTTATCTTTTGGATTTGGGATAAAAATAATTAATTATCACCCTAATCCTATCATGATTCCCTTAATCCAATCCATTAAAAAGATTAGGCCTATCATCGTGAGCTTACCTTTCAAATTTCATCGAAATCCGCCTTGTAGGAGTCAAGTTATGAATTTTCTGTCATTTTTCATCTTAATTCCATAATTACACTTTAATCTCCATAAATTAAATCACGGTAATGAACATGATTATTCATGGCACATTTTTACCTTTCAATCCTCGTTAAGCCCCTCGGGTCATACTGACTCACGTTGGGCTCCGGCGATTAAATTTTTAATCACCATTCTTAATTAAAGCCCTAATTGCAAAATATCATTAATCATAAAATCAACCAAAATTCATTCAAGGCATACATGTATCATAATTACATGCCAAATTCCTTCATATGAGTCCTACTTGGATTCGGGTATCACAATATATGACCTGATTTCTATGTTTTCATGTTAAAAATGATATATGAATGTGGCGCCCCCAACCCGAGGTCTCCACAAGCCTTACTCCAAGACCGTTTTCGATTGGTAAATGTGATCAGGATTGTTGCCCTAATCACGCGGTGGGTTCTTAATTGGATCTCGTCCAATTTTTTTCTTTCCTTTCATCATATAAGCATATACTTGTCATCATTCATAGTTGACTCATCCATATCATCATAAAATTTATCATACAAGTATCTTTACTTTCATATTGTAGGCAGGATATATATTCATAAATAAAAATTCACGTAGAATTTTATACATAATCACTTATCTATTCACACCATACATAATCAAACCCACATTTCATCATAAGTAATAAAATCATCCATTCATTCTTCAAACAGACCAATACCCTTTTAGCTTTGCTCCTTTCCTCAAGCCTTGTACCTGTCTAAGGTTGAGAAAACAAGATGTGAGTGATAAACTCAGTATGCAAACATTTTTTTTCATTTAAATGCATTTTTTGCCCATTCGGTAGGTGACACTTATCAAGTGATCAACTATTAATAGAAAGAAATCCTTTATGAAAATCTTCTTTATAACCTATTCATAAAACTCTGTGCATGTCCCCGTTTCGGGGTTTTTCAAAGGTGATGTCTATGCATCTAAACCATTTTTCATGGGGACAATTATTTGTCCCAAAATATTTTTCATCTACCACGAGGACATGTCTATGTCCAAAAATATTTTTCATATGGCATGAGGAAAATTGTATGTCCTAAAACATTTTTCTTATAGCCTTTTTCCCCATGGGGACATTTATATATCCCAAAACACCATTCATTTAAATTTCTTTATAACCCATCTCGGGGTTATTCAAAAGCAATGCATGTGCTTAGAAATCTTTTATCTATGCGGACGTTCTCACGTCCAAAAATATTTTTCCATATAAACCTCTTTTAACCCGCATATAAGATACCAAACCCTTTTTAAACCAACATGGCGGACATTCATGTCCTAATATATTTTTTGGTATCTTCTAAAAACTCAACATAAATCTATTTAAAACCAACACAAATCCATTTAAAACCAAACAGAGTAGGTGCCCATTTTGGGACTTTTAAAACATAGGGAACATATGTATGTCCCAAAAACTTATGGATCTGTGTCTCTGACGCTCAGGTAGGTGACACTTAACAAGTGATCATCCTCCCTTATGAAAGAAAACCTTTCACAAGACAACACGTGAGCCAGGAGTCTGCCCATGAGCTTCCTCCCATTTCAGAGAGGGCGTTGCCGGCCTCCGACCTTCCCTAAGCGACTCGACCACAGGTAGAGGTGAGTTCTGGTTTACGACCATTTTGGTCCGTAACCGCCTCCACCATGAGCCTAATACATCGTTTTGAGCACACTCGTATGTTAGCAATGATTTTCACAAAACTTAGCTCAGTCATTTGACTGTGCCATTTTTCAAGCCTCAGCTTGATATGTATAAAGCCAACTCAGTCCGCAGACTGTGCCCTTCTCAAATTGAGAACTGGGCATGATTGTTTTGAAAATAAATTATTTTAAACCAACTCAGTCCGCAGACTATGCCCTTCTCGAATTGAGAACTGGGCATGGTTGTTTTGAAAATAAAATATTTTTGTAAACTATTTCCAAATCCTAATGTTAGGATGACCACCCTTAAAGAGTTTAGCAATATTTTAATAAATTCATTTTACCAAACATTTGAAATATTTGAGAAGACAATATTTTGCAAAACTTTAATGATTTGCTAAAGAACATTTGAAATTCTCATTTTAAGAAGCTTTTGAAATAATTCAAAACTCGTGGAGCCAAAACTTTCCTTAACAACATTTTCATGAGCAAAGCATATGCAAACTCACTTCCATCCACTGTAATGACATTATCTATCTTTTCCACATCACCTCCTCGTTACTCTTATATATAGAGGAGTTTGCATAATGTTTTGATCATTACTTAAACATAAAATCAACCAAATCATTTTGTAAGAATAGTCACCCTTAAATCTTTTTGGAACATCAGAGTAAAATATCTTCAAAGTGTTACAACTCTAAGAGTTGTAAAGCACCTTGATAGATTATTTCAAAACACCTACATAAATCTCAAAACACGTACATAAATTCAATTTATGACATTTAATGGAAACCATTTCAAAACATCTATTTATTTCTAGAAACCATTTTGTAAAGAATTACATTTTTTAATAAAACTCCTTGGAAATAGAATTTCCAAGGTTTGTTTTTGAATATCATTTTATGAAAGAGTTAAACTCTTTCAATATAAAACCCTTTGGAAACCACACTTGTATGAACTTTCTTATATTAAAACCATCTTAAAACTCGTATCATATTTTCAAAAATTGAGCTTTCTTACTTTGTAAGCAATTCTCCACATCATTAACATAAACATAATCAAGTAATCTTAATACTCGAAATATAAACATTATTCTTGAAAATTCAATTGCTTATCTTGTAAGCAACTTTGAAACCAACTTATTAAAGCAATTTTATAAATTTCATAAACTTTTATTGAAATAATATTTTGAAGGGCTTGCTTAACCTGTAAGCAAACTCTTAAAATCATTAATATAAAACATTTCCAATCTTGACAACACTTGTGATAAAGTAATTATTTTAAGAAGTATTGCTTGCTTCCTATGAAGCAATCATTGAGGCATTTTATTTAAGTCATCATTTTCAAAACTTGTGCTTGCCCACTTGTAAGAAACTCATAAAAACATCAACATAAATATTTTTTAATCATTTCAACACATAGGAGGAAATCAATATTTTGGAAAATTCGCTTCCTTACCTTATGACGATCAACTCTTTTCCTCAACTTTCCTCATTGCCTTTTCCTAGACAAGTAAACATGATTTTTGATCATGTACAATTCACAATGACTTGCATACCTAAAGTTTTCCAACTTAGGCGATTTCATATGGAGTTAACTCTAAACTACTTATTCTTTGAATTGGGTGTTTTTTCCAACTCTACATCCATGTATTACTTAGGGTTTTCCATGGTTTACCCATTCCTTCCATTTTGACACCCTTATTTAAGGATTAATTTTCCAAACCCTACTTAGAATTTGTAACATTTAGCTAAACCCAACATTTTGGATTTTAGCATTTTATACTTAGCATATATTTCCCATAATTGACATATTATTTGAGAAAATCTCTCAAGACATTTGCCTAAAGGTAAGGGCTATAATTTGGTTCTAAAATGTTTTGCAATTTTGCAATTTTCCCCAAACAGCCCTATATATTACATTTTACCCTTATCTATGTTTTCTAAAATCACATCTTAGGTACTTAATCACTCACTTAGTGATCACAAATTTGTACCTCTTTCGTAAAACTTGTTTACACATTATAATGAAAATAAATTCCATTAAAAATTTTGAAGCTTATTATTAAATTCCAAAACAGCCCTTGTCTTCTTATTTTCACTAAGTTCCATCTTCTTATTTACCCATTAATTCCATATACATATAATCGCATCAATTATCAATCACCCTTGCTCTCCTTAATCCTTTATTACACTATTTCCTAACATATATATTAATTTGAATCATTTCTACATAGGTTTCATATTTCCTTTTGATTTTTTTTCTCAAACTGTCCACATATGATGAAATTAGGCGTACTGATTTCTCTAAATCTTCATTTATAATCAAATCAAGGGATTTAATTATAAAATTTCTATCATACATCAATAAATACATTAATTAACCTTAAAAAATATTTCATCACGAAATATTAACATTATATATTTATTTTGGCATTTTCACTGTGCTGGACAGTGTTGTGAGTTTAGGGTCATCCCTAATCACGTGAATTATAACCCATATTAATATCACCCAAAAATAAATTTTGATTTTTTTCGAGTTATCTTAATAATGGATTTTACATCATATAAAAATTTAACATAAAAAATCCTTCTGAAAAAAGTATTAAAAATCATTTACTACAGCTGATCCTGTCACCCGTTCTACCCTGTTTAGGTTGATCTTCTCAGATTTTTAATTTGAAACATGATTGATATTTAAATCTGAAATTTTGGTCGTCCCTTAATAATCATATAATGAGCTTGTAAAAAAAATTTCATGGTCATAATCCGTCTTTTATTATTTCGTTCATATTTTGGTTTATAACATCATATAACTTCCATATTTAAAGTATAAAATCAAAATTAACATATACTTACTTGATTAATTGGTAATCCCTCCTTTGGGAACTTTTAATTCCATTGGATAATTCCAGCCATTGCCCCTTTTATTTTTATTAATTTTTTCTCCCAAACAGAAGTCTGGAACATCCACACTGCCTGCTTATATAGACATTTATTTTTCAATTTTTCCTTTACAATTTCGACCCAAAATGGAGGGTAAAGTTTTTAAAATTTACCCTATAGTTTACTCAAAAATTTTCAGCCACATATTTAGTCATTTAATATTATATTTGGATTTGTTTCCACAGCTATATCCAGCTTTTAAATTAAGTTGTCCACTTAGTCAACCCTAATTAGCAGCCCTATTTTTCATATTTTCTTAATTATTTTGGCTTCCAAAATTCCACATAGGAAATTCCTTATCCCATATCCCAATTATCATATATTTTCTGATTTTCTTAAATATAAAAAAATAGATTGAAAATTGTGCATACAGCCCCTTGCACATCCACTTTATGGGCTTTTGACTTTGTAATTTTTTTATTATTTTAATTAATTCTAATGAAATTCATAGCCCACTCTTAGCCCACTCTAATGTGATCCCTAGTGGTCCCTTGGAGCAAGTCAAAATCACTTGACTTTTGAATTTTTTTTATTATTTATTGATAATTAAGATTAACCCTTAATTATCCATAAGCGATTAAGCATAATGCACTTGGTTTTGATAATCTTAAATGGGCTATATTATAAAATATATTATCATAGTTATCCATAAAAATTTTGAGTTTAAAATAATCATTATAGATTGAGTTATTGAATTTTGAAGTTAATTCATCAATTAATTATAATAATAATAACTTTATTCAAGATTTTAAAATTTCCATCATTGATTATGTAAGTTACCTCATGATCAAGTTACCCTTAAAATTTCATCTCAATCGGACATCAACATTGCCCGATATGAATTTCCCAAAAACATTTCTGATTTAATCATATTTTTGAATTTCCAAAATGACATAGAAATTAATTTTTGCCACGTCAGCATTCTCTACGCACTTTCTATTTAGAAATTAACCCTAATTTCACTTCTTACTTAACCATCCTTAATAATTCTTAAATTTATAATTTAATCCTCCCATTGGGTAGAATATATTAAAATAAACCTACCCTCCAAATTTCATGTTAATCCGACTTGTATTTTACAAGTTATAGATTTTTTTAATAAATTTTCAACCACTTAGGGTTAATTATTCATATTAGGGTTTGTATAACCCTAATTAATTCATTTAATGAGATTATTTAAATCTCCAAATTTCTGGGTTCCACAATGAATTAGCCCAAATGATTTATGGATGATTAAGGGGGTGAAATACTCTAAACCTAGGGTATTTTGGACGTTCAAAATGGGTTAGAAAGGATTGCCCTAAATCTGATTTTTAGGAGCATACATGTGGACGTCCAAAATGGTGCAAGAAGGGTACCCAAAACGTGTATGGAAGTTGCTGTTTTGGGAACAACTTAATTATGGAATTTAAATATGTGTTAATACCCTAAATTTGGGTTTAAAACAACATGATTAATTGCTGAAATTTATGGATTAGAAAACTGTTATGATTTATGTGTCAAAAGAGGCGTTGAAATGATGAAAACGGGTCCCAAAGTTGCTGTTTCGGAACCCTATGATGAATGGATTAAAAATCCAAAATTAAACCCTAAATTATATGTTAATTAAGGGGTTTAATTATGCTAAAATAAGAGACAAGTTGCTGTATTGAAATATTTTAAGAAACACATGATTTATGTGTTGTGAAATGGACATGTATGGAGTGATAGGCATGACAAAATGGTAAATGGTTTATGTGAATTGTTAAAATGAAAAAATGCATGAAAACATGATGAAAAACATGGATTAAGGAACTTCTTTAGGAAATAATGATAATTTCAGATTTTGAGATTAATTTATGATGTCTAAGTTATCAACTAAGTGCTTAAAATAAGCACCACTATATGAAAAGTGAAATTTATGTTAAAAATGATAAATTGAGGTAATGAACCTCCGAATAATGATTTAATGAAGGATTATTATAAGTATAAAAGTTTAGCCTACATAAGGGTATTAAAAAAATGAATGAATGGATGATTTGATATGTATAAGTTATGATACATATGAACACCCAACTTGAAAGACAAGTGGGCTAAGCTAATGTAACGTAAATCCAAATGGATTTATATAGGTTGAAAAACCCTAAGGAATGTAAGCATTTGAAGTGATGTGAATAAATGAAATGTTATTTTCATTTATCTAGGCAAAGGCAAGGAAAAGAATGGAAAAAAAGGATTAAGGCGATCTCAGGTTAGCAAGCGAACTTTCCAAATCATTTATTTCTCCCTATGTGTTGAAATGATTTATAATGCTATGTTGAAATGTTTATGATTATGTTTTAATGAATGGGCAAGCACAAGTTTTGAAAATTGATGTCTTCAATGAAAAGCCACAAGTTTTGAAAGAGACAGCTTTAATGGAAAGTCGTAAGTTTTGAAAAAGGATGGCTTAAAGAAAAGCCTCAAGGTTTGCTTGATGGGAAGTAAGCAACATTTTTTTAAGATTAGAATTTCATGACAAGTGTTGCCAAAGATTGGCAATGATTTATGTTAATGGAATTGAGAAATTTGATTATGAGTAAGAAAGTTCTCCATAATGATAATTTTAAAGGATTTTTATGTTTTATGTCAAAGTTTTTAAGGAATTTGCTTTTAAGTAAGCAATTTCTTTATGATGTTGTTTCAAAAGTATTTTGTAAGAAAAAGGAAATTTTACCCTTTTTCATAAAGCATTGTTTGTAAATAAGTTTTGAATTTACACTTATGATATTTTATGATAAACAATTATGTTTATGAAAGAAAAGGAAAATGGGATTTGATTTATGGAAAAAGATTGTTTTTTCTATATCAGGATATTTAAATATAAACAATGATCTGGACATAGTCCATATGTTTTGAATTGATATTCGAAAAGATTTTATTTCCTTTAGATAAAGAAATCTATGTTGAAAATGTCTTGAAAAATGTTTGTACGGATATTGTTTAATGGGACTTAAGGATGACCAACCCATTAAGTTGATTTCATAAAATGGTTTAATTTCGGGTTGCTAAAATAACATGCAAAAGGCTATGCAAGCCCCTCCTTATGTAAAAAAAATGATAAAATAAATATGTGGACAAGAATTTGATTTTAGAGTGGTTGAGAAAGAGGATAACACAATTGCATAACTTTTGTGAGCAAAAGGCTCTCAAATGGAAACCAAGAAAATATTAGAAAAATGTATGATTTATTTTTGAAAATCTAAAAGTTTTGAAGTTCTTTTATAAGGGTTTTAAGATGTACTATTTCTCAAATATTTCAAAAATGTATCAAAATATTTTACTCAAAATGGTTCTAAAAGAATTTAAGGAAGGTCATCCGAAAATTAGATTTCAAAAAACAACTTGTTTAAAGTGGGTGCGCTCGCTTTACAAGTTGACACGGACTGCGGTCTGTGATCTTCTTTTCAAAAATGATTTTTAAAGATACAAACTTTAGTCTGAAATGTTTTTCAAGTATGGATGTAGACTGCAGTCTATGACCTCGGTTTAAAAGGACACGGGCTGCGGTCTGTGATACTTTAAACCAAACGGACTGCGGTCTGTGATAAGGATGTATGGTGCACCAGTACAAGGAATAGGCCGGTTGTAGAGTACGGTCGGAGATGGCCGAGGCCCACTCTACATATGGCCAAGTCTCTAAGGGATGGCAGGAGGTGTGGTACCCCGAACCGAGGTGCCTAGAAGCCTTACTCTGGGATCGTTTTTGATCGGTAAACGTGACCCAGGATTGTTTCCCTGATCACACGGCAGGATTTTATATATATATATATATCATCAACACCTGGAAAATTTTCATCATTCATCCAACATGAAATATATTTCATAGTTATAACTAAAGTCTGTTCATACACATCATCATTGAAAAGATATCCTTTTCCATTTGAAAATTTCATCATTGTCTTTACATGAAATTTACATATACATCATTCATATCAAAAACTACATATCCTTTTACATGCTGCCTTCATCATTATTTCCTGTCTGTTGTTGAAAAAAACATGGGTGAGTAATAACACTCAGTAAGCAAGTCATACGTAATTTTTCAATCATTTTCATGCATTTCATAAAATGTAAAATGCAATGCATACATAACATTCATGACATTCCTTTAGATGCGACGCTAGCTAGGCGCCCATCCCATACATGCTCCCATTTCGGGGAGGTCGCCGCCGGCCTGGGCTTATATAAGCGACTTGGCAATAGCGAGGGGGACATCCGGTCCGCTTACTACCTCAGCTATGGCCTATTCCTCGCGCACCATGCTCATACACATGCCGACATGACATTTTGCAAATCATAAACAATTCCATAAAATGCATTTAATAAACAATTTAACAAAACGAACTTCAGTTCATGTAAAGCAGTTATAGGTATGACCAACTTTAAATAAATTTCATAAAGCAATTCACAAACAATTTCAAGCATTTTAGAAAAATAATTTGCAAAACATATAACTTGCTTACCTTCTCAGTGGGTGTCCTCGACTTTTTCTTTTCCTTTTCCTATTCAAGGAAAAAGGATATTTCATTTCTTCTATTCAAGCTGCTTCCCATGCATGCTTTATAATATTTGGGCATTATTTCTTTATACGGTTATTTTTATCCATAGGTTGTTCAAAAATTTCATCCTTATATTTAAATAAATTTTCTCCAAAATCACGCTGTTTACTGTTCATAATTACTATAGCAAATTACTGTAGCAAATGACTGTTCACCCAGAGGTTATTATTCACAGCAACGTGGGTTATTGTTCATGGGTTCCAAAAATAAAAAATACCATGTCATAGCTTATGCTTAATATATCATGGGAAAATTCATAAATTTTTAATTTATTATCATTTACTTGGCTAAATAAATCACTTTATTCATATACTAAAAATCAACATAAATTCACTTAAGCATAATCCTTAATTCCAAAAATCATGAAATTAATATATCATCATTCCAACATCATATTTATCATATTCATACATCCCAAATCATCATTTATCAATTTTTGGAGCATTATTTTCACATATCATATACTATCTTCCTGAATGCTCCATCTTTGCTCCAAATTTTTTATGTTTTGGCATAATTCCGATTAACCATTTTAACTATACTTATTTTCTCATGCTTAGGAATTGTCTAAGCATGATTTTACCCTACTTAACATCCAAAAGAAATTTGGATAGAAATCACTTACCCGAAGTGGAGATATCACTCTTTTTCTCACACTTTTTCTCTCTAACTTCCTCTTCTTTTTCCTTGGACTCGTGGGAGGGTTTTTGTGAAACCCCAATCTTAGACACGTGTATGAAACCCTAGGGTTATAAACCCTGGGTAATATAATGATATTTTGCAATATATGACATTGGAGGATTAAATAACTAATTATGGAATGTTAATTCGGATGAATAGTAAACGTGAATAGTGAAATGTGAATAGTAAATATGGGATTAAGGAATATGTTAAGTTAATCACTTTGGATTAACTTAATCATAAAAGACAAAAAAGGAAGCTTTCCACTAAAGGAAAAAAGTACTTTTTGGATTAAAATAATATTTTCGGATTTTTTTGGATTTTTTTGAAGAAAATGAAGAAAAATTCATATCTTGCAATCCGAACGTCGGATTGTGATGAAATTTTTTATGGATGGCCAAAATATGATGATGTACATGATGAATGGTTCAATATTGATCAAAAGCTATGAATTAAGGGTCAAGATTAAACGTCATTTGAAGATAAAAAAGGTAGCCCACTTTTCATTAATTATAATTTGAGTTTTGGGTTATTTTTAATTACTTAAAAATCAAAAAATTAAATGCATATCTGCAAGGAGCAGCTAGGATGTGGACATGCATGGACTTTTGGGGCCAAATCCAATGGTCCAAATCCATCATCATAAAAAATAATGGCTAAGATTGAATTAACCTAAAATAATTAATTTTAATAAATCAAAAAATTATAAAAAATAGGGCTGCCATAGGGGAGTCGTGAACAGTAGCTAGGGTGGCTGCACATGGCTCAAAGCACCTTTTGGAAATTAGAAAAAAATACATTTACAATTTAATACCTCAAGCAAGGGGGTAAATTCAAATTTGATGAAAAATTAAAAACTATAAATAGGGGGCAGGGGTGAACGTCCAAAGGCACTCCAAGCTTGAGAAATTCAAGCATTCCCACTCCCAAAATTCGTTTTGGGCTTAGAGAGAGAAGGAGAGAAGGAAAGAGAGAGAAAGAGAGAGAAAGAGAGGAGGAGAGGAGTTCTCCACTTGAGGTAAGGGAATTCTTTTCAAATTTCTTTTGGGTATTAAGTAAGGTAAAACCATGCTTAGATAATGCCTAAGCATGAGAAAATAAGTGTTGTTACCATGCTAAATTGGAATTATGCCGAAACATCGAAAATTTGGAGCAAAGATGGAGCATTCGAGAAGATAGCATATGATATGTGTAAATAATGCTCCAAAATTTATAAATGATGATTTGGGATGTATGAATATGATAAATATGATGTTGGAATGATGATATATTAATTTTATAATTTTTGGAATTAAGGATTATGCTTAAGTGAATTTATGTTGATTTTTAGTATATGGAGAAAATGATTTATTTAGCCAAGTAAATGATGATAAATTCAAAATGTATGAAATTTCTCATGATATACTAAGCATAAGCTATGTCTCATGATATACTAAGCATAAGCTATGTCATGGTATTTTTTATTTATGGAAAAAATATCAATTTTTGGAACCCATGAACAGTAACTTGTGAACAGTAACCTCGAGTGAACAGTAAACGTGAACAGTAATTTTCTATAGTAATTATGAACAGTAAACACGTGATTTTGGGAAAAATTGAGATTTATTTTTATATTTTATGAGGATATATGAATATAATTTTTAAAGGATTTATGAATAAAAATCTATATAAATGAGTAATGACCAAGTATCTTTATAAGATTAACCTCTATGGGAATGAGGTAATGAATGGTTATAAAGCAAGTATGGAAAGCAACCTAAGACATGGAATGGATGGCTAAAATATCCATTTTCCTTGTATAGGGAAAAAGGAAGGAGAAGGTTGAAGACACCGACTGAGGAGGTAAGCAAGTTATATGCTTTTTAAAATATTTCTAAAGATTGCAAATTGTTTGCTTACGTGTTTTATGAAATGTGTTTAAGGGTGGTCATTCTTATAATGTTTTGAAATGATGAATGTTTATGAGTTTTTATGAAAAATCATGACGGCATATTGATATCATGTGATGATCATAGACATGTGCACATGTATGATGTATAATGAAGAGAATTTGGTGGAGGTAGAAAGTGGATTAGAGAGTCCCTCTTCACTATTGCCGAGTCGTATGGGCTGTGTGCTAACGGCGTCCTCCCCAGAGGTGGAGGCAAAGGAATGTTATGTGTGAATGAATGCATTGCATTTTCATACATGGATTGAAAAGAAAAGCATAGATTTGAAATGATGTTTTTAAGGGATGGTGCAAATAATTCTCTACATGAGAATGACAAGTCACCTGGTATAAGAGGTATATAATGCTGGGAAAATCAAAAGTCATGCATGTAGGAACCATGTAGGCGTCAAGAGAAAGAGAGGTTCCCCTTGATGAGGCCAAGTCGCAGACAGCCGGCGCATTGGATCATACTATGTGAGATGTTCCCTGGGCTAGCGTACCCGCACATGAAGGTTTATGTCAGGAATGGAAAGGAAGCATTTGCACATCTAATGTTTATGAAAAGGTTTCTATTCCATTGATAGTTGATCACTTGCTAAGTGTCTCCTATCGAATGGAGAGAAATGCATTTACGAATGATTTACATGAATAGTTTATGAAAAGGTTTCCAAAAACGGTTTACGAAAAGGTTTCTATTCCGTTGGTAGTTGATCACTTGGTAAGTGTCTTCTACCGAATGGAGAGGAATGCATTTAAAATGAAAAATGCTTGCTTATTGAGTTTCGACTCATGTTTTGTTTTCCCAATCTCAGGCAGGTGCAGGGAAAGCCAAGTGATGAAAAAGATCAAGTGGATTTGATTGTAAGTGATATGGTGAATGAATGAATGAAGCATAGTTACAAAGGTATGTAATCCTTTGTATATTGAAGTATGAATGAATGCCCTAATGAGATATAATGAAAAAGGACATAGGTTGTATGAAATTATGAAGTTATGAATAATCTGAGAAGTTGATGATTTATAATGATATGGATAAGTCCATTATGAATGATGATGAGTATATGTTTATATGATGAATGAAAAGAAAAAGAAAGAAATGAAAAAAAAATTGGGCGAGATCCAATTAAGAACCCGCCGTGTTATCAAGGCAACAATCCTGAGTCACGTTTACCAATCGACAAGATCTTGGAGTAAGGATTATGTGGACGCCTTGGTTCGGGGGGCCACAGTTTTGGGAGCTGGGATTGCTCAAGTGGAGCTGGGATTTTGTGCTCTTGGACGTCCACCCCTGCCCCCTATTTATAGGGTTGGATTTTTCACAAAATTGGATTTTACCTCCTAGCTTGAGGTATTTAATTATAAAAATAAATTTTTTTTATAATTTCTAAAAACGCATTGAGCCAAGAGTAGCCACCCTATACCTGCTCCAGTCCCCTATGCTGCCCTATTTGATTTATTATTTTTTTAATTTTTAAAATTAATTAATTTAAGCTAAATAAATCCTAGCCGTTCGTTTAAGATGATGATGATCATGGACCATTGATTTTGGTCAAATTCCAACTACCCCCTGCCACGACCCTATTGCATCTGTTGTTTTAATTATTTTTTTTATTTTTTAATTATTTATTTTAATAGAAAGTCAAAAGTAACATTTATGAAAAAGATAAGTTGCTTTTTGATCACCATTTGACGTTTCATCTTGACCCTTGATTTGTGATTTTCATCACATCTTAACCCATTCATCATGTTCATCATGAATTTTTAACCATCCATAAAAAATTTCATCAAAATCCGACGCCCAGATTGCAAATTATGAATTTTTCTTTATTTTTCCACTAAAATCCAAATTTGTATTAAAATATAAAAAAAAATTTGCTATTTCGTCCTGTTGTGATTAAATCCCTTTTTCGTCTTTTTGTGATTAGGTTAATTCAAGTGATTAACTCTTAATCACGTGTCTTAATCCTTGGTTACTATTCATATGCACTATTTACGTGCACTATTCACATTGGTCAAATTCTTAATTGCACTATTTTAACCTCCAATACACATATTCTCAAATATAATTCATGAATTTTCATTTATCATAAAAATAATTACAAAAGAATCTAGGGTTTACAATTCGAAATGACGTGTATATTGTCTGGGTTTCACAATCCTCCCCCCTTATAATAGGTTTCCTCCCGAAACCTATCTTTCCTTGAACAATTGAGGATATTTCCTTTCAATCTCTTCTCATAGCTCCCAAGTGGCTTCGGATTCTGAATATCGATTCCATTATACCTTTATATACTCGATCTCTCTGTTCTGAAGCTTCTTGATCTTGAAATCCAATATTTTGATTTGCCTTTCCTCATAGTTCAAGTGTTCTTGGATTGGCAAATTCTCTACTATCAACACATGGGTAGGATCGAAAACATATTTCCTTAGCATGTAGATATGAAACACATTGTGGATGACACTTAGTGCTGGAGGTAGGGCTATTCTGTAGGCTAGATTGCCTATCTTTTCCAAAACTTCAAAAGGCCCGACATATCTTGGGTTTAGTTTTCCCCTCTTTCCAAACTGGGTAACTCCTTTGAATGGCGTTATTTTGACGAATACGTGATCCCCAACTTGGATATTCAAATCCCTTCTTTTGAAATCGGTGTAATTCTTTTGCCTGTTCTGGGCTGTGAGTATACACTGGCGAATCACTTGAACTTTTTCTGCCATTCTTTTTTAGAGGTCTGGAGCTAACTTTCTTTCTCCCACTTCATCCCAGTTTAGAGGAGTTATGCATTTTCTTCCATATAAGGCTTCAAATGGAGCCATTTGAATACTTGCTTGATAACTATTGTTATAAGCAACTTCTACCATAGCCAAATATTCATCCCGTGATCCTCCAAATTCTACTGTGCAATCCTCGGCATATCCTCAACTATTTGATTTACCCTTTTTGTTTGCCCATCAGTTTGAGGATGAAATGTTGCAATGAATTTCAGCTGTGTACCTAAGGTTTGATGTAAACTTTTTCAAAATCGAGACGTAAAACTGGAATCTCGATCGGAAACTATTGACTTAGGTACTCCATGCAGTCTCATTATCTCCTTGTAATAAATCTTGGTCAGTCGCTCAGCAGTAAAATTTTTCTTGATGGCTAGGAAATGTGCTACCTTTGATAATCTATCAACTATTACCCATATAGCATCATTTTCATTTTGGGTTCTTGGCAACCCTTCAATAAAATCCATAGTAATATCATCCCATTTTCATTCTGGGATTTCTAGCGACTGTAATTTTCCAGGGGTTCTTTGGTGATCAGCCTTAACCCTTTGACATGTTAGGCACTTAGCCACATATTCAGCAATTTCTCTCTTCATATTATTCTACCAATACATTCTTTTGATGTCTTGATACATCTTGGTGCTACCTGGATGCATCGAAAATGGAGAGAAATGTGCTTCTTTCAATATCTGTTCCTTTATTTCTTCTTGATTGGGTATACACAGGCGACCCCTATATCTGTACATTCCATGTTCATCTTGTGTATATTCACTGGAATTTTTCTTGATCATTTTCTCCACATAATTCTTAAAATCCCCATTTTATTGTTGAGCCATTTTAATTTGCTCAAATAAATTCGACTGGATTTGTAATTGAGACAATCTAACTTGTATCCCAGGTAGGCTTACAATTAATTCTAATTGTCTGAATTCTTGTAGTAACTCTTCTTCCTTTGTGATGAGACTTGCTAAGCTAATATTTCTGCTTAACGCATCGGCTACTACATTAGCTTTGCCTGGATAATATAAAATGTTGAGGTCATAATCCTTAAGTAACTCGAGCCATCTTCTTTGCCTCATATTTAATTCCTTTTGAGTAAAAATATACTTGAGACTTTTGTGATCAGTATAGACCTCACATTTAACTCCATATAAATAATGTCTTCAAATTTTCAAGGCAAAGACTACTACTGCCAATTCTAAATCATGGGTTGGATAGTTTACCTCATTTGGCTTGAGTTGCCTAGATGCGTATGATATAACTTTTCCATTTTGTATCAGTACACATCCTAATCCTTTCTTTGAGGCATCACTATAGATCACAAACCCTTCCTTCTCCGTAGGTAGTGTTAGAATTAGCACTTTTACCAGTCTTTTCTTTAACTCTTGGAAGCTATTCTCACATTCCTATGTCCATTCATGCCTAACTCCTTTCCTTGTCAGCTTTGTGAGTGGAGTTGACAATTGTGAGAATTCTTCCACAAATCTCTTGTAGTAGCCAGCTAGCCCTAGAAAACTTCTTATTTCTGTGATATTTATTGGTTGTGGCCACTTTGTTATTACCTCAATCTTTTGAAGATCTACCTATACTCCCTTCTCGGATATAGTATGGCCGAGAAAGGCTACCCGTTTCAACCAAAACTCGCATTTCTTGAATTTAGCATATAATTTCTCCCTTTGGAGAATTTCCAATACTATCCTCAATTGTTTCTCATGCTCTTCTTCTGTTTTTGAATAAATCAATATATCATCAATGAATACCACCACAAATTGATCCAAAAATTCTCGAAAAATTCTGTTCATCATGTCCATAAACACAGTTGGGGCATTCGTTAGTCCAAATGGCATGATTAAGAATTCGTAATGCCCATATCTTGTTCTAAATGCTGTTTTATGGATGTCCTTTGGACATATCCTCAACTGGTGGTATCCTGACTATAAATCAATTTTTGAAAATGTCGAAGCTCCTTTTAACTGATCAAAAAGATCATCTATTCTTGGGAGTGGGTACTTATTTTTGACTGTTACTTTATTCAATTCTCTGTAATCAATACAGAGTCTCAAACTCCCATCCTTTTTCCTTACAACTAGTACTGGAGCTCCCCAAGGTGATGCATTGGGTCTTATAAATCCTTTATCCAATAAATCTTGGATTTGCACTTTTAACTCAGCCAATTTGGCTGGTGCCATCCTATATGAGGCCTTAGATATTAGGGTTGTTCCTGGAATAATTTCTATTTCTATATCTATTTCTCTTGCCAGTGGTAAATTACATAACTCCTTTGGAAAAATATCTAGAAATACCTTTACCACTGGAATTTGTTACATGAGTACCCCATCTCTTTTTATTGTATTTATAGAGACCAGATAGGCTGTACATTGTTGGCGTATCAGCTTAGATGCTTTCATAGCTGATACCATCCTTATTGTATTTTCTGACTGTCTTATTTTATTGATCTCTATTTCATCTTTTGATACTTCAAATTGCACATTTTTACTTCTGCAATCAATTGTCGCACCCCATTGACTTAGCCAATCCATCCCTAATATGACATCAAACTCTGTCATTGGTAATAGGATGAGATCAGCTTCCAATATTTTTGTTCCTATCCTGATAGGACATGCCTTGCAAATTTGATTTATACTTGCCAATCTATATACTGGGGATTCTACATGTATAGTACTACTGGTTTCTTCTACCCAAAGTGCGTGTGTGATTATGAATTGGTATGATATAAATGAATGCGCAGCTCCAGAATCAAATAAAGCTACTGCAAATTTTCCTAAAATGTAAATCGTAAATGTAATCACTTTTTCTTCCACCTCTTGTGACTCTGTTCAGGTGAGGGCTTGGACACGCACTGGGTTGGCAGCAGTACTGGGCCGATTGGCGATGGCGAGGACCTTTTGCTGGGCCGGCCTCCCTTGGGCTGGTGTTCCTTGTGGCTTATTTGGATAGTTGGGCGAAATGTGTCCAACTTGACCATAGTTGAAGCAGTTTATTATTTTAGCTTCGTCGGTCCCGCAGTCCCGGCCTACATGACCAGCTTGGCCACATTTGTAGCATTTCCCCGTTCCTTGTAAACATTCGCCTCAATGGCGTTTGTGGCAAGTTCTGCAAGTTCGGGTGCTCTTTGTCTTGTCGTCGATTTTCTTTTTCCCGGCGTTTACCCTTTTTCCTTTATTAGCCTCACCTTCCTTGGAGGCTGTAAAGAATTGTTTTTGAGCTTGCCTAAGCTCTTGAGTCCTCATTGACTCCATTTTCAATGCCCTAGCCCTCTTAATGCTAGAGGCATAGTCCTTTATTAGCAACGGGGCTAACCCCTCTCTTAGCTGGGACCTTAGTCCCCTCTGAAACCTTTGTGCCTTATTTTCTGGCACATTGGCAACCACGACACATATCTCACCAAGGCGTTGAACTTTGTAGCATACTCCGTAACTGTCATCCTACCCTGGTAGAGTTTCTCAAATTCTATCACCCTTTGGCTCTGTAGCCCTACAGGGAGATATTCTTTATTAAATTCTTCCAAAAATTCATGTCACGTAACTTGCTCCGGATGTGGCATAGTAACCATCAGCGTCTCCCACCATTCATAAGCGTCTTTTACCAGTAGGTAGGTGGCGCACAACACTTTCTACTGATCATTGCAGGGCGATATTCTGAATAGTTTCTTAATTTTCGTAATCCATTGCTCTGCAATGAGGGGATCTAGTTCCCCTGCAAACTTGGGTGGGCATTGGGCAAGAAAGGCATTGATAGCCTTTCTGTCGGCCTCAAGGAGACTATCTTCCACTCCCCTTGACGTGCCAGGATTGGCCGAGGGCCCTGGTCTTTCCCCGTCTCCTCTTGATGGCGGGGACTGCTAGTTCCACATTTCCTGTAATAAACCAGCAGCCTGAGTTGTCCACTGCTGCATAGCTTTCTCAATGGTCGTAGCAATTCTATCTTCTATATTGACCTCTGCCTGAGGTCTAGGGCTTTCCTCTCGCCATGGGCGGGTACTAGAGGTTTGTTCCTCAAATTCTGCCTATACGTTCTTTAACTGGCTTCGCCCCTTGCTTGATCCACCGATTCTTCCATTGGGGCCTTTCCTTTGTTAGGTCTTTCTTTAGCTCGGGTAAGCGGCATTTTTAACTTCATGAAACATTGATTAGCATAACATCAATATTCATCATGATATACTTAAATAAATCCAACACATAATCACATGGTCACATAATTCACATATATTATCATAAATCATCAACAAACTTTTTATACATAAGTTAAACCTTTTGTACATAGGCTAACTTAGCCTTATGTACTTGTTCCAAACAATATTTACATATTTATATATAAAAGAGTAAAATGTCTTGGCAGTGGCGGTGACTTTCAGTTCCTCATCCCTTTTATCCTCCCCTTCTCCTTAACCTCAGGAACCTTCTGAGACTGAAGGGTACCCATGTGGGTTCCTCAGTGACCGTAATGGTATCAGACCAGTCTTGTGGTCCTGGGTTCTTGTTCTCCTCTTCTTCGCTATCGGACCATTCTATGGGGTCCTCATCATCATTTGCTGGAGGAGCAGGAGGTAGGAATTCTGGCATAACTTCTAACTCTATAACCCATAGGATGACCTCACCAGGCTGTTTAGGAGGGGGTTGCTACATTACTTCCTCTCCCCTGGCCAAAGCTTCCCGGCGTTCCTGGGCAGCCTCTCTTTCCCAGCGGTCAATCTGGGCCAATGGTGTTCCATGTCAGAATTGAATATATCCTGTATCAAATCAATACCATGGCCCTGGATTAGGTGGGACTGGGGCAGCTCTTCTTCGCCAATATCTTTCTAGGTCCTCCTCAGTGACCCAATTGGTAACGACCGATGGCCTATGCAATGGACTGGCTGGGGTATATTCTGGAGTATCTAGGGGTGTAAGTGCCCGGCTAGAGGATTCTACCTGGTGGACTTCAGATAATACCAGAAATCCTGGTGGATGGCTAGGGAATATTGGGTGACGTGCCTCTAGTCCCCTAATGTGTGGAAGGGCATGGTAACTAGTGGGAACTGGGGGTGTTATGGTCAGACCTTCTTGGGAGGCTAACCATCTATTAACCCTCTCCTGAGCCCGTTCTAGTTCTTGCTCTTCTTCTAGTTCCCTTGCACTTAGTGGAGCCTTTCTTCTATCTGCCATCTACATACATTATCAATGATAAATAAATCAATCATAATCATGATTTCATGTATTCTAGTTTGGTCATTTCTTTCCTTTTTTGATTATTTACCAATCCATGCTCTGATACCAACTTCTATGGCGCCCCGAACCAAGGTGCCTAGAAGCCTTACTCCGGGATCATTTTTGATTGGTAAACGTGACTCAGGATTGTTGCCTTGATCACACGGCAGGATTTTATATATATATATATATCATCAACACATGGAAAATTTTCATCATTCATCCAACATGAAATATATTTCACAGTTATAACCAAAGTCTGTTCATACACATCATCATTGAAAAAATATCCTTTTCCATTTCAAAATTCCATCATTGTCTTTACATAAAATTTACATATACATCATTCATATCAAAAACTACATATCCTTTTGCACCGCCTTCTTCATTATTTCTTGTCTGTTGTTGAAAAAAACATGGGTGAGTAATAATACTCAATAAGCAAGCCATACATAATTTTTCAATCATTTTCATGCATTTAATAAATTAAAAAATGCAATGCATACATAGCATTCATGACATTCCTTTAGATGCGACGCTAGCTATGCCCCCACACCATACACGCTCCCATTTCAGGGAGGTCGCCGCCGGCCTGGGCCTATATAAGCGACTTGGCAATAGTGAGGGGGACATCCGGTCCGCTTACTACCTCAACTATGGCCTATTCCTCGTGCACCATGCTCATACACATGCCGACATGACATTTTGCAAATCATAAACAATTCCATAAAATGCATTTAATAAACTATTTAACAAAACGAACTTCAGTTCATGTAAAGCAGTTATAGGTATGACCAACTTTAAATAAATTTCATAAAGCAATTCACAAACAATTTCAAGCATTTTAGAAAAATAATTTGCAAAACATATAACTTGCTTACCTTCTCAGTGGGTGTCCTCGACTTTTTCTTTTCCTTTTCCTATTCAAGGAAAAAGGATATTTCATTTCTTCTATTCAAGCTGCTTCCCATGCATGCTTTATAATATTTGGGCATTATTTCTTTATACGGTTATTTTTATCCATAGGTTGTTCAAAAATTCCATCCTTATATTTAAATAAATTTTCTCCAAAATCACCCCCGAAGTTATTATTCACAGCAACGTGGGTTATTGTTCATGGGTTCCAAAAATAAAAAATACCATGTCATAGCTTATGCTTAGTATATCATGAAAAAATCATAAAGTTTGAATTTATCTTCATTTACTTGGCTAAATAAATCACTTTATCCATATACTAAAAATCAACATAAATTCACTTAAGCATAATCCTTAATTTCAAAAATCATGAAATTAATATATCATCATTCCAACATCATATTTATCATATTCATACATCCCAAATCATCATTTATCAATTTTTGGAGCATTATTTTCACATATTATATACTATCTTCCCGAATGCTCCATCTTTGCTCCAAATTTTTTATGTTTTGGCATAATTCCGATTAAGTATTTTAACTATACTTATTTTCTCATGCTTAGGCATTATCTAAGCATGATTTTACCCTACTTAGCATCTAAAATAAATTTGGATAGAAATCACTTACCCGAAGTGGAGATATCCCTCTTTTTCTCACACTTTCTCTCTCTAACTTCCTCTTCTTCTTCCTTGGACGTGTAGGAGGGTTTTGGGAGCTGGGATTGCTCAAGTGGAGCTGGAATTTTGTGCTCTTGGACGTCCACCCCTGGCCCCTATTTATAGGGTTGGTTTTTCACAAAATTGGAATTTACCCCCTAGATTGAGTTATTTAATTATAAAAATGTATTTTTTTATAATTTCTAAAAATGTATTGAGCCAAGAGCAGCCACCCTAGGCCTGCTCCAGCCCCCTATGCTGCCCTATTTTATTTATTATTTTTTTGATTTTTAAAATTAATTAATTTAAGCTAAATAAATCCTAGGCGTTGGTTTAAGATGATGATGATCATGGACCATTGATTTTGGTCAAATTCCAACTACCCCCTACCACGCCCCTGCTGCAGCTGTTGTTTTAATTAATTTTTTTATTTTTTAATTATTTATTTTAATAAAAATTCAAAAGTAATGTTTATGAAAATGATAAGTTGCTTTTTGATCACCATTTGACATTTCATCTCAACCCTTGATTTGTGATTTTCATCACATCTTAACCCATTCATCATCTTCATCATGACTTTTTATCCACCCATAAAAAATTTCATCGAAATCCGATACACGGATTGCAAATTATGAATTTTTCTTTATTTTTCCACTAAAATCCAAATTTGTATTAAAATATATAAAATAATTGCTATTTCGTCATGTAGTGATTAAATTCCTTTTTCGTCTTTTTGTGATTAGGTTAATTCAAGTGATTAACTCTTAATCACGTGTCTTAATCCTTGGTTACTATTCACATGCACTATTCATATGGGTTAAATTCTTAATCACACTATTTTAACCTCCAATACACATATTCTCAAATATAATTCATGAATTTTCATTTATCATAAAAATAATTACAAAAGAATCTAGGGTATACAACTCGAAATGACGCGTATATTGTCTGGGTTTCACAGGAGGCCAGCAGCGCCCTCCCTGAGATGGAAAAAGGATAAAGAAATAGCCGCCTGGTTAGCGTGTTGTTAATAATTCTCTTCCAAAATGTAACATGATCACTTGCTAAGTGTCACTACTTGACGAGGAGAAATGTATTTGCTTATGTTTTGCTTTTAAAAAGCCCAAAGGTTGGGACATAAAAGCATTTTTATGAAAAGTTATCCTAAATGGATATTATGAAATGGTTACCCTAAAAATAGGGTGTTTTACACAAAAGTGTAAATAACAAGAATGAAAGAAAAAATTTTCTATGCAAATGCTATTATGAAAATGGATTATGTATTTTATATGCCTTGTTTATTATAAACAAGCCTCAAGGCGGAATTTATGAAAAACATTTATGTCAAACTTGGTTTTGGACATAAGAATGTCCATTTCCAAAGGGATTCAATGAAAAATGTTTATGGACATAAGAATGTCCAATGCCAAAGTATTAATAAGAAAGGTGTTTTAGAATATATAAATGTCCATTGCCAAAGAAAGCTATGTCAAAAATATTTAAGGACATCAGTTGTCCCTTGGCTAAAGGATTTTACGATGAAAAATGTCTTGAACATAAAAATGTCCCTTGCCGAAAAAAGCTTATGTGAATGAGGTTTTTAGACATGAGAATGTCCTTCCTGGCTAAAGAGTTTATGAGAAAAATATTTTGCACGTAAAACGTCCACTGGCTAAAGATGGTTTTATATAAATGTCTTGGAACATTATAAATGTTCATACAAAACTAAAGAAAATTAATTAAAGAGGGTAAAACACATATATTTTGCCTTAACAAGCCAGACATGGCTTGTAAATGGTTTTTAAGAATGAATGTTTTATGAAAATGTTTAAGGATATAGAACTGTCCTCATGAACAAAGGATTTTATAACAATGTTTTAGGGCATATAAATGTCCTCAAGTATTAAGGTGTTCAAGATGTTTAAGGAAAACGTTTTAAAGGAAGTCTTGCCCTAAATGATAAAATGCTTGCTTACTGAGTTGTCACTCACGTTTTGTTTTTCCAAACCTTAGACAGGTACCGAGAAACTCAGGAGGTTACAAACCTAAGCAATGAAGGAAGGCATGTGATGGTAGCCATGTGGGCTATAAGGAATGAGATAGTAAGATTAAAGTTATGAGGTATGTTGATGTATATATAAACTTAATTAGAGTTTTAAGTTCTATATGATCCAATGATTGAATGTATCTATGTATGGATGTAAAGTGTCAAGATTAAGTCAAGAAGACTGTGAAACCCCAACTTATGTAAGACTCAATGGTATGCATTGAACATATATTTTTGATTTATATGTGATTTAAATGAATTTTGAATGATTTATGGATGATTTTATAATTTAATGATATTTTTCAATTAGGGTTTAATTAAGAATGGTGATTAAAAATTTAATCGCCGAAGCCCAAAGTGAGTCGGTATGACCCGAGGGGCTTATGAGGATTTAAAGGTGACAAGGTGTCATGAATAATCATGTTAATAATCATGATTTAATTTATGGAGACTAAAATGTAATTATGAAATTAAAGTGAAAAATGATAGAAAATTCATAACTTGACGCCTACAAGGCGGATTTCGATGAAATTTGAAAGGTAAGCTCACGACGATAGGCCCAATATTTTGAATGGATTGGATTAAGGGAATCATGATGGGATTAGGATGATAATTAATTATTTTTATCTCAAATTCAAAAGATAAATTCAAGTGGTCATAACTTGAGTTAGAAACGTCGGTTTGAGATGAAATTTGAAACGATAGAATAAAATTATGAAATCTATGAGATGAATGGAATGGATTGAGCTAATTATTATGGAAAGTTGATTTCTTGGAGAGCAAGTAAGAAGTTACTTAAGAGCTAAGTAAAGAAGGGTAATTTGGGAAAGTGAAAATGAAATTTACTTAAATGCTCTATGGGTTGCTTAAGCACCAAGAAAAATGGCAAATAAAAGGGGCAAAAAAGGGGAGAGCAAGGGCTGGACGTTCCATCAGGGGGAAAAGGAGAGAGAGAAGGAGAAAGAGAAAGAGAGAGAGAGAGAGAGAGGAGAAGAAAACAAGAGAGAAATGGAGATTTTCTCCAAAAATCCAGCAAGCCTCACACATCCAACCCAGCTAGGGAAGGAAAAAAATAAGGGAATTTCAAGTGCTCAAAGGAGGGATTACCAATTAATCAAGTAAATATATGTTAATTTTGATTTTATACTTCAAATCTGGAAGTTATATGATGTTATAAATCAAAATATGAACGAAATAGTAAAAGAAGTATTTTCACCATGAAAATTTGTTTACAAGCTCATCATATTCTGATTAAGGGATTACCAAAATTTCAAATTGAAATATTAAGCAGGTTTCAAATTAAAAATCCGAGAAGATAAAAAAAAGGGTAGAACGGGTGACAGGATTATCTGTATCAAATGATTTTTAATAATTTTTATACAAGATATTTTGGGCTGAAAGGTTTCTAGGATATATAAGACATATTGAGGGTCACATGAAAAAAATAAAAATTATGTTTTTATGGTATAAATATACCCCATATTTTACGTGATTCAGGCTGTCTGAAATGGGATGCAGTTGTCCAGCAGAGTAAAAATACAAAAATAAATACAAATAATAGATATTTCATGCTGAAAATATTTATTTTGGTTAATTCATGTAGTTATTAAGGTATGGTAGAAATTTTAGATCAAAACGACTTGATTTGATATTAATTCAAGATTTTGAGAATTCAGTGTGCCTTGAATTCAGCGTTATGGATAGCTTAAGGAATAAATCAAGATAAATGTTAAATTCCAAGTTTTTGTGATGAAATTTAACTTATAATGGGATATAAATCATGATTTAGTGTAAGTCATATGCTGATTTATGAATAGGTTGGTGATTTTATAAGGTATGGAACCTAGGGTTACATATATGACTTGATTTTTCCATTTTTATGTTAAAAATGGTATGGAAATGAGATTTAATGATTTATGAAAGTTATGTAGGGTAAAATACCCTAGGATTAGGGTAAAATTGTCTCCCAAAAGGATTTGGAAAGATAAGCCCCAAATCTAATTTTATGAATTTTATGAATAGGTGTCCAAATGGGGTGAAAACGATACCCGCAATAGGGAAATAAGTTGCTGTTTTGAGAGGAGTTAATATATGGATTTTAAACATATGTTAATACCCTAAATTTGGGTTAAGAAAATCATGGTTTAAGGCTGAAAAATTTGGATTAAAAATCTGTTTAAACCATGTTGCTAAAGAGAGCATTGGAACGATGAAAAACGGGCTCTAAAGTTGCTGTTTTGGGAACCCTATGATAAATGGATTATAATCATGCTGGAATTAGAGACAAGTTGCTGTTTTGAGAAATTTTAAGAAACACATGATTTATGTGTTGAGAAATGGATGATTTGATATGTATAGGTTATGATACATATGAACACCCGACTTGAAAGATAAGTGGGCTAAGTTAGTGTAATATAAGTCCAAATGGATTTATATAGGTTGGAAAACCTAAGAAGTATAAGTATTTGAAGATGATGCAAATAAATGAAATATTATTTTCATTTATCTAGGCAAAGACAAGGAGAAGAATGGAAGAAAAGGATTATGGCGATTTCGGGTAAGCAAGCGAACTTTCTAAAATGATGTTTTCTTTCTATGTGATGATATGTGATTTAAATTGTTTATGTTTATGTTTTAATGAATGGGCAAGCACAAGTTTTGAAAATGATGGCTTTAATGAAAAGCCACAAGTTTTGGAAAGTGACGGCTTTAATGAAAAGTCGTAAGTTTTGGAAAATGAATGACTTTAAGGAAAAGTCTCAAGGTTTTCTTCATGGGAAGTAAGCAATACGTTTTAAGATAAGGATTTTATCATCAGTATTGCCAAAGGTTGGCAATGCTTTATGTTAATGGAATTGAGAATTTTGCTTATGAGTAAGCAAGTTCTACACGATAATGTTTTCAAAGGATTTCACGTTTGATGCCGATGGTTTTAAGAATTTGCTTTTAAGCAAGCAAGTTCTTTATGATGTTGTTTCAAAAGTATTTTATAAGAAAAAGAGAATTTTGCCCTTTTTCACAAAGTAACAAATGTAAATAAGTTTCAAATTTCTTTTATGATGTTTTATCATAAATAATTATGTTTATGAAAGAAAAAGAAAACAGGAATTGATGTATTGATATTTAAATATAAACAATGATTTGGACATAGCCCATATGTATTGAAATGATATTCGAAAAAGTTTTGATTTCCTTTAGATAAGGAAATCTATGTTGAAAATATTTTGAAAAATATTGATACGAATGTGTTGAAGGGGATTTAAGGGTTACTAACCTCCTATGTTGATTTCATAAAATGGTTTGATTTCGGGTTGCTAAATGGTATGCAAAAGATTATGCAAGCCCTTTATGTAAAAATGACAAAGTTGATATATGGACAAGAAATTGATTTTCAGGTGATTGAGAAGGGGTTAGCACAGTTGCATAACTTTTGTGAGCAAAAGGCCCCGAAATAAAAACCAAGAAAATGCTAGGAAAAAAATATGATTTATTCTTGAAAATCTAAAAGTTTTGAAATTCTTTTATTAAAAAGGGTTTTAAGATGTATTGTTTCTCAAATATTTCAAATATTTGTCAAAATATTTTACTCAAAACGTTTCTAAAAGAATTTAAGGAAGGTCATCCGAAAATTAGAATTCACTTTACAAGTTGACACAGACTGCGGTCTGTAATGTGCTTTTTTTCAAAATGATTTGTTTTAAAATGACACAAACTTCAGTCTGTGATGTTTTTAAGTTATGGATGTAGACAGAGGTCTGTGATCCCGATTTTAAAGGATACGGGCTATGGTCTGTAATACTTTAAACCAAACGGACTGTGGTCCGTCATAATAATGTATGGTCCACCAGTACAATGACCAGGCCGGTTGTAGAGCACGATTGGGATGACCGGGGCCCACTCTACATATGGCCAGTCGCTAAGGTATGGCATAAGTGTCAGCGGCGCCCTCCCTGAGATGGGAGCAGGATAAAGGAACAGCTACCTGGCTAGCATGCTGTTAAGGATTCTCTTTCAAAAGGTAGCATGATCACTTGCTAAGTGTCACTTTCTATGATTTTTCCACTAAACTTGAAAATTATCCTTTAAATTCTCATAATCCCTTGTTTATATCCCCAAATCCAAAAGATAAATTCAAGTAGATATAAGTGGAGTTAGGAAACTCGGTTTGAGATGAAACTTGAAATGATTGAATAAAATTGTGAAATCTATGATATGAATGGAATGGATTAAGCTAATTATCATTGAATTTTCTTAATCACAAAAATACGAAAGTCATTAAATGCAAGTCAAGGTAGGAAGCTTCATGGATGTTGTAATGAGGGAAATTTGGGAAGGTGAAAATGGAATTTACTAAAATTCCCTAGGGGTTGCTTGAGCACCAAGAAAAGTGGCAAATAAAAGGAGGAAAGAGGGGGAGCATGGGGCTGGACATTCCAGCAAAGGAGAGAGAGAAGGAGAAAGAGACAGAGAGAGAGAGAGAGAAGAGAGGAAAAAGGGAGAAAAAAAGGGAATTTTCTCCAAGGATCAGCAAGGGCACGTCCAACCCAGCAAGGAAGAGCAGAAAAGAGGAGGAAAAGGAGAAGGAAAAGAGGAAGGCAAGGCTTGGTAGCAGCTCGGGAAGCTTGGGGCAAAGAATCGACGAAATCGGGTAAGTACCTGTTGAGTTTAAGCCTTCCAATTTCCAAGTTGCCTTCTTGGTTTTGAACCATGATTTAAATTCATGAAAGACCTCTTAAAGAACTTGTTTTAAGGATTAAATATTATTATCTAAATGAGTTGATTTATAAAGTTTAATTTGGGGATTAATCAGCCCATATTATCCAATCTACGCTCATGTGTAGTAAATCTGGACTTGGAAATGAAAATATAGAAGAAATAGTTAATGAATTCATTTTAGAATGAAACTTTGTGAGAATACGCATGATTTGGTTATTAAGTAACGATAAAACTTTCAGCTTAAAACAGAAAGTATTTTTAAATTAAAAATCTGGAAAAATAAACCTGAACAGGGTTACACGGGTGTCAGGATCAGCTGCACCAAATGATTTTTAATAATCTTTATAAAAATAATTTTGGGTTCAAAATTTTACAGGATATATAAGACATATTAAATATCACACGAAAAAAAATAAAAATTAGGTTTTGATAGGTATAAATATGC
The DNA here is from genome assembly GCA_030490835.1 of Annona cherimola. Taxonomy (NCBI): domain Eukaryota; kingdom Viridiplantae; phylum Streptophyta; class Magnoliopsida; order Magnoliales; family Annonaceae; genus Annona; species Annona cherimola. The sequence continues at coordinate 79,489,994 of CM059974.1, forward strand.
CCCATAATTTACGTGATTCAGGCTGTTTGAAAAGGGATGCTGCTGTCCAACAGAATAAAAATACCAAAATAAATATAAATACTAAATATTTCATGCTGAAAATATTTATTTTGGTTAATAAATGTAGTTATTAAGGTATGGTAGAAATTTCAGATCAAAACTACCTGATTTGATATTAATTCAAGATTTTGAGAATTCAGTATGCCTGAATTCAACATTATGGACAACTTAAGGAATAAATCAAAATAAATGTTAAATTCTAGATTTTTGGGATGTAATTTAACTTAAAATGAGATATAAACAATTATAATAATTTATTATGAGGATTTAACCTATTAGAGATGGGTTTTAGAAAGGATGGAACTTAAGGTTATGGATATGACCTGATTTTCATCTTTTTATGATATGTATGAAACATGAATTAGGCTAATGAGTTTATGAATATTTTAGAGGGTAAATTAACCTATGTTTAAGGTACTTTGATTGTCCAAAATAATTTTGAATGATATGCCCAAAATCTGATTTTAAGGATATATGTATAGACACGTCAAAACGGGTCAAAATGGATACCCTACATGGTTAAGATGTTGCTGTTTTGGAAGCAACTAGATTATGGATTTTAAATATGTGATAATACCCTAAATTTGGGTTAAGAAAAGCATGATTAATTGCTGAAATTTATGGATTAAAAAAGCTGTTTTGATTTAAGTATCCCAGGAGACGTTGAAAATGGGTAAAACGGGTCCAAAAGTTGCTGTTTTGGAACCCTGTGATGAATGGATTATAAATCCAAGATTAAACCCTAAATTATATGTTAATTAAGGGATTTAATCATGATGGAATTAGATACAAGTTGCTGTGTTGAAAAATGTTAAGAAATACATGATTTATGTGTTGAGAAATGGACATATATGAAGAGATAAGTATGAATAAATGATATATGGATTATGTAAGTTGTTAAAATGAAAAAATGCATAACAACATAATGAAAAAAATGGATTATGATTCTGTTTAAGTAAATAAAGATAATCTCAAATTTTGAAATTTATTATATGATGTCTAAGTTACCAACAAAGTGCTTAAAATGAGCACCGTCGTATGAAAAATGGAAAATATGTTAAAAATGATAAGTGGAAGTAATAAACTTCCATATGTTAGTCCAGAGTTAATGATAATTACCCAAGAGGGGAGGGGTGAATTGGGTATTTAAAATTTTTCAACTTAAACAGAAATTTTATCCCGGATTAATCTAGTCCCCTTTATGAAGAAACAAATGGAAAGCAATATAATGTTGAGAGCAGAAATAAAAATCAACAAGCAAGATTTTATAGTGGTTCGGGCAACCTTCCCTACTCCACTCTTCCAAGCTCACACCTCTTGTGACTTGGGTTCCACTATATATTTCACAAATACAACTAGAGCCACTGCTCCCTTCTAGATTCCAGCTCTAGGGAGCATCAACAATTCATAGCACAAGTAGGTGACAAGTTCCACTCCAATCACACACTACTTTGCTTACACTTGATCTTAGTTACCCAAACTAAATCAAGTTCAATATAACAAGAAAAAGTAAAAGAAAGTTTCTACACGTTGCTGATGTGTAGAGGCAGATTTGGCGCAGAGAAGAACTTGTAATGCAGTCTGAAAGATTGAACGAGCAGCTCTTGGCAATTTGAAATCGAGGTTCTTCTTCTAGATGTAGGCTTGATCACTTAATGCTCTTAGAGATGGGAGTTGTTCTCAATCAATGAATTCTCAGCTACCCTCCACGTTCATATTGAATGCCTTTTATAAATGTTGAGGGATTCCGAACGTTTGGAAGTAGGTGGCGCGCATTTAATGCGCCAACGTTCGAAAGATTTCCGACCGTTGCGACCCAAGTCGCAGGCGGAGTCGACTTCGGGTGTGACTTCGCCCAAGTCCCAGATGGAGTTGACTTCGGCTGTCCGCAGCTTCTTCAAGTTCCAGTCTAGGTCGACTTGGTCCTCGACTTGACCCAAGTCGCAAGTGAAGTCGACTTCGGGTGCGACTTCACTTCCTCAGCTTTGCTTGATGAACTTGAAATCTTCAGAGATGACTTTGATCACTTGATTTTCTTCATATTGATTGTTCTCCCATTTATTTATAACTCTTGGAGCTTAGTATAATCATCCTAGCTTGAAAAACTTTAAGCTCTATATCTTGAAATCTTGAATACTTGAATCTTAGAGTGCCTAATGATGTCCAAACGTGTGCTCTTAATTTGAGTTGATGAATCCATGCATCTTTACTTAGCTTTAGACTTGTTGTGATCTTCATTTGTTCTAAGTCGAATATTTGAGTCCACTTGATCTTCAAGTTCTGCACTGAAGTCGAAGCTAGAGTCGACTTGGTCCGCGACTTCACCCAAGTCGCATGGGGAGTCGACTTGGGATGCGACTTCGGCAGCTTGGCTCCCCGATTTCAACGCTGGATGAAAATGACATCTTGAAGTCGCTGCTGGAGTCGACTTGGGGATCGACTTGACCTAAGTTGATGCCTGAGTCGACTTGGAAATCGACTCGACCTGTCATGCTTCAATTTCTTCATTTGTATATCCTTTAATCATCTTCACAAACATGTTAGTAACCAAAACTTACTCAAATTTATTTGTTAATCATCAAAAAACAGATTTGGCTTATTTTCTACATGTTTTCAACAAACTTCCCCTTTTTGATGATTGACAAAACCGATTTGAGTGTATACCTTTCAATATCTTTAAAACATACTATTTTTGCATTTTGAAGTTTACCATGCATATTTCACTTCCAATAAATCACAAGTTAAAACCATTCATACAAGTATTTAAAACCGAGACTACTCAAATCCTAATCTCTTCTCCCCCTTTTTGTCGATTTATCAAAAATAGAGATGGAGCGGGATAATCCTTTGAGAATGGTGGAGTTACTCCCCCTGAACCTGTGCTCCCCTTCAGCTTGTGCTTTTCTAAATTAATTCAAGCATGCCCATATCATTTCTAATTTTATAAAATGGTTCTTTTACTAGAGGTTTGGTAAAAATATCTGCAATTTGATCTTCTATTTTTACATATTCTAAACAAATATCATGATTTTCTACATGTTCTCTAATAAAATAATGTCTGAGGTCTATATGCTTGGTTCTAGAATGCAATACTGGGTCTTTAGTTAAACATATTTCACTAGTATTATCACATCTAATAGGTATATCTTTAAAGTTCATGCCATAATTCCTAAGTTATTGTTTCATCTAAAGTAATTGGGCACAACAACTCCCGACGGCAATATATTCGGCTTTCGCCGTAGATAGAGCAACACTAGTTTATTTTCTTGAAAACCATGAAACCAACATGTTCCCAAGAAACTGACATGTTCCACTAGTGCTTTTTCTATCTACCTTGTAACCGGAAAAATCTGCATCCGAGTAGCCGATTAGATCAAAATTCGAACCCTTTGGATACCAAAGTCCTATGGCAGTAGTATCTACTAAATATCTAAAAGTTCTTTTTACAGCTACCAAGTGTGATTATTTTGGACATGATTGAAATCTAGAGCACATACAAACATTAAACAGTATATCGGGTCTAGAAGCAGTTAAATATAATAAAGAACCTATCATGCTTCTATATAACTTTAAATCAACTGGTTTTCCTTTCTCGTCTTTGTCAATTTTAATGGTTGAGCTCATAGGCGTGTTTACCCCTTTGCTATTTTCCATGCCAAACTTCTTTAACATTTCTTTGATATACTTGGACTGGTTTATGAAGATCCCTTCACTTAGTTGCTTAATTTATAGTCCAAGGAATAAGTTTAGCTCCCCCATCATACTCATCTCAAATTCCTTCTGCATAAGCTCAGAAAATTCTTGACAAAGGATCTCATTAGTAGCACTAAAAATAATATCATCAACATAAATTTAAATAATCAAGATATCTTTTTCTCTGTACTTGATAAACAAAGTGGTGTCTACCTTTCCCTTTTGGAAGTCATGATCAATCAGAAATTTGCTTAATCTTTCATACCAAGCCCTTGGAGCTTGTTTTAATCCATATAATGCCTTGGTTAATTTGTATACAAATTTAGATTGATCTTTCTCCTCGAATCTAGGTGGTTGTTCAACATACACCTCTTCATTTATAAACCCATTCAAAAATGCACTTTTAACATCCATTTGAAACAACTTGAAGTTCATGTGACATGCAAAAGCTAGTAAGATGCGAATAGCTTCTAATCTAGCAACCGGAGCATAGGATTCCTTAAAGTCTATTCTTTCTTATTGTGAGTATCCTTTTGCCACAAGTCTAGCTTTGTTTCTCACTACAAGTCCACTTTCATCTAATTTGTTCCTAAAGACCCATTTTGTGCCAATGATAGTACAGTCCTTTGGTCTTGGAACAAGATGCCAAACTTTGTTTCTTTCAAATTGATTTAGCTCTTCTTGCATTGCTATGATCCAGTTTTCATCATCAAGAGTTTGATCAATAGTGGTTGGTTCAATTTTGGATACAAAGGCGTATTGTCCACAAACATTTTATTTTGACCTTCTAGTCTTTACACCTTCATAGATATTCCCTATAACTTGCTCAATTGGATGGACATTTTTGAACTTTAAATCAAGTGAAGGTTTATAGAAATTATTACCTTCACTTACCTTTTCCTCCGTGGATTCTTCTTGCTTTTCCACATGCAATTTTTCAAGATTACTTGTGACATCATCTACATCATTTAAATCATCTTTTCTTTTGGAGCATGGATTAAATTCATCAAAAACAACATGTATTGACTCTTCTACAACTTGGTTCCTCTTATTAAAGACTCTATATGCTTTGCTATTTGATGAGTAGCCAAGGAATATTGCCTCATCAGTTTTAGCATCCAGTTTTCCCAAGTTGGTTTTTCCATTGTTCAAAACATAACATGTGCAACCAAAAGCATGAAAATATGAAATATTTGGTTTTCTTCCTTTCCATAGCTCATATGGGGTCTTTTTCAAGATTGGTCTAATGGTAACTTGGTTCAACACATTACAAGCTATACTTACAGCTTTACCCCAAAATTTCTTGGATAATTTACTCTCATTTAGCATTGTTCTAGCCATCTCTTGTATGGTTCTATTTTTTCTCTCAACCACTCCATTTTGTTGTGGAGTTCTTGGTGCGGAAAATGTGTGGTAAATTTCTTTTTCATTACATAATTCTATGAATCGTTTATTTTCAAACTCACCACCATGATCACTTCTAATGGTCATAATAGCACTTTGTTTTTCATTTTGCACCAAGTTTACAAAAGTTGCAAACATAGAGAAGGCTTCATCTTTGCTAGCTAAGAGAATTACCCATGTGAATCTTGAAAAATCATCAACTATTACAAACACATACTTCTTTCCACCAATGGTTAAGATGTCGGACGCCCCATAGAGATCCATGTGTAGCAATTCAAGTGGCCTAGTGGTGGAAATCTCCTTTTTGGTAGAGAATGGCATTTTAGGTTGTTTTGACAATTGACATACCTTGCAAATTTTATCTTTGTCATATTTTAATTTTGGCAATCCTTCTACCAAACTCTTTTTCTATAGGGTTTTAATATTTGTCATGTTTATATGCCCAAGCCTCTTATGCCAAACCCATGGATCATTGTCAATGGCCATTAGACATTGACCATTTAGTTCATCAAGTGAAACCAAATATACATTTTCATGTCTTTTTCCACTAAACATGATATGTTCTCCATCAAACACATTGCATATAGATGATTCAAACACAACCTTTTATCCTTTATCACATAACTGACTAATACTCATTAAGTTGTGCTTGAGTCCTTTAACAAATAAAACATCTTCCATACGTGCATTTGAAATACTGTAAATGTTTCCTTTACCTTTGATTTTACCTTTCTCATTATTCCCAAAGACAACAGTTCCATTGTTGCAAGGCTTGAGTTTATGAAATAAACTTCTCTCTCCAGTCATATGCCTTGAGCAACCACTATCCATGAACCAAATGTTGCTTGCCTTTGCTTTGAAACATACCTGAAAAATAAGCAAATAAATCTTATCTCTTTGGTACCCATTTTATGGGTCCATTTGGGTTAGTAAATTGATTTAATCTTTGTTGTTCTATCCTTGAAAGCCAAAATCTTGTGTTTCTTGGAACCCAAATTAATTTTGCATCATGGTCATATAGTTTCTTAAAGTTGCATTTATAAATTTTGTGACCCATCCTATTGCAAAAGTTGCAAGCCATTGGTAATCTAGGAGTAGGCCTCCAAATGTGTAATGGTTCAAAAGTTGGCCTTTTGGTCCAAGCAACTTGTTTCCCTTTTGGTTTGTAAATAGGTGCAGCTTTAGCTAGATTTTTCCAAAGTTTCGGCACACTTAATTTGCTACTTTCTCCTTGCTCAAATGTGGAGTATCCAAGACCTCTTTTATTATTTTGAGAGGTCATGTTCAGAAATATTTTCACACTTTCTCCTGGATTAGAGAACTTGGTTAATGATTCATTCTCTTTTTTCAATTTTTCCACTTCTTTCAATAGTAGTTCATTTTCTTCTTTCAGTTTTGTTGTACTTTCTGCTAGTTTTCCATTTACAATAATAATGGAATTGCATTGTTGTCTCTTTAGTGATAACTTGTTTCCTAGTTTTTTAATTTCCTCATATAATGAATCATATGCATGTTGTAATTCCTCTAATTCAGCACATTTGAGACATTCTTGAATAGAAGAATAAGTAGATTGAGAATGGAAAATTTTGGAAGTAACCTCTTCATTACTTGTGCATTTTGTTGAGGTGGACTCATCCGAGTTATGGGTGACTTTTAGTGCAATTGCTCTTTTTCCTTTGTGGTGATCTTCATTTCTTTTCTTGATTAGCTCGTGTGACATTAATGAGCTAACAAGATCTTCTAGCTTCAATGTGTTTAGGTCCTTGGCTTCTTCTATTGCAGTAATCTTTGGAGTCCAAGATTCTGGTAGAACTCTTAAGATTTTCATGACCTGTTCAGATTCAAAAATAGCTTTTCCAAGACCTTTCAAAGCGTTAGTAATTTTAGAGAATCTAACAAACATTTCAAAAAAATTTTCTGTTTCTTGCATTTTAAAGCTCTCCAATTCTCCAATCAAAATATTTCTCCTTGTCCCTTGGACTTGAGACGTTCCTTCATAGATAGATGTTGATGTATCCCATATTTCTTTTGCAGTTAAACAAGAGGATACTCTATCATATTCGGAAGCCGTAAGAGCACAAAATAGTGAATTCATAGCTTTAGCATTGCTCTTAACAGTTTTTACTTCCTCATCGGTCCATTTGGAAGCTCTTTCATCAGTGGGTAAGGTTACACCGTCTTGGATTGCAATCCATGAGTCCATATCTGTAGCCATGATGAGTTGTTTCATACGTAGCTTCCAATAGCCGAAATTGTTCCCATCAAACAATGGTGGCCTAGTAAAAGATTGGCCTTCGGCAAAAGCGAGAACGGAAGTAGATTAGGATGCCAAATCAAAAGATCTCTTTGGTAAAACTCAAAGACCTGCTCTGATACCACTTGTTGGTCCCGAGTTAATGGCAATTATCCAAGAGGGGAGGGGTGAATTGGGTATTTAAAATTTTTCAACTTAAACAAAATTTTTATCCCGGATTAATCTAGTCCCCTTTATGAAGAAACAAATGGAAAGCAATATAGTGTTGAGAGCAGAAATAAAAATCAACAAGAAAAATTTTATAGTGGTTCGGGCAACCTTCCCTACTCCACTCTTCCAAGCTCACACCTCTTGTGACTTGGGTTCCACTATGTATTTCACAAATACAACTAGAGCCACTGCTCCCTTCTAGATTCCAGCTCTAGGGAGCATCAACAATTCATAGCACAAGTAGGTGACAAGTTCCACTCCAATCACACACTACTTTGCTTACACTTGATCTTAGTTACCCAAACTAAATCAAGTTCAATATAACAAGAAAAAGTAAAAGAAAGTTTCTACACGTTGCTGATGTGTAGAGGCAGATTTGGCGCAGAGAAGAACTTGTAATGCAGTCTGAAAGATTGAACGAGCAGCTCTTGGCAATTTGAAATCGAGGTTCTTCTTCTAGATGTAGGCTTGATCACTTAATGCTCTTAGAGATGGGAGTTGTTCTCAATCAATGAATTCTCAGCTACCCTCCACGTTCATATTGAATGCCTTTTATAAATGTTGAGGGATTCCGAACGTTTGGAAGTAGGTGGCGCGCATTTAATGCGCCAACGTTCGAAAGATTTCCGACCGTTGCGACCCAAGTCGCAGGCGAAGTCGACTTCGGGTGTGACTTCGCCCAAGTCCCAGATGGAGTTGACTTCGGCTGTCCGCAGCTTCTTCAAGTTCCAGTCTAGGTCGACTTGGTCCTCGACTTGACCCAAGTCGCAAGTGAAGTCGACTTCGGGTGCGACTTCACTTCCTCAGCTTTGCTTGATGAACTTGAAATCTTCAGAGATGACTTTGATCACTTGATTTTCTTCATATTGATTGTTCTCCCATTTATTTATAACTCTTGGAGCTTAGTATAATCATCCTAGCTTGAAAAACTTTAAGCTCTATATCTTGAAATCTTGAATACTTGAATCTTAGAGTGCCTAATGATGTCCAAACGTGTGCTCTTAATTTGAGTTGATGAATCCATGCATCTTTACTTAGCTTTAGACTTGTTGTGATCTTCATTTGTTCTAAGTCGAATATTTGAGTCCACTTGATCTTCAAGTTCTGCACTGAAGTCGAAGCTAGAGTCGACTTGGTCCGCGACTTCACCCAAGTCGCATGGGGAGTCGACTTGGGATGCGACTTCGGCAGCTTGGCTCCCCGATTTCAACGCTGGATGAAAATGACATCTTGAAGTCGCTGCTGGAGTCGACTTGGGGATCGACTTGACCTAAGTTGATGCCTGAGTCGACTTGGAAATCGACTCGACCTGTCATGCTTCAATTTCTTCATTTGTATATCCTTTAATCATCTTCACAAACATGTTAGTAACCAAAACTTACTCAAATTTATTTGTTAATCATCAAAAAACAGATTTGGCTTATTTTCTACATGTTTTCAACAAACTTCCCCTTTTTGATGATTGACAAAACCGATTTGAGTGTATACCTTTCAATATCTTTAAAACATACTATTTTTGCATTTTGAAGTTTACCATGCATATTTCACTTCCAATAAATCACAAGTTAAAACCATTCATACAAGTATTTAAAACCGAGACTACTCAAATCCTAATCTCTTCTCCCCCTTTTTGTCGATTTATCAAAAATAGAGATGGAGCGGGATAATCCTTTGAGAATGGTGGAGTTACTCCCCCTGAACCTGTGCTCCCCTTCAGCTTGTGCTTTTCTAAATTAATTCAAGCATGCCCATATCATTTCTAATTTTATAAAATGGTTCTTTTACTAGAGGTTTGGTAAAAATATCTGCAATTTGATCTTCTATTTTTACATATTCTAAACAAATATCATGATTTTCTACATGTTCTCTAATAAAATAATGTCTGAGGTCTATATGCTTGGTTCTAGAATGCAATACTGGGTCTTTAGTTAAACATATTTCACTAGTATTATCACATCTAATAGGTATATCTTTAAAGTTCATGCCATAATTCCTAAGTTATTGTTTCATCTAAAGTAATTGGGCACAACAACTCCCGACGGCAATATATTCGGCTTTCGCCGTAGATAGAGCAACACTAGTTTATTTTCTTGAAAACCATGAAACCAACATGTTCCCAAGAAACTGACATGTTCCACTAGTGCTTTTTCTATCTACCTTGTAACCGGAAAAATCTGCATCCGAGTAGCCGATTAGATCAAAATTCGAACCCTTTGGATACCAAAGTCCTATGGCAGTAGTATCTACTAAATATCTAAAAGTTCTTTTTACAGCTACCAAGTGTGATTATTTTGGACATGATTGAAATCTAGAGCACATACAAACATTAAACAGTATATCGGGTCTAGAAGCAGTTAAATATAATAAAGAACCTATCATGCTTCTATATAACTTTAAATCAACTGGTTTTCCTTTCTCGTCTTTGTCAATTTTAATGGTTGAGCTCATAGGCGTGTTTACCCCTTTGCTATTTTCCATGCCAAACTTCTTTAACATTTCTTTGATATACTTGGACTGGTTTATGAAGATCCCTTCACTTAGTTGCTTAATTTATAGTCCAAGGAATAAGTTTAGCTCCCCCATCATACTCATCTCAAATTCCTTCTGCATAAGCTCAGAAAATTCTTGACAAAGGATCTCATTAGTAGCACTAAAAATAATATCATCAACATAAATTTAAATAATCAAGATATCTTTTTCTCTGTACTTGATAAACAAAGTGGTGTCTACCTTTCCCTTTTGGAAGTCATGATCAATCAGAAATTTGCTTAATCTTTCATACCAAGCCCTTGGAGCTTGTTTTAATCCATATAATGCCTTGGTTAATTTGTATACAAATTTAGATTGATCTTTCTCCTCGAATCTAGGTGGTTGTTCAACATACACCTCTTCATTTATAAACCCATTCAAAAATGCACTTTTAACATCCATTTGAAACAACTTGAAGTTCATGTGACATGCAAAAGCTAGTAAGATGCGAATAGCTTCTAATCTAGCAACCGGAGCATAGGATTCCTTAAAGTCTATTCTTTCTTATTGTGAGTATCCTTTTGCCACAAGTCTAGCTTTGTTTCTCACTACAAGTCCACTTTCATCTAATTTGTTCCTAAAGACCCATTTTGTGCCAATGATAGTACAGTCCTTTGGTCTTGGAACAAGATGCCAAACTTTGTTTCTTTCAAATTGATTTAGCTCTTCTTGCATTGCTATGATCCAGTTTTCATCATCAAGAGTTTGATCAATAGTGGTTGGTTCAATTTTGGATACAAAGGCGTATTGTCCACAAACATTTTATTTTGACCTTCTAGTCTTTACACCTTCATAGATATTCCCTATAACTTGCTCAATTGGATGGACATTTTTGAACTTTAAATCAAGTGAAGGTTTATAGAAATTATTACCTTCACTTACCTTTTCCTCCGTGGATTCTTCTTGCTTTTCCACATGCAATTTTTCAAGATTACTTGTGACATCATCTACATCATTTAAATCATCTTTTCTTTTGGAGCATGGATTAAATTCATCAAAAACAACATGTATTGACTCTTCTACAACTTGGTTCCTCTTATTAAAGACTCTATATGCTTTGCTATTTGATGAGTAGCCAAGGAATATTGCCTCATCAGTTTTAGCATCCAGTTTTCCCAAGTTGGTTTTTCCATTGTTCAAAACATAACATGTGCAACCAAAAGCATGAAAATATGAAATATTTGGTTTTCTTCCTTTCCATAGCTCATATGGGGTCTTTTTCAAGATTGGTCTAATGGTAACTTGGTTCAACACATTACAAGCTATACTTACAGCTTTACCCCAAAATTTCTTGGATAATTTACTCTCATTTAGCATTGTTCTAGCCATCTCTTGTATGGTTCTATTTTTTCTCTCAACCACTCCATTTTGTTGTGGAGTTCTTGGTGCGGAAAATGTGTGGTAAATTTCTTTTTCATTACATAATTCTATGAATCGTTTATTTTCAAACTCACCACCATGATCACTTCTAATGGTCATAATAGCACTTTGTTTTTCATTTTGCACCAAGTTTACAAAAGTTGCAAACATAGAGAAGGCTTCATCTTTGCTAGCTAAGAGAATTACCCATGTGAATCTTGAAAAATCATCAACTATTACAAACACATACTTCTTTCCACCAATGGTTAAGATGTCGGACGCCCCATAGAGATCCATGTGTAGCAATTCAAGTGGCCTAGTGGTGGAAATCTCCTTTTTGGTAGAGAATGGCATTTTAGGTTGTTTTGACAATTGACATACCTTGCAAATTTTATCTTTGTCATATTTTAATTTTGGCAATCCTTCTACCAAACTCTTTTTCTATAGGGTTTTAATATTTGTCATGTTTATATGCCCAAGCCTCTTATGCCAAACCCATGGATCATTGTCAATGGCCATTAGACATTGACCATTTAGTTCATCAAGTGAAACCAAATATACATTTTCATGTCTTTTTCCACTAAACATGATATGTTCTCCATCAAACACATTGCATATAGATGATTCAAACACAACCTTTTATCCTTTATCACATAACTGACTAATACTCATTAAGTTGTGCTTGAGTCCTTTAACAAATAAAACATCTTCCATACGTGCATTTGAAATACTGTAAATGTTTCCTTTACCTTTGATTTTACCTTTCTCATTATTCCCAAAGACAACAGTTCCATTGTTGCAAGGCTTGAGTTTATGAAATAAACTTCTCTCTCCAGTCATATGCCTTGAGCAACCACTATCCATGAACCAAATGTTGCTTGCCTTTGCTTTGAAACATACCTGAAAAATAAGCAAATAAATCTTATCTCTTTGGTACCCATTTTATGGGTCCATTTGGGTTAGTAAATTGATTTAATCTTTGTTGTTCTATCCTTGAAAGCCAAAATCTTGTGTTTCTTGGAACCCAAATTAATTTTGCATCATGGTCATATAGTTTCTTAAAGTTGCATTTATAAATTTTGTGACCCATCCTATTGCAAAAGTTGCAAGCCATTGGTAATCTAGGAGTAGGCCTCCAAATGTGTAATGGTTCAAAAGTTGGCCTTTTGGTCCAAGCAACTTGTTTCCCTTTTGGTTTGTAAATAGGTGCAGCTTTAGCTAGATTTTTCCAAAGTTTCGGCACACTTAATTTGCTACTTTCTCCTTGCTCAAATGTGGAGTATCCAAGACCTCTTTTATTATTTTGAGAGGTCATGTTCAGAAATATTTTCACACTTTCTCCTGGATTAGAGAACTTGGTTAATGATTCATTCTCTTTTTTCAATTTTTCCACTTCTTTCAATAGTAGTTCATTTTCTTCTTTCAGTTTTGTTGTACTTTCTGCTAGTTTTCCATTTACAATAATAATGGAATTGCATTGTTGTCTCTTTAGTGATAACTTGTTTCCTAGTTTTTTAATTTCCTCATATAATGAATCATATGCATGTTGTAATTCCTCTAATTCAGCACATTTGAGACATTCTTGAATAGAAGAATAAGTAGATTGAGAATGGAAAATTTTGGAAGTAACCTCTTCATTACTTGTGCATTTTGTTGAGGTGGACTCATCCGAGTTATGGGTGACTTTTAGTGCAATTGCTCTTTTTCCTTTGTGGTGATCTTCATTTCTTTTCTTGATTAGCTCGTGTGACATTAATGAGCTAACAAGATCTTCTAGCTTCAATGTGTTTAGGTCCTTGGCTTCTTCTATTGCAGTAATCTTTGGAGTCCAAGATTCTGGTAGAACTCTTAAGATTTTCATGACCTGTTCAGATTCAAAAATAGCTTTTCCAAGACCTTTCAAAGCGTTAGTAATTTTAGAGAATCTAACAAACATTTCAAAAAAATTTTCTGTTTCTTGCATTTTAAAGCTCTCCAATTCTCCAATCAAAATATTTCTCCTTGTCCCTTGGACTTGAGACGTTCCTTCATAGATAGATGTTGATGTATCCCATATTTCTTTTGCAGTTAAACAAGAGGATACTCTATCATATTCGGAAGCCGTAAGAGCACAAAATAGTGAATTCATAGCTTTAGCATTGCTCTTAACAGTTTTTACTTCCTCATCGGTCCATTTGGAAGCTCTTTCATCAGTGGGTAAGGTTACACCGTCTTGGATTGCAATCCATGAGTCCATATCTGTAGCCATGATGAGTTGTTTCATACGTAGCTTCCAATAGCCGAAATTGTTCCCATCAAACAATGGTGGCCTAGTAAAAGATTGGCCTTCGGCAAAAGCGAGAACGGAAGTAGATTAGGATGCCAAATCAAAAGATCTCTTTGGTAAAACTCAAAGACCTGCTCTGATACCACTTGTTGGTCCCGAGTTAATGGCAATTATCCAAGAGGGGAGGGGTGAATTGGGTATTTAAAATTTTTCAACTTAAACAAAATTTTTATCCCGGATTAATCTAGTCCCCTTTATGAAGAAACAAATGGAAAGCAATATAGTGTTGAGAGCAGAAATAAAAATCAACAAGAAAAATTTTATAGTGGTTCGGGCAACCTTCCCTACTCCACTCTTCCAAGCTCACACCTCTTGTGACTTGGGTTCCACTATGTATTTCACAAATACAACTAGAGCCACTGCTCCCTTCTAGATTCCAGCTCTAGGGAGCATCAACAATTCATAGCACAAGTAGGTGACAAGTTCCACTCCAATCACACACTACTTTGCTTACACTTGATCTTAGTTACCCAAACTAAATCAAGTTCAATATAACAAGAAAAAGTAAAAGAAAGTTTCTACACGTTGCTGATGTGTAGAGGCAGATTTGGCGCAGAGAAGAACTTGTAATGCAGTCTGAAAGATTGAACGAGCAGCTCTTGGCAATTTGAAATCGAGGTTCTTCTTCTAGATGTAGGCTTGATCACTTAATGCTCTTAGAGATGGGAGTTGTTCTCAATCAATGAATTCTCAGCTACCCTCCACGTTCATATTGAATGCCTTTTATAAATGTTGAGGGATTCCGAACGTTTGGAAGTAGGTGGCGCGCATTTAATGCGCCAACGTTCGAAAGATTTCCGACCGTTGCGACCCAAGTCGCAGGCGAAGTCGACTTCGGGTGTGACTTCGCCCAAGTCCCAGATGGAGTTGACTTCGGCTGTCCGCAGCTTCTTCAAGTTCCAGTCTAGGTCGACTTGGTCCTCGACTTGACCCAAGTCGCAAGTGAAGTCGACTTCGGGTGCGACTTCACTTCCTCAGCTTTGCTTGATGAACTTGAAATCTTCAGAGATGACTTTGATCACTTGATTTTCTTCATATTGATTGTTCTCCCATTTATTTATAACTCTTGGAGCTTAGTATAATCATCCTAGCTTGAAAAACTTTAAGCTCTATATCTTGAAATCTTGAATACTTGAATCTTAGAGTGCCTAATGATGTCCAAACGTGTGCTCTTAATTTGAGTTGATGAATCCATGCATCTTTACTTAGCTTTAGACTTGTTGTGATCTTCATTTGTTCTAAGTCGAATATTTGAGTCCACTTGATCTTCAAGTTCTGCACTGAAGTCGAAGCTAGAGTCGACTTGGTCCGCGACTTCACCCAAGTCGCATGGGGAGTCGACTTGGGATGCGACTTCGGCAGCTTGGCTCCCCGATTTCAACGCTGGACGAAAATGACATCTTGAAGTCGCTGCTGGAGTCGACTTGACCTAAGTCGATGCCTGAGTCGACTTGAAAATCGACTCGACCTGTCATGCTTCAATTTCTTCATTTGTATATCCTTTAATCATCTTCACAAATATGTTAGTAACCAAAACTTACTCAAATTGATTTGTTAATCATCAAAACACATACTTGGCTTATTTTCTACATGTTTCCAACACCATATGATGTCTAATGAATGGTTAATGAATGAGTAATGATATATGGAAATGATACCCTAAATATAGGTATTAAACATATGGTAAAATGAATGGTATAATGCATAAGTTATGATGTGCATGTACACCCGACTTGAAATTCAAGTGGGTTGTGAATGTTAATAGAAATGGGTTGGAAAACTGAGTTGAATGCAAGCAAAAGAAAGTATATGAATTCTATGTCGTTCTTATATGTATAGGCAAAGGCAAAGGGATAAGCGAAACGGGAAGGTAAGCAAACAGCTTTCTAAATGAGTTTTATTTTAAATGTTTTCCAAGATATTTAAGGATGGTCATTCCTTGTCTAAATGTGTATTGAAATGTTATTTCAATTATGATGAATGAATTGCTTACTATTTCGCAATTATGCATGAAATGTGATGAAACATGAATTTATACGATATTTCATTGAAATAATGTTTAAAAAGGGATGGTGCAAAGAATTCTCTACATGAAAATGACAAGTTTCCATGTGTAAGGGGTATATAATGGCGGGGTGACTAAAAGTCATGCATGAAATGGAAGTCAAGTAGGATAGTCGAGTTAGTAAGTGGACAAGGAGTCCCCCTTGACGTTGCCAAGTCGGAAGGTCCGACGAGGTAGGCAAGTCGAGGTAGTAAGTGGACAAGGAGTCCCCCTTAACGTTGCCAAGTTGGTAGGTCCGGCGCCAAGGATGGAAAGGATCATGCTATGAAAGAATGTTCCCCATGCCAGCGTACCGTCACATGAAGGATAATGTCATGAATGAAAATGATGAATTTGCACATCCAATGTTTATGAAATGCCCAAAAACTGAGATTTACGAATGGTTTACTTGAATGCTTTTTCATGAATGATTTTCATGAAATGTTTATGAATGGTTTATGAAAAAGATTCTGCTCCGCAGGTAGTCGATCACTTGCTAAGCGTCTCTACTGAATGGAGGAAAATATTTTTAAAGAATGTTGCTTTCAAAAATGAATTTGCCTGAAAAATATACAGCTTGCTTATTGACTTAAATTTCAACTCACGTTTTGTTTTCCAAACTCATAGACAGGTGAAAGGAAAGAGGCAAGGAGTACAGGTAGAGATTCAAGGATGAACGAATTTCCATGAGTACCTGTATATGAACTTGTAAATGTTAACAATTAAATTGTTATTCAATGTTGTGGAAGAATTATGCTATATTTTATGCCTATGGATTGGCAAAAAATTATTATGGTCAATCGTTAAGGATGATTTATCATGATATGATTAAGTATGAATATTATGAGATGAGATGTGTAATTCTCAAATGATATAATGGCCTAAAATGGCATTTGATGGAAATTGAAAATATAAATGATATAAAATCCTGAGGAGTTAGGACTAAGTGGATAAATATCCAATAAGAACCCACCGCGTGATCAGGGCAACTATCATGATTCACATTTACCAATCGATAGATCTTGAGGTAAGGAGCCTGTGGCGCCCTAGCCCGAGCATTACAACCTTACCTCAAGATCGTTCGACTAGTAAACGTGATCAGGATTGTTGCCCTATCACACGACGGGTTTTAATGGATATTTATCCAAATAAATAAGGTTCCTTAGGAATTTATTTCCTTCCATTTCTCATCTCATGCATAATTAGTTCATTTCCATCCAATAATGTCATAACTAGACATGATTTCCATAACATATTTCAAACCATCTCATAAATCAGATGTCACTGCATGTATCATCATAGATGTCAACATAAAACATCAAGGTAAATTTACAATCATTCAACATAAGCTTTTCATAAACATGAAACTTATAACGTTTTTCCATTTCTTCAATGGATAGCTCTTGCTCCTTTGCCAGGTCTCTTCTTTCACCTGGCTATGGGTTTGGAAAACAAAAACGTGAGTCGAAACTCAATAAGCAAGTTGTATATTTTACAGGCAATTCATTTTGAAGGCATATTTATTTAAAAGCATTTATCTCCCTTCAGTAGAGACACTTATCAAGTTATCAACTACCTGTGAAGAAAAAACTCTTTCATAAACCTTTCATAAACATTGGATGTGCAAATGCATCATTTCCATTGATGACATTATCCTTCATGTGAGGGTACGCTAGCACGGGGAACATTTTTCCATGACATGATCCTTTCCATCCTTAGTGCCGGACCTACCGACTTGGCAACGTCAAAGGGGACTCCTTATCCACTTACCACCTCGACTTGCCTACTTGATTTCCATTCCATGCATGTCTTTTAGTTACCCTGGCATTATATACCTCCTTACACATGGAACTTGTCATTCTCATGTAGAGAATTCTTTGCACCATCCCTTCTAAACATTATTTCAATAAAACATCGTTTCAAATCCATACATCATCACTTTTCATGAACAATTGTAAACAGTAAGCAATTAATCATCATAATTGAAATAATATTTCATAACACATTGAGAGATAAAGGAATGACCATCCTTAAATACTTTGTAATAAACCAAAATCATTTAGAAAGCTGCTTGTTTACCTGTCTCACGTTAGCTTTTTGAATCCGCCTTTTCTTTGCCCTTGCCTACATGAGAATAATATGATTTTTCATATATTTCTTTTTCTTGCATCACTTAGTTTTCCAATCCATTTTTATTAACATACATGATCCATTTAACTTTTCAAGTTGAATTGCACATATAGCACATACTTGTGCATTACATGAGCTATTACACATCATATTAAATCCCATAAGTAGGGTAATCATTCAATCACTTGATAATTTTTCAATAATCATCATTTAATGGCTCATTACCTTCCTTACACCATTTTTCCATTTATTTTTCAAAATTTGCACATTGGTGCTCATTTTAAGCACACATTGTCGCATTAAGTTTTATTAGTTAATTCCAAAGTTTGAAATTAACATAATGCTCCTAAAAGGAAATATATTCATGAAATTTAACATATTTTCATGCATTTTTGCACAAAATCAATTTACATAAGTCATTTACCACTTATGCATTTTCATCATTCCACATATACTCACTTCACATCACATATATGATGCATTTCATAAAATTTTCCAAATCAGAAACTTAGTCCCTTATTCAGCATGATTAACACCCTTAATTAACACTTTATTTAGGGTATTTTTATGGAATTTTAATCCACTAATCATAAAATTCCAAAACAGACCTTGCCTTGTTATTTTCACTAAGTTTCATCTTCTTATTTACCCATTAATTCCTTATACATATAATAACATCAATTATCAATCACCTTTGCTGTCATTAATCCTTTATTAAACTCTTGCCTAACATATATCAATTTGGATCATTTCTACATAGGTTTCTTATTTCTTTTTGATTTTTTTCTCAAACTATCCACATATGCTGAAATCAGGAGTACTGATATCTCTAAATCTTGATTTATAAACAAATCAAGGTATTTAATTCTGAAATTTCTATCAAACATCAAAACATACATTAATTAATCTTCATAAATATTTCATCACGAAATATTAACATGACATATTTATTTTGGCATTTTGATTGTGTTGGACAATGTTGTGAGTTTAGGGTCAGCCCAAATCACGTGAATATAACCCATAATAATATCACCCAAAAATGAATTTTGATTTTTCTATAGTTATCTTCATGATGGTTTATACATCATATAAAAATTTCATATAAAAAATCCTACTAAAGAAATTATTAAAAATCATTTACTACAGCTGATCCGGTCACCCGTTCTACCCTGTTTAGGTTGATATTCTCGGATTTTTAATTTGCAACCTGCTTAATATTTCAATCTGAAATTTTGGTAATACCTTATTCATAATATAATGAGATTTTAAACAAAGTTTCATAGTGAAAATTTTTCTTTTACTACTTCGTTCATATTTTGGTTTTATAACATCATATAACTTCCAGATTTGAAATATAAAATCAAAATTAAAATATACTTACTTGATTAATTGGTAATCCCTCCTTTTCCCCTCTTTTTCCTTCTTTTTTCTTCCCTTTTTCTTCCTCCTTGCTGGCCTTAGCTTGGACGTGTCTGCTGTGTGGAGAGAATGAGTTTTGAGCACTTAGAAATATTTTTCCAACCTCAACTCATGTGGACGTGCATTCCTTTTATAGGGGCTGGATTGATCCAGCTGTGGGCCCCACTTGTTGCTGCATTTTCCACACCATTAAATGTGTGCTTATCCCCCTAATGTGCTGGACCATTTACAGCCTAGTAAAATAATTTTGATCATTTGTCTTAAATGCAAAAATCTCCTCAAATCCTCACCATACAACTGTCCCTTGATCACGTCCCTAGCTGCTGCCCATTTTCATATTTTTTCCATTTTTAATAATCTCATTTTAAGGGTAAATAATATACCTAATTATGATTTAATTAATCCATTAATTTGGCATAAAAAAATTAGCAAAAATGGCAGCAACAACACATCAATTTGCACGTCATTTGCATGCAAACAAGCTGTCTACATTTGCATTCATCAATGGCAGCTGCTGTTCACGATTTTTCTTGGATTTTTTTCATATGAATAAATGCCCATTCATATTTCCCTACATGTCAGCTATGTGTGTACATTATTTATAAAATTAAAAATTAAAAAAACCAGCAGCAACAGCCCATGAACATCCCCACATTGCCACACTTGCCTATGCTCATTTGAGCTCTCCTTAGCCCCTTAAATGTGGACATCAATGCATGGCATGTAGTGGCATGACTTATGATGCATTTGGCATGGATTTGACATTATTTTTATTTATCTCATCTACTTACTGAGTTTGCAGAACTCGCGTGTTTATCTTTAACATTTTTAGCAAGATGGGCATTACAAGTATCTAACTGTGAGCTTGTAAGACCCGAACTAATATTAGCTTATAAGTTATAGTAGGTTATAATATTTGAGCTGGTATAATGTATATTATTAATGAAAATTATAACAATCTTGTAATGAAGATGTAACTTGTGTAAGTTAAAATGAATGGAGTTTGGAAAGTTGTCTAAAGATAAAGGAAAATATTACAAGATTTTTTTATATTACTTAATGATAAGTTATAAGGCTTATAATATATCACGTTAAAGCTTTTGAAGTCTAGGATATTGTAGAAATAGAATTATGTTGAAATAATATAAGATGAAAAGAAACTAAGTTATCCATGACATCATGTAACCAAGCAAACCTTTATATTTTATGCACTTAATATAAATTTGAAAAATTATAGAAAATTGTAGAAAAATCATCTAAAGATATATAATATGTCAAATTATATGTCAAATTGAAGACATTTAAGTCAAGAAGCAAACAAAAAATTATCACATCAATCCAATTTAAATGATAAATACATGGGGAATTTAGTGGACCGGTATCTAGAAACTACGAAAATAATAAGAAAAAGAGAAAATTATGAAATAAATGAAAAATATTATTAAATAATTATATTTTGAACTGTAATTTTTACATAATATTGATAATTATATTAGGAATCCATTGGTATATAACACATTATAGTTTATGTAGAAAATATTAGTGAAAGAAATTCAGAACAATCAGTATGATTAAGAGATTCAAGGTTATTAGTCATCCACACATGTGAAGCAAGATCTGCCTAAAGGAATGTGATCAACTGTTGAATTTTGATGTCTAGACTTCAAGCATAACAAATTTTGTGATGGATGGATCGGATCATCCATATGTTTCATTAATAAGGTCATGTGAAGAGTGGAAGAGAGAGTTCTGGAGCATGCTGCAAGTGATACCCTATCATACTTTGTGGAATCCCGATCTTTGAGACGTGTACAAAACCCTAGAGTTGTAAAACCTAGGTAATATATTTGAGAAATATATATTGATGGATATGAAATATATGGAAATGAAGGTTAAAATACTTATACAGGAAATTCGGATGAATAGTGCACGTGAATAGTGTACGTGAATAGTGAAATGTGAATAGTAAACATGAGATTAAGGAAATATGTTAAGTTAATCATTTTGGATTAACTTAATCATAAAAGACGAAAAAGGAAGCTTCCCACAAAAGGACAAAATAGCAACTTTTTGATTTATTTAGTATTTTCGGATTTTTATGGATTTTTGTGAAGAAAATGAAAAAAAAATTCATATCTTGCAATCCGGATGTCGGATTGGGATGAAATTTTTTATGGATGGCCAAAATATGATGATGAAAATGATGTGTGGTCCAAGATTGATCAAAAATCATGAATCAAAGGTCAAGATGAAATGTCATTTGGATATCAAAAAGTAGCTCTACTTTTCATTAATTGTAAATTTGACTTTTTATTAAATTTAATAATTAAAAATAAATAAAAATCAGAGCTACAGCAGGGGTGTGCAGGTGTAGGGGGAGACTTTTGAGCCAAATCCAATGGCCCAAATCCATCCTCATCAAAGATCAATGGATGAGATTGAATTAGCCTAAATTAAATAATTTTAATAAATTAAAAAAGCTACAAAAATAGGGCTGCCATAGGGGAGGCGTGAACAGTAGCTAGGGTGGCTGCACAAGGCTCCATGCACCTTTTGGAAATTAGAAAAAAATACATTTATAATTTAATACCTCAAGCAAGGGGGTAAATTCCAATTTGATGAAAAATCAAAAAGTATAAATAGGGGGCAGGGGTGAACGTCCAAGGCACTTCATCCCAGCTCCATTTGAGCATTTTTTCACCCCACCACGTTTTAGCCTTGAGGAGAAAGAAAAGGAGGAAGTTAGAGAGAGAAAGTGCGAGAAAAAGTGGAATATCTTCACTTCGGGTAAGTGATTTCTTCCCAAATTTCTTTTGGATGTTAACTAGGGTAAAACCATGCTTAGATAATGCCTAATCATGAAAAAATAAGTAAATTTATAATGCTTAATTGGAATTATGCCAAAACATCGAAAATTTGGAGCGAAAATGGAGCATTCGGGAAGATAGCATATGATATGTGAAAATAATGCTCCAAAATTGATAAATGATGATTTGAGATATATGAATATGATAAATATGATGTTGGAATGATGATATATTAATTTCATGATTTTTGGAATTAAGGATTATGCTTAAGTGAATTTATAATGATTTTTAGTAGATGGAAAAAATGATTTTTTTCGTCTAGTAAATGATGATAAAATCAAAATGTATGAAATGTCCTATGATATACTAGGCATAAGGTATGTCATGGTATTTTTTATTTTTGGAAAAAATATCAATTTTTGGAACCCATGAACAGTAACCACATCTCTGTGAACAGTAACCTCAGATGAACAGTAAACGTGAACAGTAATTTGCTACAGTGCCATGAACAGTAAACAGCGTGATTTTGGGAAAAAATTGAGATTTATTTTTATATTTTATGAAGATATATGGATGAAATTTTTAAAGGATTTATGGATAAAAATCTATATAAATGAGTAATGACTAAGTATCTTTATACGATTAACCTCTATGGGAATGAGGTAATGAAATGTTATAAAGCAAGCATGGAAAGTAAACATAGAATGGATGGATAAAATATCCATTTTCCTTGTATAGGAAAAAAAGGAAAGGAAAAGGTGGAGGACACGGACTGAGGAGGTAAGCAAGCACAACTTTGAAAATATGTTTTATTCTGAAGTATTTATGAAATGTGTTTAAGGGTGGCCATTCCTATAATGTTTTGAAATGATGAATGTTTATAAGTTTTTATGAAAAGTCATGCCGGCATATTGATATCATGATGTTCATGGACATGTGCACATGTATGATGTATAAGGAAGAGGCTTTGGTGGAGGTAGAAAGCGGATCAGAGGGTCCCCCTTCACTATTGCCAAGTCGTATGGGCTGTGTGCCGACGGCGTCCTCCCCAGAGGTGGAGGCAAAGGAATGTTATGTGTAAATGAATGCATTGCATTTTCATACATGGATTGAAAAGAAAAGCATGGATTTGAAATGATGTTTTTAAATGAACGGTGCAAATAATTCTCTACATAAGAATGACAAGTCACCTGGTGTAAGAGGTATATAATGCCGGGAAAATCAAAAGTCATGCATGTAGGAACCATGTAGGCGTCAAGAGGAAGAGAGGTTCCTCTTGATGAGGCCAAGTCGGAGACAGCCGGCGTATTGGACCATGTTATGTGAGATGTTCCCTGGGCTAGCGTACCCACACACGAAGGTTTATGTCAGGAATGGAAAGAAAGTATTTGCACACATGGATTTGAAAAAATATTTTTAATGGATGATGCAAATAATTCTCTACATGAGAATGACAAGCCACCTGGTGTAAGAGGTATATAATGCCGGAAAAATCAAAAGTCATGCATGTAGGAACCATGTAGGCGTCAAGAGGAAGAGAGGTTCCCTTGATGAGGCCAAGTCGGAGACAGCCGGCGTATTGGACCATGTTATGTGAGATGTTCCCTGAGCTAGAGTACCCACACACGAAGGTTTATGTCAGAAGTGGAAAGGAAGCATTTGCACATCCAATGTTTATGAAAAGGTTTCTATTCCATTGATAGTTGATCACTTGCTAAGTGTCTCCTATCGAATGGAGAGAAATGCATTTACGAATGATTTACATGAATGGTTTATGAAAGGTTTCGAAATATGGTTTACGAAAAGGTTTCTATTCCATTGGTAGTTGATCACTTGGTAAGTGTCTTCTATCAAATGGAGAGGAATGCATTTAAAATGAAAAATGCTTGCTTATTGAGTTTCGACTCATGTTTTGTTTTCCCAACCTCAGACAGGTGTAGGGAAAGACAAGAAATGAAGGGCACGAGTTGCTAAAAGAAAAGAAGAATCTACAAAGGTTAGTAGATTTTTGTATGAACAGATTCCCTAATGGGATATGATGAGAAAGGACATAGATTGTATGAAATTAAGAAGTTATGAATAATATGGGAAGTTGATGATTTATGATGTTATGGATAAGTTCATTATGAATGATGATGAGTATATGTTTATATGATGAAAGAAAAAGAAATGAAAAAAAAAAAATGGACGAGATCCAATTAAGAACTCGCCGCGTGATCAGGGCAACAATCCTGATTCACACTTACCAATCAACAAGATCCCGGAGTAAGGACTATGTGGACGCCTCGGTTCGGGGCGCCACATACTTCAATTTGAACTTAATCTCAACATGTTAGAATTAAGTTGTAGAAGATTTTAAGAAAAATTGGTGCGAGGAAAAGTCATAATCATCACATACGGTGAGGGATTTGAGCTTATAAATTAAGTTATTTACAAATAAAATTGAAGCAGAAGTGTAGAACTGGGGAGAAGATAGAGAGGATGGATCAAGCACATCTTGTGAATTAAATAGGTAAGTAATAGGGTTTTCTTAAAGATTTTAAAGTTTTATTTCAAATTTACAAGTTGGATCATGAAAAAGGCTAGAAGATCAATGACATCGAAGTAGATCTTTAACAGGTCTATAAACTGAAATTTCAAAAAAATAGCTTTGGAGAGTTTAGTAAAATGATATTATCTCTCTCAAACTAAAACCAAAATTGATGATCGAATATTGAAAATTTAACAGGACAACGAGATCTACAACTTTTCTGTTGAACATTGAGCTATTACTAATGATTAAATGGTCAAATATGTGTTATAAGTAGGCCATGTTCCAGTCTAATTTCTATTAATGCTTAGATGTTGAGAAAGGTGATGATTTATTGAATACATTCCTTGATGATGATGATCTAATATTGGGAAACGTATAAATACATTATGAACATAATGTATAATATGATTTATGAGCTAGATATGAGATAGATTGCATAATATATGAAGATTATCAAATTCATTTCTTATATGTATTACAACTATGCTACTTATAGTGATGCTCTAATTTTGCATGATCAAACTGTTGGTCCCGAGTTGATGGCTAAACCCAAGAGGGGAGGGGTGAATTGGGTTCTTTAAAATTTCTTTGATAATTTCAAATATCTTAACCCCTTGAACAAGTTAATCCCCTTTTTAAGCAAACGGAGAGCAAATAAGATAAAGCAGTAGAACACAAGATTTATAGTGGTTCGGGCAAACCTTCCCTACTCCACTCTTCCAAGCTCACACTTCGTTGTGACTTGGGTTCCACTATGTATTCCACGAATACACTTAGAGTCACCGCTCTCTTCTAGATTCAAAGCTCTAGGGGGCATACACAACTAGAGCCACTTGCTCTCTTCTAGATTCAAAGCTCTAGGGGGCATATACAATTAGAGCCACTTGCTCTCTTCTAGATTCAAAGCTCTAGGGGGCATATACAATCACTTGCACAAGTAGGTGATGAGTCTCACTCCAATCACACCCTACTTTGCATACACTTGATCTTAGCTATCCAAGCTAAATCAAGATTTATACAACCAAATAAAGAAATGAATAAAAACTACACTTTACAGATTTGTGTAGGCAGTTTTGAGCTCGAGGAAGAAATCAAAAGTAGCTTGAATGATGATTGTTGAAGCAACTTGCAGTTTGAGGCTCTCTCTTCCTTTGAAACACTCAAATATGGAGAAAAAGTATTTGAAAGTCTTTCTTGTACTTCTTTTCTCTCTTTGATCTTTAGAGTAGTGTCTCTTTTTTTTCTCACGTTCATTTAAATGTCCTTTTATAGATTGAGGAAAATATGAACGTTGTAGAAGTGGTTGGCGTGCAATAAATGAACTCCAACGGTCAAAAATTTGACCGTTATACTCCAAGTCGAAGATGAAGTCGACTTGGCCTGCGACTTGGCTTCCAAGTCGTACATGGAGTCGACTTGGCCTGCGACTTGGGTTCTTCAGAATCTCAAGTCTGAGACTTGGGTCGTCTTGGCTTTCAGACTTCAACTCAAGTCGATCCTGAAGTCGACTTGGGTTGCGACTTGGCTTGGTCTATTGCAGAAACGCCTTGATCTTCTTGAAATGTCTTGATTCTTGCAAACCATTTGAAAGCTTTGAGTTCTTGCAAAATATATGTATGTTCCTTGCTTTGCTTTGGACTCACTTGATCATCATGACTTGGATTTTACTCCATTTGGAATCTAGCTTGAAGATTTGCTTTGAGCTTGATAGACTTGATTTGAATGTAGAACATGATTCTTAACTTTGAAGTTTGACTCATTTGTTTTTCATCTTGATTCCTTGGACTTGAGTGATAAATCCTCTTGAATATCTTGAAAACAGCATCTTTGAAAGTTTGAACATCTCAAGTCGTGGATGGAGTCGACCTGGTCTGCGACTTCACCCAAGTCGCATCTGGAGTCGACTTCGTTTGCGACTTCGTTATGTTCGTTCCCACTTTTCAGCTCTGGATACTCCAAGTCGATGCTGGAGTCGACTTCGTCTGCGACTTGACTTCCCAAGTCGCAAGTGGAGTCGACTTGACTTGCGACTTCACCTGTTGCCTTTTGGGATTCATTCTCAAGTCGATATTTGAGTCGACTTTGGGATCGACTTCACCCAAGTCGAAGTCCAAGTCGACTTGGAGATCGACTTGACCTCTTTGCTTTCCTTAAACATTTGTCAAACATGTTAGTACTTTTTATATACTCAAATAAGTTCTTGTTAATCATCAAAACTCAGTCTTTGGTTAATTTAAATTATTTTGAACATTGTTTCCAACAATCTCCCCCTTTTTGATGATTGACAAAACTTCATTTGAGTTGATACCTTTCAAGCATTAATCATGTTCATATGCCTTTTGAAAAACAGAGCTTTTTGAATACCTTTCAAGTAAATCATGTTGAATACTTTATTAATCATTAAGAGTACTTTGTATTGTAATCATTAATCAAATATATCATTTATTCAAACTCTATATCAAACATATATCAATCATAAACCAGTTATCATATCAAATAAACCAAACATCATTTCATATATATGAAGTTTCATTACAGAATACAATGAAGCATAAATGAAACTATCCTAGTTACATCCTAGATACAAACTACCCAACCCAAAAAATAAAAAACACTCAAATCTAACCTATCTTCCTCCCCCTTTTTGGCAATCATTCAAAAAGTACTAAAGACTTGGTAAATTGAAATTGAGAGATGGGATAGACAGATTGAGTTGGTTTGATGGGACAATGATGGGCCGAGGAGTAAACAAGAGAGGCGTGATCGGGAGTTGCCTCTCTATGAACTGAACCCGACTCGTAGGGATCAAGTTCAGGCATGGGTCGCTTTTTATGATGGCCGGAGGCAAGATGATAGCGGATATGTCGCATTTCCCGCTCGATTCTATCTTGTCGGGAATGCATATCTTCAAGCGCATTAAGGACACCGGTGACAAGACTTGTCATCCGGTTTTCTTGTTGTCCCATTTCAGCCCTCATGGCTATGATTTCATCTTTCAAATCCTTTAGGGTGACCTCCTCAGAAGAGGTTGGAGGCACCCGTTCTCTTGCAGTGGACCCTTGTGGAGAATAGGATCCGTGCGATTGAGGCGATGGTGGCTCTTCTGGAGCAGCCGGTGCCTCGGGAGGTTGCTCCCCCTCAGCTTGTGCTTGGTCCTCTTGATGCTCTTCTTCTGAAGCATCATGCCTTAGTTCAAGCAAATTGATCTTCATTCTTTGTATGAGAGCTTTATTTATGGCATTTGTGGATTTGAGCACTTCGAAAGGCTCGCCTTCAATATCCACTTTGAAGAATTCAAGGATCTTTGTAATCCATGTGCCATAGGGAAGGACTCCTCGTGGGTTGTCCTTTCTATTTCCCAAGGCTTCTAGAAATAATTTGGGAATGCTTACTTTGACCCTGTTGGCCACTTTCCATAGTATCCCAGCTTCCTGTGGATTCAATTGATTTCTTCCACCGCCCTTTGGGTAGATGCAGTGGGCAATGAGAAGCCTTAGTACCCGTAGCCTAGGTGACAAATCCATGTACCGAAGGAATTTGATTCCCGGATGGTACTTGTTGCTCCGGGTGAGCTGATTATACATTTGATCTATAGTAAGATCTTCTGGAATAGGCTCATCTTCATACGGGACTCCAAGTATGTGTCCTAAATGACTCATTACTTCAGTTGGTCCTGCAACTATCCCGATTCCAAGATCCATTTCGACTCCTTTGACGAATGTTCCAAAGTATTCTTCATCCCAAAGATAATAAAACATTCGAGTAAGATCTGGATAGACCCTTTCGTCTTCCTTTAGCAAGTTGGTCCATCCTTGAAAATCCAATAGATCTTCTATGTCGGATCCATATTCTTTCAAGAAATTGAAATCTATGATCTTGGGTATGAATACCTTCCGTTCGTAGAACTTTTTGTAAAAACGGCTATGTTGGAGCTCGGTTTTGAAGTAGGTAGTGGGCATCTTCAAAACTTGGGCTTTCCCAGCTGCAGTGCCCCTTCTGCTTGTTCCGGATTGTGTACTCTGTGAGGTTTGTTGATTTTCCGACCTGGGTGCTTGATCAGATGATTGAGTGGAGGTTTGGAATCGAACCCGTTTATCCGTCGAAGTTGATGGTTCCTCTCTGGCTCTTTTTGATGGAGTCCTAGTTCTTCTAGGAACTTCTTTTGGTTGAGATGAAGGTTGTGGTTGTGTGGGAACCCGTTTGGGGTATGGTTTTGATACTGCTTTCTTTGGTGCCATTTGGAGTTTGGATTTTGAGAATGGGATTTGAAAGGAATGGTGAATAAAACTGGAAAGAGAGAAAAGGATTTGCCGGAAAAGTTTTGCCGGAGATGGAAGAAGAAATTGCCGGAGAAAAGACTGTCGCCGGAGATGGGAGAATCGCCGGAGGAGAAGAGAAAAACAGAGAGGCCGGAAAAAATGAGAAAGAAAGAAGAGAGGAGAGAAGAAAAAGAGAAGGAATTCCCGGAATTCGGACGGTCGCGCGCGCGGAGTCGACTTGCCCTAGGCGAAGTCGACTTCGGTCCTTCTGGAGTCGACTTCGCCTGGAGGCGGAGTCGACTTCGACCCTAGCGGAGTCGACTTCGCTTCTGGAGGCGGAGTCGACTTGGCGTCCTTGGAGTCGACTTGACTCATCGACTTGATATTTTCCAATTTAATTTTCTTATTTATTTTTCCTAGTTTAGCTCTATCATCCCCATATCATTCCTAATCTTACAAAATGAATCTTTGGCTAGAGGTTTGGTAAAGATATCAGCAATTTGGTCTTCTGTTTTTACATATTCTAAGCACACATCATGATTTTCAACATGTTCACGAATAAAATGATGTCTCACATCAATATGTTTGGTTCTAGAATGCAATACAGGATTTTTAGTCAAACAAATTGCACTTGTATTATCACATCTAATAGGAATATCAACATAATCAATACCATAATCCTTTAATTGCTGTTTCATCCAAAGTAATTGGGCACAACAACTACCGGTGGCTATGTATTCGGCTTCCGCAGTAGATAGTGCAACACTTGTTTGTTTTCTTGAATGCCATGAAACTAGCATATGTCCAAGAAATTGACAAGTTCCACTGGTACTTTTTCTATCTACTTTATATCCGGCAAAGTCTGCATCCGAATAGCCGATTAGATCAAAGGTTGACCCCTTTGGATACCATAGTCCAAGGTTTGTAGTTTTTATCAAATATTTAAAAATTCTTTTTACAGCGAGTAGATGTGATTCTTTGGGACATGCTTGAAATCTAGAGCACATACAAACACTGAATAAGATATCGGGTCTAGAAGCAGTTAAATATAACAAGGATCCAATCATGCTTCTATAGAGCTTTTGATCGATACTTTTACCGTTTTCGTCCGTGTCGATCTTGATTGTAGAGCTCATTGGAGTGTTTGCCCCTTTGCTATTCTGCATTCCGAATTTCTTGAGCATTTCTTTAATATACTTGGACTGGTTCAAAAATATTCCTTCACTTTGTTGCTTGATTTGCAGTCCAAGGAAGAAATTTAATTCTCCCATCATGCTCATTTCGAATTCGCTCTGCATTATCTTAGAAAACTCTTGACAAAGTTTTTCGTCAGTAGCACCAAATATTATGTCATCCACATAAATTTGTACAATCAAAATATTTTTATTTTTGTACTTAATGAACAAAGTAGTGTCTACTTTCCCTCTTTGAAACTCATGATCAATCAAGAAACTATTTAACCTTTCGTACCAAGCTCTTGGTGCTTGTTTTAGTCCATATAACGCTTTGGTTAATTTATAAACATACTTTGATTGATCCTTTTCTTCAAAACCAGGGGGTTGTTCAACATATACTTCTTCATTCAAATAACCATTCAAAAATGCGCTTTTTACATCCATTTGAAACAATTTGAAGTTCATATGAGAAGCAAATGCTAGTAGGATGCGTATGGCTTCTAATCTAGCCACGGGTGCATATGATTCTTCAAAATCAATTCCTTCTTCTTGGGAATACCCTTTGGCTACTAATCTTGCCTTGTTTCTAATTACAAGACCGCTTTCGTCTAATTTGTTCCTAAATACCCATTTTGTACCAATGACTGTATGATTGTTTGGTCTAGGAACTAAATGCCATACATTGTTTCTTTCGAATTGATTTAGCTCTTCTTGCATTGAAATAACCCAATTTTCATCATTAAGAGCTTGTTCAATGGTATTTGGTTCAATTTTCGATACAAACGCATATTGGCCATAAACGTTTTGTTTTGATCTTCTAGTTTTTACTCCTTCATATATGTTTCCAATAACTTGTTCAATTGGATGGGCATTTTTAAACTTTAAATCAGTTGGAGGTTTGTAAGAGTCATTACCTTCACTTACCTCTTCCTCCTCTGGATTTTCTGGCTTGAGCTCGAGTTCCTTTGGTTGTTCTTTGCCTTTCGTCTCATCTGCATCACTTAGTTCATCCTCCTTTCTCGGAGTTTGGTTAAATTCATCAAATACAACATGTATGGATTCTTCTACAACTTGATTTCGTTTATTGAATACTCTATATGCTTTGCTATTTGATGAATAACCAAGGAATATAGCCTCATCACTTTTGGCATCTAATTTTCCCAAGTTGACTTTTCCATTGTTTAAAACATAACATGTACATCCAAAAACATGAAAATAAGATATATTTGGTTTCCTTCCTTTCCAAAGTTCATATGGAGTCTTTTTCAAGATTGCTCGAATGGTAACACGATTCAAAACATGACAAGCTGTACTCACAGCTTCACCCCAAAATTTCTTGGATAGATTGCTCTCATTTAGCATAGTTCTAGCCATCTCTTGTATAGTTCTATTTTTCCTTTCAACTACTCCATTTTGTTGTGGAGTTCTTGGTGCAGAAAATGTGTGGTAAATTCCTTTTTCATTACAAAATTCCATGAATCGTTTGTTTTCAAATTCGCCACCATGATCGCTTCTTATGGTCACAATAGTACTCTGTTTTTCATTTTGCACCAAATTCACAAAAGTTGCAAACATAGAGAAGGCTTCATCTTTACTAGCTAAGAGAATTATCCAAGTGAATCTTGAAAAATCATCAACTATGACAAATACATATTTCTTTCCACCAATGGTTAGAATGTCGGATGGCCCGTATAGATCCATATGTAGTAATTCAAGTGGCTTTGTGGTGGAAATTTCCTTTTTGGTAGAGAAAGGCATCTTGGGTTGTTTTGATAATTGACATGCCTTGCAAATTTTGTCTTTGTCATATTTCAACTTTGGTAATCCTTCTACCAAATTCTTTTTCCAAAGGGTCTTTATATTTCCCATGTTTACATGTCCAAGCCTTTTATGCCAAACCCATGGATCATTATCAATGGCCATAAGACATTGACCATTCAATTCATCAAGTGAAACCAAATAAACATTTCCATGTCGCTTACCACTAAACATGATATGTTCTCCATCAAATACATTACATATAGATGATTCAAACACAACTTTATATCCTTTATCACACAATTGGCTAATACTCATTAAATTGTGTTTGAGTCCTTCAACAAACAAAACATCTTCCATGCATGCATTTGAGGTACTAAGTATATTTCCTTTACCTTTAATTTTACCTTTTTCATTATTTCCAAAGGCAACCATTCCATCGTTGCAAGGCTTAAGTTTATGAAACAAACTTCTTTCACCGGTCATATGCCTTGAACAACCGCTATCCATGAACCATTCATTGTTTGCCTTTGCCTTAAAACATGTCTGAAAAATAAGGAAATGAATCTTATCTTTTTGGTACCCATTTTATGGGTCCATTTGGGTTAGTAATAGAATCTAATCTAAGTTGATCTAACTTTGAAAGCCCAAATCTTGTGTTTCTTGGAACCCAAACTAATTTAACACCATGGTCATATAGTTTCTTAAAATTACATTTGTAAGTTTTATGACCCA
The DNA here is from genome assembly GCA_030490835.1 of Annona cherimola. Classification (NCBI taxonomy): domain Eukaryota; kingdom Viridiplantae; phylum Streptophyta; class Magnoliopsida; order Magnoliales; family Annonaceae; genus Annona; species Annona cherimola. Next base: position 79,522,689 of record CM059974.1, read on the forward strand.
TCTTATTGCAGAAATTACAAGCCAAAGGTAATCTTGGAGTAGGTCTCCAAGCATGCAAAGGTTCAATCATTGGTCTTCTAGTCCACTTAAAATTTTTCTTTTGTGGCTTGTATATAGATGCATTTTTAGTTTGATTTTTCTCAAGTATTTGTTCATTTGATTTGCTACTTTCTCCTTGCTCAAATGTATGATACCCAAGACCTCTTTTATGTGTTTGGGAGGTCATATTCAGAAACATTTTAACACTTTCTCCTGGATTAGAGAACTTAGCTAATGATTCATTTAATGATTTGTTCTCCATTTTCAGCAATTCAGTTTCATCTTTCAATTTGACTAATCTTTCTGCAAGTTTACCATTTACAATTATTGTTGCATCACATTGTCTCTTCTTAATTGTAAACTTGCTTCCTAATTTCTTCATTTCTTCATATAATGAATCATATGCAGTTTGTAGTTCATCTAATTCAGTACATTTGAGGCATTCATGAGAGGAAGAATAACTTGAATTAGAAAGGGAGAGTTTGGAACTTACCTCTTCATTGCTTGTGTCTTTTGTTGAGGTAATTTGTTCTCCTTGCTCGATTTGTGCCATGCAGCAAATTCTTGCACATTCTTCCGCCTCTACGTCATCGGTTGAGAAGCTACTCGTCGTAGATTCTTCATCATTTACGTACATGCCTCTTCCTTTGTATTTCTGGAATCTTCTATTGTTCCCTCGATCCTTTCTTTGTTCTTTTCCCTTGTTTTCTTCGGGAGTTGGACATTGAGCCTGCATATGTCCCGAACCGCCGCATCGGTAGCACTTCGTTGGTTCTTTCTTCTTCTCTTGGGGAGTTCTTTCTTTGAAGCTTCTGAAATTTTTGCCTTTCCTCACAAATTTTCTGAATCGTTTTGTGAGTAGAGCAATCTCGTCGTCATTTTGAGAAGAAGATGTGTCATCGGTGTCTTGTGCGGCTTTTAAGGCAATTGCTCTTTTGCCCCTGTGTTGATCTTCATTCCTTTTCTTAATTAGCTCATGTGACATAAGTGAGCTAATTAAGTCTTCAAGCTTCAGCGTGTTGAGGTCTTTGGCTTCTTCAATTGCAGTGATCTTTGGAGTCCATGATTCGGGTAGAGCTCTTAAAATCTTCATGACCTGCTCAGATTCAGATATTGCTTTTCCAAGACCTTTTAAAGCATTAGTAATCTTAGAGAATCTAGCAAACATTTCAGAAATATTTTCTGTTTCTAACATTCTAAAGTTCTCTAGTTCTCCAATCAAAATATTCCTTCTCGTCCCTTGGACTTGAGAAGTTCCTTCATAGATAGAGGTTAGCGTATCCCATATTTCTTTGGCGGTCAAGCAAGAGGATACTCTATCATATTCAGAAGCATTAAGAGCACAAAATAAAGAGTTCATAGCTTTGGCGTTGCTCTTAACAGTTCTTACTTCCTCATCAGTCCATTTGGAAGCTCGTTCATCGGTAGGCAATATTACTCCATCTTGGATAGCAATCCAAGAGTCCATATCGGTAGCCATGATGAGTTGCTTCATACGAAGCTTCCAATATCCAAAATTGTTCCCATCAAACAACGGTGGCCTTGTAAAGGATTGGCCTTCAGCAAATGCGGGAACGGAAGTAGATTGGGATGCCATTTCAATAAGATCTCTTTGATAAACTCAAAGACCTGCTCTGATACCACTTGTTGGTCCCGAGTTGATGGCTAAACCCAAGAGGGGAGGGGTGAATTGGGTTCTTTAAAATTTCTTTGATAATTTCAAATATCTTAACCCCTTGAACAAGTTAATCCCCTTTTTAAGCAAACGGAGAGCAAATAAGATAAAGCAGTAGAACACAAGATTTATAGTGGTTCGGGCAAACCTTCCCTACTCCACTCTTCCAAGCTCACACTTCGTTGTGACTTGGGTTCCACTATGTATTCCACGAATACACTTAGAGTCACCGCTCTCTTCTAGATTCAAAGCTCTAGGGGGCATACACAACTAGAGCCACTTGCTCTCTTCTAGATTCAAAGCTCTAGGGGGCATATACAATTAGAGCCACTTGCTCTCTTCTAGATTCAAAGCTCTAGGGGGCATATACAATCACTTGCACAAGTAGGTGATGAGTCTCACTCCAATCACACCTTACTTTGCATACACTTGATCTTAGCTATCCAAGCTAAATCAAGATTTATACAACCAAATAAAGAAATGAATAAAAACTACACTTTACAGATTTGTGTAGGCAGTTTTGAGCTCGAGGAAGAAATCAAAAGTAGCTTGAATGATGATTGTTGAAGCAACTTGCAGTTTGAGGCTCTCTCTTCCTTTGAAACACTCAAATATGGAGAAAAAGTATTTGAAAGTCTTTCTTGTACTTCTTTTCTCTCTTTGATCTTTAGAGTAGTGTCTCTTTTTTTTCTCACGTTCATTTAAATGCCCTTTTATAGATTGAGGAAAATATGAACGTTGTAGAAGTGGTTGGCGTGCAATAAATGAACTCCAACGGTCAAAAATTTGACCGTTATACTCCAAGTCGAAGATGAAGTCGACTTGGCCTGCGACTTGGCTTCCAAGTCGTACATGGAGTCGACTTGGCCTGCGACTTGGGTTCTTCAGAATCTCAAGTCTGAGACTTGGGTCGTCTTGGCTTTCAGACTTCAACTCAAGTCGATCCTGAAGTCGACTTGGGTTGCGACTTGGCTTGGTCTATTGCAGAAACGCCTTGATCTTCTTGAAATGTCTTGATTCTTGCAAACCATTTGAAAGCTTTGAGTTCTTGCAAAATATATGTATGTTCCTTGCTTTGCTTTGGACTCACTTGATCATCATGACTTGGATTTTACTCCATTTGGAATCTAGCTTGAAGATTTGCTTTGAGCTTGATAGACTTGATTTGAATGTAGAACATGATTCTTAACTTTGAAGTTTGACTCATTTGTTTTTCATCTTGATTCCTTGGACTTGAGTGATAAATCCTCTTGAATATCTTGAAAACAGCATCTTTGAAAGTTTGAACATCTCAAGTCGTGGATGGAGTCGACCTGGTCTGCGACTTCACCCAAGTCGCATCTGGAGTCGACTTCGTTTGCGACTTCGTTATGTTCGTTCCCACTTTTCAGCTCTGGATACTCCAAGTCGATGCTGGAGTCGACTTCGTCTGCGACTTGACTTCCCAAGTCGCAAGTGGAGTCGACTTGACTTGCGACTTCACCTGTTGCCTTTTGGGATTCATTCTCAAGTCGATATTTGAGTCGACTTTGGGATCGACTTCACCCAAGTCGAAGTCCAAGTCGACTTGGAGATCGACTTGACCTCTTTGCTTTCCTTAAACATTTGTCAAACATGTTAGTACTTTTTATATACTCAAATAAGTTCTTGTTAATCATCAAAACTCAGTCTTTGGTTAATTTAAATTATTTTGAACATTGTTTCCAACACAAACGGCTATGATTTAGCCAGAAACTTCGGTAACCTCTAGCCTAATATGTTCAGTATGCATCCCTATTATTAGTATTTTTGAAAGATATATACAGCTAATGTATGCTGCTTGTGGCATTAAATTGGAACTAAAGGGCTGATTTCCAACAATCGTCGTTGGAATAAAAATTTCAGTTTCAAGTACCCTTCTTTAAGGATGTGAATGACCCATCAAACAATTATCGAATTGCATAAAAATTTACAGTCATATAGTATAATGATCCAAAAATAAATTCTAATCAATAGATTACTAAATTATATTCAAAGAACAAATAAAAAATGGACTTAAACTTGCTGAAAACTAGACTACACTGCGTAGGTAGGAATTTTGGTATTTAGGGAACTCGAGCACATAAAATGCCCAAAAGTCCTATAAATGGGCAAAGACATAGATAAACATGTATATATTGATGTCATATAAGTATTTCCATTGACTTATATGGAAACATTTTGAGGAAACTGTTAAAAAATCCCACAACTACATAATGATGTATTTTAATATCTTAGTTTTGATGATTTCGATTGAATAGGTAAATGATGTCCAAAACTTATGCCACCTGAGGGTTAGAAGTTGGATCTATTTATTTTCAAAGGTCAATGATAGCGTTTTAAAATTCATTAAGAAATAAAAGCAACTTGGCCTGAAATAGGGTTGCTTGAACATGCAAGGAAGAAAGTCAAATCTGAACTCAACTTAAGTTCATTGTTTGGCCCAATAAACTCGTTCCAATTTCTATGAAATTTTGTAGATATATAGTCCTACTTATGAACTAGAAAACCTCCAAATTTGATGCCAATTTGAGTTTCCTAAGCTTCTCAAATAGTAACATCAAAAAGGACAAAAAATTATGAAATTTAAAGTGCAAGAATTGAAATTTTAGAATTTAATGCAATTGGATGTATTGATTTTGACACTTATAGGTTTGAACATCCTTAAATATATAATATGAATGATTTTTCAAAGTTTTGAATGAATTGTAATTCGTTTTAAAAAAATTGGGGTAAAATAGAAATATTAAAAAAGAGGGTTGTTTCTTTAATTTTTCAGAAATATTGAAATTGTATAAAATAAATAAAGAAAATGATTCAAGTATGAAATTTATTAAATTTAGGCTTTTGAATTAACTAACTCGGAGTTATATACATATCAAGATAGTGTTAAATAATCATTTAGACCAAAAAATGTAAAGTCAATGTATGGATTTAAATTATATAAAATACAAGAATGTAAAATATGAAGAACATATATGAAAGTACGAAAGATATATATGATCTTTCATAAATTATCCTTTTCACTTGTTTAGAAAAAAGCAAAAGAAGGTTGAGGAAGGAGTCTAACATTATAAGGTAGACAAGCAAAGCTTTTGAAATCATTTATTTTAAAATATTGAAATGTCTTGTAATTTCTTTTATTATGATGTTTTTATATTTATTTAAGGATGGTCATCCCCATAATATGTTTTGGAAAATATTTTTATTAACTTGTCTTTTTAGATGGTTATGTAAAATTTTCTTAGCTTGAAAAGAAAGCAGAATGATGAATGTGATTATTTCTAAAAAATTATGCTAGCATGTGTATGACGCACGATGCACAAAGGCACAGGTCCATTTTAGAAGTGCAAGCGGACTAAATTCTCCATCTAATGTGACCAAGTCACAAATACAGCCCAAAGGCTAGCAATACACTTCCTAAAATAAGGAGTAGACGTACTAATGGTCGCTTATCTAGTATACCATCCAATGACAGTGTAAAGCATGTATGTGAAATATGCATTTGCATATGCATTTATTGGGAAATGTTAAATGTTATGTTGAAAATGTTTTCTTTAATAAAAAATCTTACTTATTAAGTCTAGGACTCACGTTTTATTTTTTCAATCCTAGACATGTAGGGTAAAGCTTAAGTAAAGATGTCTCAGTTTAAAGCCTCTTGAAATTATACTGTTCTTGTATACTTTGTGTGTTTAGATACCCAATAAAGGATTAGTCTTACATAAGTACAGGATATAAATAGAACTAATAATGTATTATATTTTAATGTTTTTGAAATATCATGTAATTACAATTCTAAGTGTCTGAATGTTTATAAAATGAAATAAGAACAATTAAATTGTAGATTTCGTTGCTTAAAAAGGGACACAATCCTAATCACAATTTACCAGCTAAATGATTCTAGTATAAGATTAGTATTACTAGCTACCTCAATTTCAGGTTGCCATAGAGCTTAAGCTGGGTCATATTGATTCCAAATTGAGGCAGATTATGACAAGTATAAGTTTTATAGTTTTGGATTGTAGTATTTGAGATCAATGTATATGTGAGTTATATATTTGTATGTATTATATGATGAGTAATGAGTTGTATATCATATATTCGGATGTGGTTCATAGATCTATGGCTCGTAGAGGTTATATTAATGTATTTGTGGCTTGCTAATATGTATTTTACTTCTGCTGTGGGTGGTAGTCTTGTTTCTATATATAGATGTGAGATGCGAATGATAGAACAATTGTAGTTTAATTGGTTTTTGCTGTCATATGTCTAATTGATGAATTAGTTGTGGATATCTAAGATTGCCACATGAATTTTTATATACATATGGTCCTTAACTTTCAAAATTATAACATATTCTGTTAGATGTTATCACATCTCTGTCGTAGCGACCGCTGGTCCAAGGTGGTGACCAATGGGGCGCTACAGCTATACAAAAATGTTTGAATGAGCTTTAAAAAAATAGAGGCAAGTCACCAACTATAAAAATGTGTTATAATATATTATCATTTTAAAGGCAAGCAAGACATTTGTGAGCTACGACTATTTGAACACCTGAAATGCTTATCAGTCGCGCTTAGTACTTATGGCGAAATGACCCCAAGAAGCCGAATAAAGTGCTTGTGAATACTCTTATAGATGAGCATATTCGCCTCTCTTCTTGATAGAGATAGTAAAGTATGATGCCACCATTTCATTTATAGATGACGATTTGCTAATACAAGATCCTAACCATGACCAACCTCTCTTTGTCACTAGCCATTCGAAAGAAGAGGAGATCAACAAAGTCATGACCAATGTTGGTTCATTGGACAACATTCTTCTGTTCCATATGTCAAGCTATTCACAAGTGCATAAGTCGCAGCCTATAGTATATTAAATATTGATCCCACGAGGAATTGGGAAAACTCAAGACTTTGATAATGTAGCTACTTTGAAACGAATTGAATTGTTGAATGAATTTTAAAAAGTAATTAGAAAGAAAATTTTAACTAAATCTAAGCAAGTGAGCAAAGTTTAGAATCAAGGGTAAAAGAAGTCTAGGATCTAGGATTTCAAAAGTGATTTTTCTATAATGGATATCTAACTTGTTTAATCTGGATAATTTATATTAAAGGTAAACAAACCATGATTTAATCTTACATCCACTTTCAAGGCATAAAAACATATCCTAACCTTTTACAGCCACCTATTTTCATGGGATTATAACGATTAGAACCCATTAATCTCTATAAACGTTCATAGAATTATTCCAAGGTGTTAGACCTATTTTTGTAGTTAAGACTCCTAAATTTAACATTTTAATTGTCCTATATTAGATTTTTACCTTTTGATTTTTTCACCAAATATATGAAATCATGGGGAAGTCTGATCTCATATACTAGCAAGTGTTAGCAATCTCTTCGCAAGTACATGGGTCGTAGATTATAATATATAAAATACTTATCTCACAGAAAATTCAAAACTTAAGACTTTGTTTTCTAAAACTTAATAACCAAAATTAAAAGAATAGGATAAGAATAAGGAAGGAAATAGATACAAGAAAGTTGATCTTAAGAACGTAGAATGGAGAGTAGAAATCATGGGATAGAGCACCTAAAATCTAGGATTTTATATGCATCTTCTACAACGGATATATGGTGTGTTCACTTTATCCAAATATTGTGTTAAAGGAGAGCTAACCTAAAATTCAAAATGTAGTGTACATATATGATAAATCAAAGTCCATGGATGGGCCCAGAATCATACAAAAGTGAGGGGAGAAAAGTAGGAAAAAAGAAATGGAAAAGAAAAATGAGAAAGATGATGTAGAGCCAAGTAGGTAGTCTTCTCTTCAACTCTTTTGTGAAATTTCTTACCTATTCTTCCTTCTTTAAGTAGGTAGTCTTCCTTCTTTGTGTATTGTGAGCTTGTGGATGAAATTCGTTGTGATTTAGGGTCTGTATAGGAAAAAGATGAATAATACTTGAATAGTGGTTGTAGCTTGGCATGACACACATGTGGGGACAATTCTTGGTAAGAAATGGTGGTGGGATTTTGTTGATAGAGAGAGAGAGAGAGAGAGCGACCTTTCTAAGTCATACATATTTGTGGTCTTTATGCTGAGATATCAGCACCAACATCAATATGAGAGGACCTTTCCAAGCTATATACTTTGACGTGATATTAGTGATGTGGTATTGACCTTAGTATTAATGTGAGAGAGTGATATTTCTCAGCTATATAATTGATGTAGTTGACCTTGGCCACTGTATCAATGTGAGAGAGGTGTTCCAAGACAATGCCTTCAAAGGCTTAGGATCTAGGATCAATGTAAGAGATGCCTCGAGCTAAATACACCATTGTCTATTATTTAGGTGTAATCCTATCTTATATGGAGAGCGTAATTTAGTTGAATTGTGCAGTGGTAGGCATTGTATGGGATACACCCATACATGCATTAGATATTGTATTATTGATTTAAAATGCATTTGTCAATTTTATAGTACTTATTGACCTTGCCCAAGCTCATTTTTGTTTTGTATTACTGTTTTTAGATGATAGACATATAAGTGCAAATGTGGAGCAAGTTGACGACCCATAGAGGTGTCTTTATCTGGTTACTGTTGAATATGAGAGAACCATATACGAAGGTGACAAATTTAAATCTAGTTCTCTCATACGCATTTGATATATTTTAGAGATGATTATTGGCATCTATATCTATTTTGTGGATATTTCATAGAGATGTTTACGCATGTTATGGAAATACATGTATTGGGATTTTATTTTTGTGGTATTATAGTTGTATATATTCCCTCTCAATTAATTTTTCTTTCCATTTGTAGTGGGTGTGGTTGTATATGGGTGCAGATCCCCATGTTATAAGGGAGACTCGCTCAAGTTTTCATGAAATTTCTGATGTAGAATATTTAAATTTTAGTGTGTTTGGAAAATGATAAAACTTTTGGATGAAAAATTTTTGAATTAGGAAAAAATGATATAATATGATAAGGGTAATGATGATGAATAAGGAGAATAAAGTTCAAATAGATAGATTAATTGTATTGGTAGTTGCAACAATGATTAAAAAGTATGGTAATTGTATTAAAAAATGTGAATAAATAATTAAAAGTTAAGAGTAATTATAGCGAGTAAAAGGATTTGGATTGAAAAGTTTTTATTTAAAAGATTTTATACTAAAACAAACACACCATACCTTTCTTGTTATGGATTGCACAAATTTTCTTCATTTCCGGCCTCATACAATAGATCTTGGTTTGTCATAGTGTCTTCTTCTAGCTTATCAACTAGGTAGGGCAGCGGGGCATGTAGTGGGTGTGGTTGGATATGGGTGCAGATCCCCATGTTATAAGGGAGACTCGCTCAAGTTTTCATGAAATTTCTGATGTAGAATATTTAAATTTTAGTGTGTTTGGAAAATGATAAAACTTTTGGATGAAAAATTTTTGAATTAGGAAAAAATGATATAATATGATAAGGTAATGATGATGAATAAGGAGAATAAAGTTCAAATAGATAAATTAATTGTATTGGTAGTTGCAACAATGATTAAAAAGTATGATAATTTTATTAAAAAATGTGAATAAATAATTAAAAGTTAAGAGTAATTATAGCGAGTAAAAGGATTTGGATTGAAAAGTTTTTATTTAAAAGATTTTATACTAAAACAAACACACCATAACTTTCTTGTTATGGATTGCACAAATTTTCTTCATTTCCGGCCTCATACAATAGATCTTGGTTTGTCACAGTGTCTTCTTCTAGCTTATCAACTAGGTAGGGCAGCGGGGCATTACAGAACGAAACCATTTATTTTTTATTCTTGCAATTTTGACCACGAGGATTCCTTTTGGACTCTTCAACCGCACAGGCCAAACGGCACTTAAACGCAAGGATTTAGCATAGGGTGGACGCAGGGCACAATCGATACTGCGGCCTTGAAATTGGCAGAACACGTGGAGCTCATGGAATGGCAACTCAAAATTCGCTTGCCCGATTCGATCCATACTCTCTCCACCTCCAGCTTTTCAGCATTTGCAGGGTGGGACGAGGATTTCATTGGATGGGCCAGACACTGGGAAGGGAAAATTTTCCACTGCTAGATTTAAACAAATTTTACAAAAATAAAAATAAGCAGTTTAACCTGAAAATGGAGAACCAAATCCAATGGCATAAAGACAATCTCAGTCACCCAGATCTCCATTTTGATGTTCGTATACTCAAAAGGCATATGAAACAAACAAAAGTAACACTATCATAGGCATTGAAAAAACACTCTTGTATCAGATTACAGTAGAAAAAGGAAACAACATGCTGGCTACAAGATCTCTCTCCTTCTATCCACATCTTATTAAACTAAATGAACTCATCTCCAGAAGATTGATGCCGGAAAGGAAAGAAAAGAGAGAACAATATTGAAGATTTTTTTTTTTCCAAGGGGAAAATATTTACATGAAAAAATGTTGAAAATTAGAGGGAAGTTACATACAGTTGTGTGAGAATTTGAGTTAATTGCTGCAGCTGCTGCTACTTATGGATGTTGCATTCTAGCAGGTAATGGTGATCATATTTGAGATACTTGTTCCAGTAGTTTCTGTAATTACCAATGGCGATTTCCAACCAGGGTTTCTTGTTTCCATCATAATGGATGACCGCGGCAATTTCAATGTCTTTCTTCTCCACACCTGAATTATGACCAAGTCCATGGATGAGCCACCTCGGATCAAGAGCTACAGTCAGGTCATAGAAAATGACTAGACTGAGTGGCAAGCTCCCTTCTTTCCATAGTTGCTTCCCTTTGCCCTGTAAAGCATATGCTTAGTAAAAATGGAATAAAATGTTAAATTTTATGCCATCAAGCAATGACTCATCTGTAGATGAATCACTCACCAATTGTAACCACATATGATAGATAGATGTCAGATCCTGCTGCCTCCATTCATGCAGATCAATCACATTCATCCCAAATGCCCATGTGCAAGCATTGATGTCGAATCTCTTTGCAATGGTTGCATCTGAAAAATCGAGAAACATACCCATCCGTTTGGAAATCTCACTGTTACCACATGTCTCTACTGCTGCATTCACTTTTCCCTTCATATCAATACTCCAGAGCCCTCTCAGATCCCTCTGCACCACCACATCATGATTGAGGAGGACAATCTTATCCAATGCAGGAAAGACCTCCGGTAAATAGAACCGGAGGCGGTCCAAGATGGGCATATTTTGTGGATCAACAGAATTTGTCTTCTTCGATAATGATCTGATGCTAGCATGCAGCCAATTAAATTGAGTCATACACTTAACTTCAGTTGTGGCATCACCAGGGGGGTTGGCCAAAAACCACATTGTTATAGCTGGGAGGTGTTGACAATCAGTCACCACATGAAATACTGTTTTTTCTGGCTCCTGCAGAAGAATTAAGTGCTTGATATAAGTTTTTGAAGAATCTTTACGCAGGTGTGGTGCAGGGATTAAAAGATCACTATGTATGTTATCATGACAGATGATTATTGGATTATGACCTGTGAGATGAAGAAACAAGCACGATGGAAATTATGAGGAAGATGAGCTGTTACAGTAATCATAGTCAATTGAAGATATTTGCTTCAACAGATTAATTATATCTTACACAAGATAGCATGTCTTGGACTTTCCAAACTCGCGCAATAAGATGTGCAATTGCACACTCAAAATTTGGAAATTTTTTTGAAGTCCAAATATTTTTTGAATTTTACAGTAAATTTATCTTTATCAGAGAAAGGTAACCATCCTATGTAACCAGCATGAGATAATCTCATTCAGCTGGGTTAGTACTTTATTTTAAAATATATATTTTTAAATCCAAATAAATAATAATATTCATCTATTTCATATCTATTTAAGATTCCAAAAATACATTTAAACCATCACATGTTATGTATTCATTTTTGTAGTCCAGTAGTTATATATGCACACTAAAATCATTTCGAACTTCTTTAAAGATATAGGCTTCTGATATGATCTATACATGTTACATATTCATTCTCATAGTTTTTAAATTATTTTGAATTATTTAAATATATAGACCTCCGATATATTTGATTTTTGGAATCTTAAATAAGTATGTGTAGATGAATAGTATTATCTGTTTGGATTTAAAAAAAGATTTTTAAACAAAAAAGAACAACATTCATCTATGCATTCTTAACAAAGATTCCAAAAATCAAATAAAATTTACAAGAGATTATTCCATGCAACCAGTTCCATATGATTTGTTCCCATCTAAGAAATAATTTGGAGGCAAGTATCTAAAATAAACAAATTTTATATTCGTAGTTAGAATAAAAGTCTTTATCATTTAGTTGATCTCAAAAAAAGAATATCCTAGCTATAACACAAGTTAGTACATAGGCAGTGCCATCTACTCACACATCTCAAAATATGTCAGGACTAGAGTTTCCATCAAGTATCTTAGGAAGAAATCTTGACCATGCGACTTTTGTTTTGCTAATTTAATTATGAATTCCACAAGCAAAAAGATGGTGACTGAACCTACCTATGAAATTTGCTAATCCTAAAGATGAGATATAGATAGGGAAAATCTAAGAAATAATATTTTTTGCCCTTGATATTTTTAAGGGAAAATTCATCTTATACCTACAACATTGCCCCTAATTCCTAATATGCTGATAATGTTTTAAAAATTTCTCTTATACGTATAACATTTCATCCTAAATTCCTATCACACCCATGAAGTTAAAATAACAATTAATTATCCCAATAGAAAGATGAGTTTGCCCCTCTATAATTTCTTAACTGAAACGTTTAACCCTAATATGACCATTAATATTGGTAGATCATTAGTTCGTGACATCAGATAATTCAGATATCATATTACAGCTGAATTGATTTAATTAGGAAAATTTTGAAAGGGTAAAATCATCTTTTAAATATAGTAGTTAACGGTTGTTTGGAATGCATAAGTATGATAGGAATTTAAGATGAAATGTAATAGGTATAAGAGGAATTTTTGAAATGTTACAAGGAACTAGGGGTAAATGTTGTGAGTATAAAAGGAATCTTCTCATTTATAAACAAAATGTTTACAGTCAAAGTGATATATTTTCATATATAAACACTGACAAAAGTTTCTACATGCAGTTAACTTTTTAAAGCCAAATGTAAATATTACCAGCATCAGTGTTGACATCCATACTAGATTTTCAATTTTCTTTATTGTGTTAGGCCACCCTAGCACTAAAATCTTTAGTGCCAAGGTTTGACCACTTATTTTTGCACCCAATACATGTGTTTCGCTGGCTTTTTGGAGCTAGAGTCTTTAGGCCAGAGCATAACCCACTTTTTTTTTTCCCCCTTCTCAAATGAGTTTTGTTGTCTTCTAGGGAAGCACAGCCTAACACTAGGTGTAGCTCTTTCGAAAAATATAAAAACCACCCCATTTGAATAGGGACAATGGCTTCTTCCTCAAGAATAATATGTATAAGATAAAATTCTCTAGAAACAGATGCCCTAATAGCCATAGGACCGAAATGCTCCTCTTGATTTCATAATTATTCAACACTTGACATAGGTTTCATCTGAGAGTTCGGTTTTTATGAGAGAGTTCTTGATTTTGAGGCTCTACCTTACTTATTTTAAGCTCTAATTCATCACTACTACTGGATTTTCTTAGAATTTTCTTTCGAGTTTTGAAGTAACAGTGGAAATTTTTTAAACATTAAATGAGTCAGGGCTTCACTTGTGTGCTTAAGAAGTTCCTTTCAATCTACTTATTTGTTTGAGTACATTCTGATTAAGGAGATTTAAGCTATGGGGCAGGTATCATTACTTTCTGTTTTAATTTTGAAACTGATGACCGAATTTCAACAATTGTTGCTAAATTACCTGAATTTTTGAATGCTTTGATACCTAGCCACATGGAATTCAATGATTGGTATTTGTTGAGTGTTGATTTAGTTCTGTCTAAATTTCCTTGACTATTTGAAATGATTGTAAAATCTTTGTGAAAAATACTGAAATCAGTGTTTCTGTTATAGAAATGTTGTTTTAGGTTTAAAATTTCAGCAAACATCCAGTAGGAAACCCAGTTGGGGTGCAATGGGCGCTGACCTGTTCCCATTACACAACCAAGCAAAACAGCCATAGAATCTCTACTATGGACCAGTACAAAATCTTTCCAGTCTGTTGAAAAAACTGGTAGCAACTCTCTCGTCCCCTACCTCAGACTATTTCCCCATAGGCAACCAAAAATAATATTACTTAACTATCACTATTTTTAGCAAACTATAGATGGCAACAAGTGATATAGAATTTTGGCTGCAAGTAATATGAAATTTAGTTGCATTTGAGTATATGCCATAATGCCACCTCTCTTAAGAAGCCAAATAAATATTTGTAACCAAATTCATATATATGCAGCCAGAATTGTGTTTTATGTGACAAAAAAAATTGGCAACATTTAAGATAATAGTTATAGTTAGTCATTCGTGTTTCACCAGGTGAAATTGTATAGCCAAATGACAGATATCTATGAAGATATCAATAAGTTATAATTCAATGGAAGGAGTTCCACTGAATTCAATTAACGAAACATTTTATTTTAGGCCCACTTTGATGAGCATTCTCATACTTTTACATATGTTATTATATATTTTTAAAAGATACAACATACATAAAAGTTCATTTGAACTGATTTTTGGTATCATAGTTGAACAAATAATATTAAACACAATGATAGTATCACATTTTGATTTAGTCAGTTGAAATCGAGAGGTTCCATGAATTCAATTCATTGAGAGTGGTTCTGTCTAGTTGGTTCTCGACTCTTAAGAAGTTTTGTCATTATGTTTAAAACAAAAGAAGAGAGAATATTTAAGGAGAATGATGACTTTAAGAGTGAGAAGGATGACAATAAAAAAATGGGAAAGGATAATAGAAATAGATAAGAATAGAACAGTACTTTTGTATTATATTTTTATTGTCATTCCATCCTATTATTCAACCCCAAAAGCACTATGTTATTTTTAGTTTTCTTGATCTTTTCTATTGAGAGAACTTTAGATTGTAGATTTGATATTCAATTTTCCTATTACTTGATCAAATGAAACCTAAATTAATTAAATATTATTCTAATTGCAAGGGAACTCTAGATCAAGATTTTGTTTTCCTATTATTTTAGAGAACTCCAGATTATATACATGATAATCAGTTCTCCCCATCACAACTTTTTATTTCAAATAAATGTTCACAATGGCAGCAGTCAAATGGATAATCTGAAAGTGAAAAAAATAACTGATAAGATGAAAGAAAGCAAGCTAAGGTGGTTTCGCCATGTTAAACAGAGGCTTGAAATAGCATCAGTTATGAGAGTTAAATTTATTTCAAATAGAAAACAGTAAGAGAATGAGAGGAAAACTCATAAAAACATAGATGGAAGTAATTAAATAAGACATGAAAATATTAAAGATTATTGAAAACTTAACTATTAATCATCAGGAATGATGTAGCAGATTCCATGCAGTTGACCCTACCTAGCTGGAAAATAGCTTATGATGATGATAATAAAATTTTCCCAATGACATGTTATTAGTAATAGATTTTTAAAATTTTCTATTATTCAATGACATGTTATAAGTAATATATTTTAAAAAATTTTATATTGCAAAGTCATAAGGGTTCTAAGCCTACAAAACTATTTTCAAGAATTAAAATTTATGGAACCTCTCTATTTGGGGCCCCACATTGATTTTTATATGAAATTCATTCCGCGCATTACATTTAAAATGATTTGTTTATTGGAAAATGATCCTGTACACCCTCCTGTTACTTAGCTAATTAACAACCTTGTGCATTTTATATTTTTTATACTTCTTATTTTTACATTTTGAGGTGAGAATAGGAATTTTTTGTTCATATACCAAAAATGTTACTTTTTTGGATCCTTGTATATATTTTTTTACATAATTTCAAAAATAAAAATTTAAACATTTTTCATGTGCAAAGAGAGTGACATGAGTGAAATATTTTATTTTCGAAAATTTGCAAGAAATATGTAGAAGAATTCAAAATTGATAAATAGTGATATATGAACTAAGTATATATGAGCCTTCGAAAAAATGGAAGAAATATAAAAATATATAAGATACATGAAGTAGTTACTTAGGTAAGTAATAGTATAGGATAATTATCCTTGTGTAATTAGGAAATTATGATCCATTAAAATAAAAGGTTCGTATGGATCCTATCTAATAAAAGTGTAGAACCAAATGGGCAACCTAACAAAATTGTTTGATTTATACACTAATTTCAAAATCGTTAATTCAACATCTAAAGCATCTAAAATATTTTTCCCCAACAGATGAATGATTATAGAAATTATTATTATAATAATTAAATGCAGTATGACTATATCTAAGGGTGCATTTGGCAATGAGAACAAAATGGAAAAAATGTAGGAAAATTTTTGACAACAAGAGAGAATGATGTGATGTGATAGGGGTATATATTAGAATTGAAAAAAGAATGATAAAATAGATGAGGAAGTTGTATAAAGAATATTGAAAATAGATAATAATGAGAAAAGTAGGATAGTTAAGTGGTTAAATACGTCAAATAACATCATAAGTAGTGTGGAAAGGAGTTCAATCAATTTTTCTTTTCCTCAATATCGGACATACCCTAATAATTTTCTTTCAATATTTTTGCATGATTATATATTTTTAAGTACGTAAGGCTCCACTTAGAACTCCAATTGAAATAATGTGAACATATGACCACTTAGATATACATTTCATCATCAAGGTGGACGTCAAATGGAAACGTTTTATGTTTAAATTCATGAAAATATTTCCACAAGATTGGACCCTATTATAAATTATCATCATTATTAGCTGTTTTCACCTATGTGGGGTCAATTGCATGGATTCTATTGCGTCATTCTTGACGACCACAAGCGAAATTTTCAATAATCCTTAATACATTCATATCTTATTTAAATACCTCCATCCAATTTTTATGGACCTTCATCTCATTTTGTTACCGCCTTCTATTTAAATAAACTCGACTTTCCTAGTCAGTGTCATTTTAAGCCTCCATCTAACATGCCCAAACCAACTTAATATGTTTTTCCTTATTTTATTACCTATTAACTCCACTTTTAGGTTATCTCAGATTACTTAATTTCTAATTTTATCTTTTTTCTTGTTCCATCACTCATCCACTTTAGCGTTCTCATTTATACCATACACATTTTATATGGTGTAATGACCCCATATGGCCTCCCATGTGGCTAGCCATTTGCATGTTTTTTCACAAAATTACCATCCTAAGTATATTTAATTAATATATCGAGTTTTACTATTTTTGCAGACTTATATGTATTCTCTTAATTTCAAATATAAGGGTATCTTAGTCATTTTTTAAGGCTAAAAATCATTAAAATTCCCTTGATGTCTGAAATTAAAAAAAAAATGCATACACACACCAAAAATAGTAAAATTTTATATATGAACTAAATACACTAAGGATAACAATTTTATGAAAAAATCTAAAAAAAATTTAAAAAAAAAAATGCTTCAGCCACATAGGAGCTCCAATATAGCTGGCCATTAGATTCAAGTTTCTTCTATATATATATTATGTTCTTTAATTATCCAACATTCAGCTCCATATACCATCTGTAATCATTGTCTTATCAAATTTTCTTTTAATTTAATTAAAACTTGATGGTCACATAAAATTCCTAAAGTATTTGATCATTTCTTACATCCTACTTAGATTCTATTTATCATATCTTTTTCAATTTCCCTATTTTCTTGAACCATCAATCCTATATATTTATTAGTTATTTGTACTATTTGGTTTGAAATCTTAATTGGCTTCTCACCTAAGTGCTTGCTAATATTAAAGTCGCATTTTGTACATGTACTTTGTATAACCAATTCTAAAACCATTTGATTCTAGAGCATCTTTCCACTTATTCAATTTCAAATTTACTTATTTTCTAACTTCACCTATTAGGACAATATCATCTGCAAATAACATCACTGTGATACTTCTTTTAAATGTCTAGTAAATTCATTTATAGCCAAAGTCAAAAGGTTAAGACTTAATGTTGAGCCTCGATGCAAACATATTGAAATTGGAAAAGCATTCGTATCTCCATTTATAGTCTTCCCATTATTTGTAACACCCTCTCATATATATCTAATGATATTAATATATTTGTTGTTAATTGTTTTCTTTTCCATCACTTGCCATGTTAATTTTTTAGGACCCAATCATATGTTTTTTCTAAATCAATAAAAATCATCTGCAGATTCTTTTCTTTAATTTATACTTCTCAAATAATTG
The DNA here is from genome assembly GCA_030490835.1 of Annona cherimola. Lineage (NCBI taxonomy): Eukaryota > Viridiplantae > Streptophyta > Magnoliopsida > Magnoliales > Annonaceae > Annona > Annona cherimola. Next base: position 79,540,780 of record CM059974.1, read on the forward strand.
TCTAAACAAAAAAAAAAAAGAATTTGACAGTTGATCTTCTTGACATAAAACCAAATTTAATTTTCAGAGACTTGTTTCTCATCTTAGCATTTGTTCAATCATTCTTTCTCGCAACTTCTAGTATAACTCATTAGTTTTATTCCATGATAATTGGCACAATTTTGGATCTCTCTTATTTTGTAGATTGGTAATATAGTGTTTTCCCACAATCATTTAGCATTATTCAAATTTTTAGAAAATAATTGATATTTCTATCTTCTCTTACATGCAAATTGTGATCTAGTCCTAAATGTTGCAATGGAGTAACATTTAATAAACTAGAGAGTAAGTTGTCCGTCTTTTTCTAATTTTGTCATCTTTAATTAAAACTCTTTAGTCATTGCTTCTAACACATCTTTATTTTTATATTATCATAATTTAGCTAACTTAAATATATCATTTTCTCCTTGTTTAGTTCATAATTATCATATATGCTTAGCTTCACTAATAATCTTTCTACTAACTTCTGTTAATTGTTGTATTATTATAAATTTCTATCATTTTTATTTGTTTTCCATTTTTTAAACACATTATTTACAGTTTTTTAAACATCCTCATTCCACCACCAAGTCTCATTATATACGGATTTATCAATTTTATACACTTTTAAAATGCTTTGTCTAACTCTTTTAATGCATTTTTCCATTCCATTCTACGTTGATTATACTTCAACTTCTTGTGTGTCCCATTTCCTTTCTTCTGTTATTTTTTTACTAAAAAGTTCCCCATTAGCACTATTCAAATTCTGCCACTTAATCTTTCAAATTATATTACTTTTTTAGGTTGATGTTTTTCTCTATGTGTATATATGTATATCAATTATTGACAACCGATGTTGCATAGTTAAATTCTCACATGAGATGACTTTGCAAATGCTACAGAGGAACCTATCTGATCTTCTTATAAGGAATAATTTTATTTGCCAGAATTTTTTTACTCTTAAAGGTTATAAAATGTTCATCTCTTTTTTGAAATAAGGTAAATTATGTGTTATAGCAGAATCTAAAATGGCATTCTTCAATTCATTCTGATTCCAAGACCAAAACCTCCATGAATTCTCTTATACACTATACTCTGTAGTCTTACATGCCTATTTAAATCTCCTTCTATCATAATGTCTTCTTGGCTAAGTGTCCTTTGCATAAGACTATCTATATCATACAAAAATTATTTCCTAATTCTATCATCTAACCCTACTTGCATGCATAAGCACTTATCACATTTATCACCTCTTCACCTAGGAACCTAGTATTTAATATAAAAATTTATATTATAATAGAGAAAATCAAAGAATACCTATGAATATCCAATATTTCAAAATAAATTAAACGTATTTGCCAATGGAAAGTTTTCCTCCTGTTTTCATGTGATTTCACATTTTAATTACCTAACAATCCTACTTTTGTCATTATTAACTACATTTTCAATCATTTTTTCATCTTTTCGCATATCAAGTTTGTCTTTTTGACTTTATTCACTTTATTTTTAAATAATACCGCCGATCAATGACATCATTCCTTCTCTTTTGTTTCTTATTTTTACATATTTGTTCCCACATCTTTTTGATTCCCAAGACTTCTTAAGTTTTGCACACCTGACCAAAGTTCATTATGCCACTATTTTCAACCAAATTGCCTAGCTAGTAAAAAGGCCTATTCATATGATTTTGGATCAAGCTCGATTGTTATACAGTTATAGAATGTAAAAGGTCGAAATCTGACATTATATTTCACAGACATTGCTCCAAATCCTAGATTCTTAAAATCTTAACACAAGATAGACTCATTTCTTGCGCATTCTTCATTACAAAATTCTGCATACTGCTGAAGGAACAAAATGCCTTCTATTCAAGCATCGGATCATATCAATGAAAGCAACTATGCTAACCCTCAATGCATCATAAAATAATGCAGCTATGGAACTTACCATTGATGTGGAGACAGTAGAATTAACAACCACAGCACATGCAAGGACATTGTCAGAGAAAACAGCATAATGGTAGAGATCTGGCTGCTGAAGTTTCTGTTTATTTGGTAATTCCCGTTCCTTGGGTAGTAAGGAGTAGTAGTCAGCAGTAAGCCTCATTGTCAAGCAATGAAGGCCTTTCGGTAAGGTTCTCGCTGCTAGTTGACTGAGAAAAATTGCCTGATTCTTCTTCTCCTCAACCTCTTCTTCAACATTTTTAGTCATGGCACGGAGCTTCATTGCTGCTGGCGAGCAGTCTGAATAGACTTGTGCAGCTCTTGACAATAAAAGCTCCATGGACTTCATCCTCTGAACAAAACTGCATGAATTTGACTATATTTAACTGGGCTACGGTATCACCCCCCCTCTAATTTCAATCGTATACTGTTGCAATTTTCTTCATTGTGATGTCAGTCATGTATTGTAGATCTGCTAGCCACCAAGTTGGGCTAGATGAACAGAAGCTAAATGTAGTTGACATTTGATCATTTTTATCCAAGATGAGAGTTCATAGGGGGGAAAATGTGCTTTAAAAAAAGAGGAAAATACAGGTCCATCTTCTATACCACCCTAGGAATCATTAATTCATGAATTAAACGAATAGAATGCTAGTCAAATGCCATTACCTTCTGGGCATGTATGACTCCTTTGTGGCCTCTCCAAGTGTTTGTTCAAGCTCTTTTATCCGCTGTTTCAGTTCTTTTCCTATGTGGGTGTTGCTGTTTGGTGGAACATAATTCAAGTATCCCTTAGCAGTTAATAACTGCTCTTCCATCTTTCTTATCTTCTCAGTGGTCACTTTCTGAAGCTGGGAGTGTCTGCCTAGTTCTATTCTTGTGGTCTCTTGGTTAGATTGGCCCTGCTCCAAGCTAAAGAAGATCAATACAAAGATTCATAGCATTAGCGTTGCCTGCTGAAAAGTACCCAGTCCAAGGCAGAATTTTCCATTAATAATGTGCAGTATTCAACCAGCACAACACCCAAACTGATGGGCCTTGAGAAGAACATGAGTGTTTGACCCACCGAAATTTTGGTAGAAATAGAAGGTTGCCTTTTCTTCTCTAAATACAATAACAGATATCATAGGTGCCTAACCGCCCAATTTTAAATGCTCTACATGTAAATTTCCAACTTTCTGCACCCAATTTTCTCATGGATTTTAAATTTTAAAAAAAAAAAAAAAAAGTAATCCCAATAGGGATTTTTTTTCCTTTCAGAAAAAAAATCCAGAATGCTTATTCATCAGCATTTGTTAAGCATCCTAGACAGTAGCAATGTCGAGAATATTCCCCTTGAATTCATATAAGAGAAGGACCTTCAATAAATTAACTGAGAGTAACCAACATCGTGTTCTCCACTCTTTGCAATTACAATAAAAATAAAAATCAAAGTCAGGATGACAGCATTTAAACTAACAATGGAGTATCACTATTATCAGATCTTCCAAACTAATTTTCTAAGAGACCTCAACCACTTCATAGAATGAAGAAGGACAACTGATAGAGTAACAGGACAACAGTGCATAAACTACAAAATGAAACTGGGCAACACAACAGTGTATTAGGTACAAAAGGAAAATTGACAGGATGGCAGTGTATAAACTACTAAGAGAAGATCACCATTATCAAATCTTCATCCCATTTTTCAAGGTCAGGCACATGAATCCCATTGCACCTTCACAGACTGGGAAAGGAAATTTTATTTAATATTAAAAGATAAATGAGAAATGCAAGACCTGGTATGAATGACGGATCCATTGACCAAATCCATTTTTTCAACTTTAGAAGGTAATTTTACTGTTTTCTCACAATTTAGTAGACTAAAACAGGAAGATATAACGAGTAGAACAGAACACATAACGGCCACTTTCTTGAAGAGCATGGAGTCGATACCAAGAAATAACTAGCATAAAACCTATTCAAAACTATGAGTTGAACTGAAATAATTTTAAAAGGATATTAGTAATGGTTGAAGTAACATGTAGAACACAACAATTGGAACACTGATAAAAAATTGATTAAGGATGGAAAGGAAAAGAATATGGAAAACAGATAAAGGACCCCTGCAGGAAGAATGTAAGAACTTAGGGGAAGAAGGAAAGAACTTAAAGGTTAGAATATAAGTAGAAGAGAATTAGAAAAATAAAGGAAATAGGATAGTTGTCAAAGGCACACCAAGGATCAAGACTCACTCAAGCACACCTCTTGAGCCTTGAGATGGTGCCACAATTTAACCTGCTTGAAAATATACATAATACAAACTTCCAATATTCAAATATAGTTAGCTTCTTTGTTTTACCTTTCTTTTTCAATTAAAGGTTAGATTATTGAAAATTTGAGGTTTTTTTTGTTCATGATAACAATGATTTAGGAACATATTGAATATTTCCTTATAGTTAAACATATTATTAAATTTATTTCATCTTCAATTATATGCATCTTACTTCACTCGCACACATGCCTCTCTTGTACACCTTCTGTGTAGGCAAGTCTCCTGAATACACAGAATCCGAAGTCGCAAAGCCAAGTCAACCCCACATGCAACCTGACTAAAGTCGCACTCAAAGTCAACCTCGACTGCAACTTAAAAAAGGAAGAAGGTAAAGACAAGTCTTTGGAATATAATAGATTTCAAAGTCGCAAAATCAAGTCAACTTCACATGTAACTTGGGTGAAGTCATACCTCAACAACCTCAACTACGATCTCGTGAAGAATCAAGAAGACATAAGTTTATGGAACACTCTCGAAAGTAAAATCAAAGTCGAAATTGACCTCAAATGCAACTTGGAGAATATTCAAGTAGACGAGCCAAGTCCTAAAGTCGCTAGAATCCAAACTCACATACTAAGTCGACCTTGACATGGGACTTCATGTAAGGTAGAACCCTAGTTCGACTCCAGTAGCAACTTCAGAGTACAACAGTCGAAAAAATCAAATGTTAGAGCATTTATTACACGCCACCTATCACCAAATAGCCACATTTCTCTCAAGGATTCAAATATCTTGTCAAGAGGAGTTATGATGGTTCGCTAAGCAATTAAATGAACTCTCACCTTCTCGCTTACAAACATTAAAGGCTACATACAAAAGATCTCAAGATAAGCGTGCCATTGTGATAGCCTCATTGATCATCTCTTTCTGCTACAAATCAACAACTTGTTGCACTTCATTTTCTTACACAACTCAATAAAGTATAGACTCTTTTTATTGCACATTTGATTGTAGTTATTGGCTTAGTGTTAGAGACCAAGGCCAACTAATTGACACAAACTGACGATTAGTTGGAGCGGTGCTCACCAACAATTTGTGGGTTGTGCAAAGCCCCTCAGAGTTGGAATTTAGAAGAAAGTGTGCATTAATTGTCTCTTATCTCCATAGTGGAACCCAAGACACAAGGGTGTGTGCTTGGAAAAATATAAGGGGATTGTCCGAACCACTATAAAAATCTTTATGCTTTCTTATGTTTTTGATTTGCACCACTGTGGCTATCAATCTTTTACATAACACTTTCATTCTAGGGGAATTAATTTACAAAGGGGTTAAGACTTGAACCAAATAAATTTTTAAATAACCCAATTCACCTCTCCTATTGAGTTAAAGCAAGTAAATAGGACCAACAAGTTGTATCCAAACAGGTTTCAAACTATATTAGATGTAATCTCATTATTATTGCATATGCATTTCCCAATCAACATCCACCCCGGCCTTGTAGAAGGATAGTCATTCACCCATCCACCACTCTTTGATGGTAACAATCTTACTATTGAAAGTCGAGAATTAAATAACTGACTATGACTAAGGATATGGATTCTTATATAGTTATACAAGATAATATCACCATGCCAAAAAGTGGCAAGGCTTCTGAATGGACGGAAGATGAAGTAGAAAACAAGCAAGAGTACCTTAACCTCAACATATGAAGAAACTTCCCAAGTGCAGGGAACTAGAAAAAATATTTTTATAGGAGAGCTAGAAAGCCTTAGGATTTTAGAAGGTGAAAGTATTTTTGGAATGTTTGAAAAATTTTCAAAACTAACAAATGCACTAAAAGGCATTTGCAAGCACCAATTTCTGAACCTAAGCAAGTCATGAAGGCGCTAAGAGCTCTACATAAATCATGGACTCTCAAGATCATAGCTATTGAGGAAGCAAAAGACCTTAACACAGTTAAGCTAGAAGATTTGAATAGTTCACCTATGTCTCATAAACTAATCAAGAAGAAAAATGAGGGGAACAACAAGGGAAAGAAAGTCATGGGCCTAAAAACAACAAATCAAGGCTCTGATGACTCCTCAACCAGCTCCCAAATTGACGATGAAGAGCTAAGTTTATTACAAAAAAAAAGTTTAGAAATTTCATGAGGAAAGAAAAGACACAAGTTTCTCAAAAGCCTACCAAGACGCTGAGAAAAACAAGAAAGAAAGAGAGAACCTATAAAATGTTTTAAGTGTAGAGGAATGGATCATATGCAAGTCCAATGTCTCACACCCGATGAACACAAATCAAGAGAGAAGCAAGAGAAGAAATAAATAATTGAAGAAAATTTCCAAGCAAAGAGCTAGAGGAATGTATGTAAATGAATAATCATTTTCTTCCTCAAGCAGCTCATCAAGTGAAGTCAATGATGCAACAGTCTGTGCGAGAATATGTTGTATAGCGCAAATCGAAGAAAGAAATATTCACAATTGTCTCATAACAAACCGAAAGAATAGAAGAAATAAGGGGCAGTAATGCAATAGACACAACACAAGTGATGAAGATATATCTTCTAAACTCTATCATTCTATTTCTCATTCAATCTCGTCTTCAACTGGGGGACACGTGGATTTGATCAAAAGCCAACCCAATCTAACCCACTGTCCACCTATTTTCATTCAGACCCAACCCATCTTACCTCAATCCAATCCAACCCAATCCAACTACAAACCTACTTTTCAACCCAACCTACCACAATTACAAATAAATTCAACAATTTTTCAATAAAAACTATGCCATATGCCAATTATTTTTATTCTCAACTAATATTTTTTTGCCTATACAAAATTTAAATATTACCTATATAAAAGGATATTATTTTCAATCCAACACACCAAATGCACAATCACGAATCCAGAATCCCCTACTTAACAAGAAATGTCCAACAGCTTTCATGACCATTATCATAATTTTTTTCTTATAATTATTTATAACAATTATATCTAAATTTTTAATTCTATTTTTTCACTTAGATTACTATTTTACATGTTATAATATGATTAAAATTTTCCATTTTTATGTGACAGCTAAGATCACAAAATATGCACTACATATATATGGATTGTTTACTGGAGCACTAAAATATGGTGCTCCATCACCTTTGTTGGCCACTACCATGGCTACCCTTTCAAATCCACTTCCAGCAACCATCTCATTAGAAAATCAAAGCCCGTGAAATGGCTGGAGATGATGAAAATCTCATTGCGTCCCCAATGTCTCCCCTTGCAGTAGCATTTAAAGTGAAAAAAAAAAATGCTCAATCAATGGCTTGACCCATCTCCTCATTGCTGGTAGCAATTATAGCCGCTACTTACTACTGCTACAACTGATCACTAAAAAAGTTGATAGATGGGTTTCATTGGAAGTCAAGTAAGAGAGTCATATCACATAACTAAAGACGGGTTAGGTTTAACTTTTAAAAACAGGTTGACACAACTAGGATGTAAATAGGGTCAGTCTCAACCTGAACCTGACTAGCCTAACCCAACTTATGATAGGGTTGGGTTATGTATTTTGAGAAATAGATTACATAGCCCGACTTAATCTAACCTAATTTCAAAAGTAGGTTAGTTTAGGTTAGACGTTTGTCAACCCAACCCGATTTCGTGTGTTAGTATACAATATAGTAGATTATCTAAAAATAATCATTCAAGATCAATCATATTTAACTAGTAGTTAAAATTGGCACATAAAATCATATGACACATAAGCATTAAATAGACATCTTTACTTTAAAATATGATTACTTAGCAATTATGTTATAAGATAAATCATAAATTGGAAGATATTTCCATAAAAAGGATTAATTTTTATTCATTAACAAAAATTTTACATTTTAAAAATAATTTAATTGAGCAAAAAATTTTAAATATTATATATCTATTAACTTGATTTATAACCCAGGTTTCGATGAACCCAAACCGTAACTCTTATATTAAAATCCAAGTTCGGACCGAGTTAGCATTGATTTTGGTCTTGGTTTCGGGTTGACATTCGAGTTACTCTAAAACCAATAGAAATTAAAATTACCGATATAGATAAAGAATTGTTTGAACATTGTTGCATTCATACGTGAATAATTTACACATTAATATATTTATATAACCTATAACATCTTCAGTTTTGATGAAAATTGGTCTTCTAATGAGAGATAATTCTAAGTACACTGAATGTAATGAATTTATCCATTAAAAATCAAAGTAAGAAAAATAAATGAGGTTACATAAAATTACTATCTAAAGTTTAATAAAAGTGAGACATTTTATAGTTAATTAGTATATGTGCAATAATTTTAAAGAGTTGGTATATTTGTAATTAGTTGCAAATAAAGTTAATGTAGATGCAATAGATTCAACTTTTATAGATATAAATGACATTAAGGTTTTTGAATAAATGTTTTATAGTTTAATTAAGTTATGATTATATGGAGGAACTTTTATTATAATTATAGTTAAAATACTTAAATATATAAACAAATATAATTAGTTTAATAAATTAGGAAAAATATTGGATTCAAACTGGATTAGGGTTTGGTACGGGGTTGATGAAAACCCGGTATCAGTTTCAGGTTCTTCCGTGTTTTGTTGAAACTGGGCTTAATTTGAAAAAAAAAAAAATCTCAAAAGTAAAAATTTAAACTTGCTTCTAAAACCAAGTCCAGTCAGGCGAGTTCGAAACAAACTCAGTACCAAATTGCACCCCTATGGAAGAAGCAGCACCATGTGCTACATAAGATTTCAATATTTTGGGCCAGTGGTCTACTTCCAATTATAAAGTATTGTCTCATTTAGCAAGAGATAGTCTAGCTATTCCAATTTTTACAATTGCTTCTGAGTCAGCCTTTAGCATAGGTAGAGGTGCACTTGATTCATTTAGAAGTTCTTTGACACCGCGTCTTATTGAAAGGTTGATCTGTGCTCAAAATTGGTTGAGGTCATCTTTAGAACCAATTTTAGTTGAGGAAGACCTAGCACAACTTAAAGAAACTGAATCAAGTATTTGTAGTGAAGATAACAATTTTTATAGTTTGATTCTTTTTTATTTTCTAAATGGTAGATAATGATAACTTTCTAGTTATTTTGTAGCACCAATTGAAGACATGATGAGTTCTGGGATGTCTTTTATTCCATTGATATAATCATGTATTGATGTAATTCAAGAAATTTAGAAAGGTATTTTTGTTACTTACATTTTATATTTTTTATATTTGCATCATTTTAATTATATTTGATACTTTGTTGCATAATGCATTTATTATCACATTCTGAATTTTTGTTCTAGTGCTTCTAATAGGAACCAAGATGTTACACAAAGAGGAATTTCACATTTTACGGGGAAGTTTCAAAATGTTGCAAAAGTAAACATCTGGAAAGTGGCCGAAGTAGTTAGAAATCTTTTTATTTCTCTAGTGCAAATTTCAATTAGATCATGTCAATGAGAATGGGCTATTCCACCCTTTATTATTGCTTCCATTATTTCATTTGTTTTATCATGTTTTACGTGATTCTAACTCCATAGAGAAATAAAAATGATATAAGCCAATAGAATCATTTTTTAGTTCTAAAACGGGCTAACTATTTTAGGCCTTGTTTTAAGTATGCAGAAAACTCAGATGTCATGAAGAGGATCCAGGTTTACCATTGAATTTGCAGTTTTCCCTCACAATTTTGATGAAACTTATTACATTAATTATCATTGAAGGTTTTGCAGGTCATTGACATGATGGACGAATACGGTAAGGGGCAAAGGAGTTCAATAAGAAATCTCCAATTGAAGTTACAAAAGATTCAACCAGTGCTAGAGAATTTATATTTCCCTTGTTGTAACTTTTGTTATGGTAGATTATATATGTTGTATTTGATTATAAGGTCTTTTCGTCTTGATTATACATATTCAAATTATTTAAAACTAGTTATGGATTGTTGTGGTTTGTAATGAAAATAGTTTCTTGTTTCATTATTGAGATTTTTGTTCAATATAAGTAAAACTTTTTGGCAATTTTGTTGAAAAAGTCGTGAAATTGTTTGTGTTTAAGCAAATTAGGTTAAAAAGTGTGTTCATAGTTGAGTTGGGTTAGGTTGGGTTGGGTTCAACCCATATGCACCCCTACCTTAGCTGTGACTTTGTGAAAAGATACAAGTCTTTGGAATAGTTTGGAATGTAAAATTGAAGTCAAAATCTATATTAGCATGCGACGTTGGTGAAGTCGACCCCAGGACCTCACATGCAACTTGGATAATATTCAAGCAAACAAATCAAGTTCTGAAGTTGCTGAAATCCAAAGTCGCATTGAAGGTTTTGCAGGTCATTGACATGATGGACGAATACGGTAAGGGGCAAAGGAGTTCAATAAGAAATCTCCAATTGAAGTTACAAAAGATTCAACCAGTTCCAGAGAATTTATACTTCCCTTGTTGTAACTTTTGTTATGGTAGATTATATATGTTGTATTTGATTATAAGGTCTCTTTCGTCTTGATTATACATATTCAAATTATTTAAAACTAGTTATGGATTGTTTTGGTTTGTAATGAAAATAGTTTCTTGTTTCATTATTGAGATTTTTGTTCAATATAAGTAAAACTTTTTGGCAATTTTGTTGAAAAAGTCGTGAAATTGTTTGTGTTTAGGCAACTTAGGTTAAAAAGTGTGTTCATAGTTGAGTTGGGTTGGCTTGGCTTGGCTTGGCTTGGCTTGGCTTCAACCCAACCCAACCCATATGCAACCCTACCTTAGCTGCGACTTTGTGAAAAGATACAAGTCTCTGGAATACTTTGGAATGTAAAATTGAAGTCAAAATCTATATCAACATGCGACGTTGGTAAAGTCGACCCCAAGACCTCACATGCAACTTGGATAATATTCAAGCAAACAAATCAAGTTCTGATGTTGCTGGAATCCAAAGTCGCATACTATGTCAACCCCTACATGTGATTTTAGGTGAAATCAAACCCCAGATTGACTCCATCAGCAACTTCAAAGTATAACAATGGAAAAATTCAAACATCGGCACATTTATTGCATGCCACCTATCACCAAACGGCAATATTTCTCTCAAGGCTTTAAATATCTCGTCAAAAGGAGTTAAGTAGGTAGCTAAGCAATTGAATGAACTCTTGCCTTCTCACTTACAAGCCTTGAAGGATACATACATAAGATCTAAGAAAAGCTCTACAGTGCAACTACAAAAGCCTCATTGACCATTTCTTTCTGCTACAAATCAAGAGCTTGCTATGCTTTATTTTTCTACACAACTCCGTAAAATGTAAACTTTCCTTTATTGAACATTTGATTGTAGCTATTCGCTTGGTGTTGGAGACCTAAGGCCAACTACTAATTAACACAAACTGAAGATTGGTTGAAATGGTGCTCGCAAATAGTCTTTGAGTTGTGTGTAAAGCCCGTTAGAGCTGAAATTTAGAAAAGAGCACGTGTTCTAAGTTGTATCTTGTCTTCGTATTGGAACACATGATACAGGAGTGCTTGCTTGAGAGAGTGGAGTAGGGAGGTTGCCCGAACTACTATAAAAATTTCTATGCCTTCTTGTGTTTTTGATTTGCACCACTGTGGCTATCAATCTGTTACATACACATTTCATTTCGAGGGAATTAATTTACAATGGGGTTAACACTTGAACTGAAAAAAAATGTAAATAACTGAATTCACCCTTGCCCTTTTGGGTTAAAGCCAAGTAAACAAGACTAATATAATTAATATTTACATAAAATCTCAAAATAAAGAATCAAATATCTAAATTCCAAATAAAATATTTCTAGAAATAATATACCATAGTGTTAATCATTCATTGCATTCCTCATCAAATATTTGCTCACGTTTATACAGAATTAGTTATATGCAGCTTTCTTTACTAGTTCTTGAAATTTTATTTCCCTAGTGAAAAGTCAACCATTGAAAATAAATTATCATTTTCACAAATTAAAGAATAAAAGGAATTAATGGATATCCACATGATCATAGGTGTTGTAGAAGAAAAGAGTCACACGGTGATATGTTAACCTTATTAGGAATACATACAAGAGAAACACAAGTGTAAAGGCTGCAAATATCAGCATGTTTTCAAGTATTTGTAGGATCACAACTATGCTCAAAATGGATCTTGGTTTAGTTACAAATTATTTAACATCTAACCAGGTAATCACAAAATGAGAATCCGTTCTTTTGTTTCTCATAAATGGAAAGAATTTGACAGTAGAAAGACAGCACAACCTATTGAGAGGAATAGAGAATACATAAAGATCCGAGGAACTCAAATTAGAGTCTAAAAATCGGCATATCAAATGCTCTAAGACTAAACTAGAGAATTCGTTAAATATAAATAACAGTATCATTTCACATCGAAATTAATAATAATAACATTATCATAAAACAACCATCTTTTTATGCGATATTGATAATTTTTTACTGGGGAAATTGATGGAACATTAAACGTAGATGTACTTCAACCATTTATGAAATTCTTTACATATGACATCAAAGGATTGACAGATTTCTGTATCCAAAATAACACACATATATTATCTACAGAAGGCCTTAAAACACATTATCAAGAAACAGGCAAGGTTATCATCAGAAAAAAAAAAAAAAATAGAGCAATAGGTAAGGTCGTGAAAAGAAAATCCGAATGGTGTTTAAAAAAAAATTTAAAAAAAAAAGAAGAATTCATTCCACCTATTCCAATCACAGTTGAGAAAGTAGCAATGATGAACAAAGATGAACACTTGAAAAGAAAACACTCAAATTGTATACGCAACTCAAGAAAAAACAACAAACTGAGCCCACTTCAGCAACAAATGAACAATTGAGTGAGGATAATAGTTCTTTTAACAAGATAATACCTTTTCTCTGTAAGGAATTGTGGTATTTTGTGCATGATGTTCCTCGTTGTCATCATCAGTCTGTGAACCTTCAAGCAACGTAATGGTTAAGGTCAATGACTTACAAAGACAAAAAGGGAAGATATATATATATAAACAGAGAGCACTGTTAAGAAAATCTTGAATTCAAAAACTAACCATTTATTGATACTAATTTATCTCTCTTCCCGACTTCATATTTCTCTTTAAACACAACATTATCAGAAGAGTTCCCAGTCACCAGAGAATTGTGCTCCATGTCTTTATAAACAAACCCCGCTGGCTCTTTCAAACCACCATCTATTTCCTGTGTACAAAACAGGCCAGTTGAAAGTCCAGTGAGACGCCAATGCACAGTATGCTGAAATAAGAAGTTTCTCAACAATGTGAAAGAAAGTAGCAAGCAAATAGTCATTCAGTATGAGAAAAGCAATTACTGCTTTCCAATGTAAGTAAGCTAATCCATCTTGAAGTAAAGGTTTTTTATTTTTCTTTTTATTTTTCTTTTTTCAATGGGCTGGAAACAAACAAGAGGACATTCCCATAATGGAACCCCAAATACAGGAAATACGATTTTGGATCCAAAGTATGTCTGAGAAAAGGGAATATATACATTCAACTCCATGGATTGCGAAAAAGCAATTTCTCAGTAGGAAGTACAGGTCAAATAACGATGGAACAAAATGGAATTTCCATGTGGACAGGAATGACCACGCGATCAAGATGGGCCATATGCCCAGTAACCTTCCCTATCAGGTGAACTTTCTGACGTGATGCAGGCTACAAACATAAACACATTCACCAGGAAACAATGTAAAGTTGGGAAAATTTCTATAACATTGATGATTTCTGGGGGCGTGGTCATCTACATGGAGCCCAATGAAAAGGTGTTACATGGATTCTTTTCATACAAAAGAACTAAAAAACAGATATGCAAAGGATCAAACCTGGCTTATGATGCTGAGTTGTTGAGCATCTTGCGCATGTTTCTGCACTCATAAAGATATTAGTCATAATAAAAAAAACTTTTGGGCGAAAAAGCAATACGACGATTAAGATAAAAAGAAAATGATATCTTCCACGGAACTACTGACTTACAATACTAGAACTATCTTCGAAAAATTCCTTCCTTTCTGCATGCGACCCCAAAGATTCGTTGCGAGAAAGCAAAGCAGCCCAATCAGAAGATGGATTCTCTGGGATAATCTCAAATTAAGGAACCCTAAATTGGGTGGAAGAAATGCGTACCATTGCGAGCGCTAAAATTGACGATCCTATGGGGAAGGAAGAGAATGGGAGTGAAGACGGTGACGGAAAGGAAAATGAGGATGAGAATCCTCTGCCATCGGATAGTCTGCCTCATCAAGAACCGATCTCTCTAGAGTTTGTCTCTCGTCTTCGTCCGCATAAATGCGTTTGGGGATTTTTCTAGGGTTTGGTCCTTCCCATCTGATCGTCGTACGAGAGAGGCAGGAGAAGGAAATTAGAGTGGCAATTTCTTTTTCTTTTTTTACGGTCCTTCGTTATTATTATTATTTTTTGAAAGTGGTAATTTGTGATTGCCGTTGGAAGCTCGAGACGAGATTTGAAAAGAGGTTGAAGACGATGGCGATGTTTTGTAAGAGTAGGCTTCGCAGCCGTTGTCGGATGATGCATGACGTTCGCTGGGTGATAGGATCGAAATCATAAGAATATTTACATCATCTGTGAGTTTGTTCCCTGTGGTGCCTTTCGAAAGTGATAAAATTTTTAAATTAAAAAAATAATATTATATAATAGAGATAACGATAATAAATAAATAAAATAATATTAAAATAGATATGTTGGATATATGAGTAATTATGCAAAATAATTAAAAAGTATAATGGCAAGAAGTGAAGAAATAATTATAAATAGAGTAATTACAAAGAGAACTTTTATGGTGTATTTAAGAAGTGATAAAACTTATAGATAAAAAGTTTTTAAAATTAAACAAATGATGTGATATTGTAGGGATAATGATAAGGAGTAAAGAGACTAAAATTAAAATAGATAGGTTAGTCGTATAGATAATTGTGTTGAAATGATTGAAAGTAGGATAATTGTATAAGAATATATAAAGAAATAATTGAAAAATAGAGTAGTTGTGAAGAGTGAAAAGTTTTAATTTAAAAAGTTTTTTGCGATATTAAACATGCCCTTAGATTGAAAAGTTTTTTTTCGTTAACAAATACCCCTATGAAAATTTTTCAGGTAATTTACATTGACACTCAAATAGTTTGACACTAATTGTATATATACCTCTATGGTTTTATGAATAGCATACTATCCTACACAATTTGCTTAAATTTGCATCGATACCCATTTTAACGATATTTTTAAGGGAAGAGAACATGTGGTTGAATAAAAGATAACGTTCCAAGAATGCCCTCCCAATTAAGGCATGAAGATCGAACCCATTTCTCACTTTCCTTTCTCCCATTGGCCCTATTTCTCACTCCTGAGAAGATTTAAAGCCAACTCACCCCATCACCACCGTCGTTGCCCCATCGCTGTCATCACCACGTCCTTCTTCCCTCGCCCTTGCAACTTTCTCTCTTGCATTGTTCTAGCAGTTGTGGCCTTCACTCAACTACCCCGTCACCCACTAACCAATGTGCTAGTCAAGAGCGCCAACTCATGGGAAGCGCTCCCCGTACTTTTCTCAGAGGAAGCAGCATATCTGCCGTCCATTTTGTGTTGATGGCTAAGATTGAATGGGGCATTTTCGGTAAGTAAAAATTTGAGACAGGCATTGACCGGCACTCGGCACTTGCGACTCGCGTCTCCTCTTCGTTTATCTCGTTGTCCGTCTCAGCTACGGTTTCTCTCGTTGTCTGTCTCCCTCTCCTGCCAGCGCTTGCGACCTTCTCCTCTTCATTTATCTCGTTCGGCAGTCGCGACACGCGACCTCTCCTCTTCAGCTAGGGTTTTCTCGCTGCCCGTCTCCCTCTCCTGCCGGCACTTGCGATTGAACGGGGTATTTTTCTTCGATCGGCACTCGCGGTGTTCTCCTCTTCAGGTAGGGTTTCTCTTCCAGTCCCGTCTCCCTTTCCTGTAGGCTTGGCATCTTTGTTCGAATTTGCTTGGATGGAGCTTCTCGAGAAGGACAAGTCTTTTACAACTGAAGAATTAGCAGAAGTAAAATAATCTCAGCTTAAGTATGTACTTATGGTGATTGGAATGTTTACTATTCACAGTTTTAAATACTTCCACTCAAATTCTTCCAGATTGTATACGGTAGTGTGGAGCCTCTGGAAAGCTACTGTGCCCATATTTTGCTATCAAAAGATGAAATTTATTTCAGTGTGGTTGGGAGTAAAGAATTGTGTACTGTTTACAAGCCTCGTTCTACTGCTGAGGTATTTCTTCTCTGTCTGGCTGGTTGTGAGTCTTGTTGTATCACAGGTTGGATGTGGATGAGTAGTTTGGTTATGTGAAACCTCGACCGTATACGCGTCATTTCGATATTTGTAATTTTGTAATTATTTTATGAATAAATGAAAATTCATGAATTATATTAATGGATATGTGTATTGGAGATTGAAATAATACAATTAGGAATTTAACCCCGTGAATAGTGCACAGAAATAGTGCACGTGAATAGTAACCACGGACTAAGACACTTGAATAAGAGTTAATCACTTGGATTAACTTAATCATAAAAAGACAAAATAGAGATTTAATCACTACAAGACAAAATAGCAATTCTTTTGGATATTTTAATTCAAGTTTGGATTTTTGTGGAAAAATAGAAAAAAAATCATAAATTGCAATCCGGGCGTCGAAATTCGATGAAATTTTTTATGGATGATTAAAAATTCATGATGGACATGATGAATGGGTTAAGATGTGATGAAAATCATAAATCAAAGGTCAAGATGAAACGTCAAAACAAGATCAAAAAGTAGCTAACTTTTTAATAAAAGCTACTTTTGACTTTTTAAATAAAATAAAAAAATTAAATGCAATGGCTGCTGCAATGCAGGGAGTTGCAGGGGCTGTTGACTTTTGGGGCCAAATCCAATGGCCACAAATGAATCTTATCATTAACCAACGGTTAGGATTAATTTAGCTTAATTTAATTAATTTTAAAAATAAAAAAATAGGTAGAAAATAGGGCTGCAATAGGGTTGCTGGAGCAGACCTAGGGTGGGCAGCACATGGCTCAAAGAATTTTTCAAAATTAAAAAAAAATACCAATTTATAAATAAATACCTCAAAGCTAGGGGGTAAAATCCAATTTTGTGAAAAATCAAAAAGTATAAATAGGGGGGCAGGGAGGACGTCCAAAGGCACTCCAAGCTTGAGGAATTCAAGCATTCCCACCCCCAAAATTCGTTTTTGGCCTTTAGAGAAAGAAGGAGAAAGTTAGAGAGAGAAAATGTGAGAAAAAGAGGCGTATCTCCACTTCGGGTATGCAATTTCTTTCGAAATTTTTTTTGGATGTTAATTAAGGTAAAACCATGCTTAGATAATGCCCAAGTATGAGAAAATAAGTATAGATATAATGTTTAAATGGAATTATGTCAAAACATCAAAAATTTGGAGCGAAGATAGGGTATTTGGGAAGATAGCATATGATATGAGAAAATAATGCTCCAAAATTGATAAATGATGATTTGGGATGTATGATTATGATAAATATGATGTTGGAATAATGATATATTAATTTCATAATTTTTAGAATTAAGGATTATGCTTAAGTGAATTTATGTTAATTTTTAGTATATGGAGAAAATGATTTTTTTCACTAAGTAAATGATGATAAATTCAAAATGTATTGAATGTTCTATGATATACTAGGCATAAGGTATGTCATGGTATTTTTTATTTTTGAAAAAAATATCAATTTTTGGAACCCATGAACAGTAACCACGTCTCTGTGAACAGTACTCGGATGAACAGTAATTGCTACAGTAATGTGCTACAGTAATAGCGTGATTTTGAAGCAAATTTGAGATTAATATTTAAATATAAGGATGAAAATTTTGAAGAACCTATGGATAAAAAATATCCACGTAAAGAGATAATGCCCAAATAATATAGAGCATGCATGGGAAGCAGCTTGAATAGAAGAAATAAAAATATCATTTCTCCTTGAATAGGAAAAGGAAAAGAGAAGATCGAAGACACCTCCTAAGAAGGTAAGCAAGTTATATGTTTTACAAATTATTTCCAAAATGCTTGAAATTGTTTGCAAGTTGCTTTATGAAATTTATTTAAGGTTGGCCATACCTATAACTGCTTTACATGAACTGAAGTTCGTTTTGTGAAATTATTTATTAAATGCTTTTTATGAAAGTGTTTATGATTTGCAAATATCATGCCGGCATGTGTATGAGAATGAGCATGTGCACGAGGAATAGACCTTAGTCGAGGTAGTAAACGGACCGGATGTCCCCCTCGCTATTGCCAAGTCGCTTAATAGGCCTAGGCTGGCGGCGACCTCCCTGAAATGGGAGCATGTATGGGATGAGCGCCTAGTTAGCGTCGCATCCAAAGGAATGTCATGAATGCTATGTATGCATTGCATTTGCATTTTATGAAATGCATGAAAATGATTGAAAAATTATGTATAGCTTGCTTATTGAGTATTATTACTCACCCATGCTTTTTCAACAACAGACGGGAAAAGATGATGAAGGCAGCATGTAAAATGACATGTAGTTTTGATGAAATATTGTATATGTAAATTTTATGTAAAGACAATGATGATAATTTTGAGATGGAAATGAATATTTTTGTTTTATGAAACAGTTTTGGTTTATAACTGTGATATGTATTTCATATTTGATGAATGATGGAAATTTTTCGTGTATTAATGATAAAAAAAAAATTCTGCCGTGTGATCAGGGCAACAATCCTGAGTCACGTTTACCAATCAAAACGATCCCGGAGTAAGGCTTCTAGGCACCTCGGTTCGGGGCGCCACAGGTTATAAGATGGACAGCAGCTGCAATCACCTAGATACCATTTTAGAGTTCATTTCCTTTAGTGCTTGAACTAACCTGGAAAAGCACAAAAAGAAAATCAAAGTAGGCTTTACATCTCTTCAAATGCATTTTAGGTTAACACATACTCATTTTTTTGTCACTAATATAGTATAGTTAAAATTTTTGGTGGGAACATTTCCATCTAGTTTTTGCTATCCAGGGCTAAAAAGACTGGTGACAACGTGCTTATGTAGACTTGTATTGGATGTCACAATTGTAACATAGTGCCTCCGCTACCAAGCATTTCAACTGAACTGTTTCCTTCTATAATCAAAACCAATTCTATGAATGTCACAGTTGTAACATGTTGCTCCTGCTATCAAGCATTTCTACTGAAGGGCTAGTTAGTGATTTTTACTCCTGTTATGCCCTCTTACTTCCAAACGGGGCTAGGTTTTATCATCTAAGGAAAGACATTGGTGGTAACTCCTAATACCGATTGATGTTGCTGCCATTACCAATCATTTCCACTAGATGTCATATCTGTAACATGTTGCTACCATTATGGAGCATTTTCACTAAATTGTTCCTTATTAGTTAGGAAAACATTAGTGTTGGAAATCATGGTTTTGACACTGGATCGCCTTGCAACTTCACAAAGCACGAAGTGTTAGAATGGGAAAAAAATTGTGATTGCGGCTGTTGTAGTATGAACTATCAACTGATGAAGGTGCATGAGAGAGATTATCATGGTTTGGAAACTTAATTGCCTTCAGCATGAAATGATATGGGAGGAAAAGTAGGCAGCGGAACTTTGTTAGTCCCGACAACAATTGTTGTCTTTTGAGACTTGAGAATTTTATCAGTGTTTGTCTAGTATTTCAACTTATCGAGTGGCACTATCGGCAGGCCTCTGCCAGTTGGTGCCCTTAACTACCTTAAGGGTGTATGTGATTTTGCAAACTAATTTCATCATCCTTTGAGATATGTGTGTGTATATATTGTTTATCCAACATCTCATCCATTTTACAAATATTATATGGGTAAACTAGGTTGAACAGCTGCTGGAAAGGAAGCGTGCAAAGGAAGCATCTGAAAAAGAACTTGAGGAATTTGTGCAGTTACTAAAGTCAGCAAAGTCGATGCCTCCCCATTCTAAGCCTTCCAAGTGCTCCTGGGCATCGGAAGAGAGAGTAAAAGATCGAATAGAGGCACTTGAGGCTTTTGCTATTGATGAATGTAAGAATGATGGCCAAAAAAGGACAGCTGGACTGGTAATTTCTACAACTATGCTTAAGTCTCTTTGAAACATTGTTGACAATGACACATCGATTTTAAAACATTTTGAGATGGTTAGTCTTCTTTTGCATATTTTCTGTATGCAATTTGACTTGTAGTTTTTGGTTGTAGATCCTTAAGGCTATGGGATTGCCAAGGACATCATCCACTGCCATAAATCTCCTTATGGGTATTGGATACTTCTCAAGGCATGTGAACCTTGATCTTCTGAAGTTTAATGTTCGAACCAACTACTCCAATGAGGTTCTACTGGCTGCTGAAGACCTTCTATTTCGTTCTCCTGATATGTGAACCTTTATGCTTACACAATCAAGCTGTGAGATCCATCAACTCTACTTTGCATGCAAAGTGGGAAGTGCATTGTATGTGTGAGAACTAAATAGAATGGGATTTCTGCAAAAATCTTTTGGATTAAATCATGTGTTTTGTTTGTAGTGCCAAACTTTGCCTGTTGTATAAATTGTCTAAATCTCTAAGCCATTTAATCCATTAATTGATTGATAAAAAAAATCTGTTAATTGAAAAATTGGAGTTGAAGCTGCTTTGGATATTTTTGGATGATTTTCATTTTCCTAAAACAAAGGAAGGACGAAAATCAAATGTTGAATTACACAGTCACCCGATGTCTTTTATTCTGCATAGGGATCCAAATATTTTACTGGTTCGAAGTACATGTAGTTCTGTACTGTTGTTATGTATTTAGTACTATAACTGACTGGTAAATTCATGGATGATGTGTACCAACCTATATTGCTTATCACATCATATATTGCTTATCAGATTTATCAGGATAGTCATATATGGATATATGTCCTTCCAAAAGTTATAACATTCCTTGGAAATCAGCTTTGCTTAGAAAGGAGATAGAGCATTGTGAATGTCATTCCCTATGGTAATCAGAGTCTTGCCGTGGATCAGGGGCATAAATATGAATCACGATCCCATGCACGGTGCACTTAGCTTCAGTGCACTCGGGTGCATTAAACCCATTTTAACCCATTTTTTAAATTTTTTTGAAATTTTTTTTATACAAGTTTTAATCTAAGTGTATTAAACATGTGTATCAATTTTTACCATTTTTGGAGTATTTTAGATATTTATTTTTTATTTTTGAAAATCAGTGACATTTTAGGTAATTTGATTAACACTTGTATAAAAAAAATTTCAAAAAAAAATTTAAAAATAGGTTAATGCACCCGGGTGCACTGAAGCTAAGTGCACCCGGGTGCAGGGGATCGCAATCCCATAAATAGCTTTGACTAGCTTATGTGTGTGCGTTTTAATGAAATATGTGGCGCCCCAGCCCGAGACGTCACATCCTTACCTCAAGACCGTGTCGATTGATAAATATGAGTCAGGATTGTTGCCCTGATCACGCGGCGGATTCTTAATTGGATATTTATCCACTTAATCCTAACTCCTTAGGATTTTATACCATTTATACATTCAATTTCCATCAAATGCAATTTTAAGCCATTATATCATGTGAGAGTTACACATGTCATCTCATAATCTTCATATTTAATCATATCATGATATTTCATGCTTTAGCATTTCCCATAAGAATTTTTTCTTTCTTTCTTCTTCTATGGTCACAAAACCATAACATAATTTATATATAACATTAAATCACAATTTAATGTCATCATTCATATAGCCATTCAACCCTTAAGTTCATACACAGGTACTTATAGAAATTCATTCATCCTTGAATCTCCACCTGTGCTCCTTGCCTCCTTCCTTTCACCTGTCTATGAGTTTAGAAAACAAAACGTGAGTTGAAATTCAACTCAATAAGCAAGCTGTACATTTTTCAAGCAATTTATTTTGAAGGCAACATTCTTTAAAAACATTTTCCTCTATTCAGTAGAGACACTTAGTAAGTGATCAACTACCTGCGGAGCATAAACCTTTTCATAAAACATTCATGAAAATCATTCATGTAAATCATTAGTAAATCTCAATTTTTGGGCATTTCATAAACATTGGAAGAGACACTTAGCAAGTGATCAACTACCTGCGGAGCATAAACCTTTTCATAAAACATTCATGAAAATCATTCATGTAAATCATTAGTAAATCTCAATTTTTGGGCATTTCATAAACATTGGAATTGCAAATTCATCATTTCCATTCATGACATTATCCTTCATGTGACGGTACGCTAGCATGGGGAACATTCTTTCATAACATGATCCTTTCCATCCTTGGCGCCGGACCTACCGACTTGGCAACGTCAAGGGCGGACACCTTGTCCTGCTTTCTGCCTTGATTAACCTAATTGATTTCTATTCCATGCATGACCTTTAGTCACCCCAGTATTATATACCTCTTGCTCATGGTAACTTGTCATTTTCATGTAGAGAATTCTTTACACCATCTATTTGAATATCGGTTCAATGAAACATCATTCAAATTCATGCTGGCATGTCATTTTCAAATAGAGAAAAAATTTAACCAATCATTTCAAAGTGTAATAAACAGATGAAGGAATGACCATCCTTAAATAACTTTAGAAACATGTAATTGAAATCACTTGAAAATATTTTAGCATTTGAAAAAAAGATATCATTTTCAAAAGTCCTGCTTGCTTACCTTGCTTGCTTAGTTTTTCGTCTCGCTTATCTCTTTACCTTTGTCTATATATAGAAGAATGACATAACATTCATATACTTTTCATTTGCTTGCATTCAACTTAGTTTTCCAACCTATTTCCATTAACATTTACAACCCACTTGAATTCCAAGTCGGGTGTACATGCACATCATAACTTATGCATCATACCATTCATTTCACCATATGTTTAATACTCATATTTAGGGTATCATTCTCATATACCATAACATATTCTTTAGTAATTCATTAGACACCATACGGAAGTTTATTACTTCCACTTATCATTTTTCACATATTTTCCACATTTCACACATTGTGCTTACTTTTAAGTGTTGGAAATATGTGGAAAACAAGTTAAATCTATGTTTTGATGATTAACAAATCAATTTGAGTAAGTCTTGGCTACTAACATGTTTGTGGAAGTGATTAAAGGCTATACATTTGAAGAAAACAAAGCATGGCAGGTTAAGTCGACTTCCAAGTCGACTCAGGCATCGACTTAGGCCAAGTCGATCCCCAAGTCGACTCCAGCATCGACTTCGAGGCATCAATTCCTTCCAGAGTTGAAAACGGAGAGCTGAGCTGCCGAAGTCGCAAACGAAGTCGACTTCGCATGCGACTTGGGGCAAAGTCGCATACCAAGTCGACTCCAGCATCGACTTCAAAACGACGAAACCTTCCAGAGTTGAAATCAAGATCCCGAAGTGCCGAAGTCGCACTCCAAGTCGACTCCACTTGCGACTTGAGGTGAAGTTGCAGACGAAGTCGACTCCGGCATCGACTTCGATCGGGCAGAGGAGATATTTCAGAAGACAAGTTGGGATTAACTGATTTCAAGACAAACTTGTATGAAGATGAAGATCAAGCCAACCTAGATGCTCAAACCGAAATATATGAAGACTAGCATCGAAAGCAAGAAGGATGAATCAAAAACAAGTTCTTCAAATATGTGAAGCCATTCCAGAATAAAATGATCAAAGCCAAGCAAGCTAAGAAGAAGATAATGATCCAAAAGGAAAATGAAGGAACCAAGCATTCCAAGTTCTCAAGTTCATAAAATCAACTGCCGAGGTGAAGTCGCACCCGAAGTCGACTTCACGTGCGACTTGGGTCAAGTCGAGAACCCAAGTCGACCCTGACCGGAACTTGAAGTTGCGACAGAGAGGCGAAGTCGCACCCGAAGTCGACTCCATCTGCGACTTGGGCGAAGTCGCATCCGAAGTCGACTCCGACTGCGACTTGGGTCGCAACGGTCGGAATTTATTCGAACGTTGGCGCATTAAATGCGCGCCACCTACCTTCTAACGTTCGGATTCCCTCCAAAATTATAAATAACATTCATGGTGAACGAGGGAAGTAGCTGAGAATCATTAAGTGTGCATAACTACTATCTACAAGAGCTTTAAAGAGTTCAAGCAAATCAAAGAGGAAGAACTTTGCTTCAAACTGCAAGAGCTACATTTCAGAATCTTCAAAGCCATTACTACAAGATCTTCTCTGCGCCAAACTGCTTCTACACAACTGTAAAGTGTAGTTCTTTTATTGTTTCATTTGTTTGTATTGAACTTGATTTAGTTTGAGGAACTAAGATCAAGTGTAAGCAAAGTAGTGTGTGATTGGAGTGTAACTCATCACCTACTTGTGCTGTGTTTTGTTAATGCCCCCTAGAGCTGGAATCTAGAAAAGAGCAAGAGGCTCTGGTTGTATATGCCCCCTAGAGCTAGAATCTAGAAGAGAGCAGTGGCGTTAATTATATTGAGAGAATACAATAGTGGAACCCAAGTCACAAGGAGTGTGAGCTTGGAAGAGTGGAGTAGGGAGGTTGCCCGAACCACTATAAAAATTCTTGTCTACTTGATTTACATTTCTGCTCTCTACATTATATTGCTTTCCATTTCGTTTCTTCATTAAGGGGACTAGATTAATCCGGGGTTAAGTTTCTGTTTAAGTTATAAAGTTTTAAATACCCAATTCACCCCTCCCCTCTTGGGTAATTGCTATTAACTCGGGACCAACAAGTGGTATCAGAGTAGGTCTTTGAGTTAAACCAAAGAGATCTATTGACATGGCATCCCAATCTACTTCCGTTCCCGCTTTTGCTGAAGGCCAATCATTCACAAGGCCACCATTGTTTGATGGGAACAACTTTGGTTATTGGAAGCTTCGTATGAAGCAACTCATTATGGCTACCGATATGAATTCTTGGATTGCCATCCAAGATGGAGTAACTTTGCCTACAGATGAGAAAGCTTCCAAATGGACCGATGAGGAAGTAAGAACCGTCAAGAGTAATGCTAAGGCTATGAACTCTTTATTTTGTGCTCTTACGGCTTCTGAATATGATAGAGTATCTTCTTGTCTAACTGCTAAAGAAATATGGGATACTCTAACATCTATTTATGAAGGAACTTCTCAAGTCCAAGGGACTAGAAGAAATATTCTGATAGGAGAGTTGGAAAGCTTTAGAATGCTAGATACAGAAAATATTTCTGAAATGTTTGCAAGATTTTCTAAGATCACTAACGCCTTGAAAAGTCTTGGAAAGGCTATCTCTGAATCCGAACAGGTTATGAAGATATTAAGAGCTCTACCGGAATCTTGGACTCCAAAGATTACGGCGATTGAAGAAGCCAAAGACCTAAATACATTAAAGCTAGAAGATCTAATTAGCTCATTAATGTCACATGAGTTAATCAAGAGAAGAAATGAAGATCAACACAAAGGGAGGAAAACCATTGCACTAAAGGCCACCCACAACTCAGAAGAATCTTCCTCCTCATCTCACAATGATAATGAAGACATAGCATTACTCACTCGCAAATTCCGAAAATTCGTGAGAAAAGAAAAGAACCTCAAAGACTTCAAAGAAAGACCACAAAGAGAGAAGAAGAAGGAGGTTGCAAAATGCTATAGATGTGGGGGCGTGGGACATATGCAGGCTCAATGTCCTACACCGGAAGAAAGGAAGGAAAGATATGAAGGCAGAAAATATCAAAGGCCAAAGGGAAGAGGCATGTACGTCAATGAAGAGACTTCATCAACAAGCAGCTCTTCAACCGACGACAACGATGCAGCAAACTGCGCAAGAATATACTGCATGGCACGGATCGAACAAGAAGAAGACTTGTTATGCCTAAACACAACTGAAGTTTTGGAAGAACAATCCACCTCAACAAAATGCACAAGCAATGAAGAGGTGACTTCCAAACCTTGCTATTCTCAATCAAGTTATTCTTCTTTTCATGAATGCCTCAAATGTGCTGAATTAGAAGAACTACAAATTGCATATGATTCATTATATGAGGAAATCAAAAAGCTAGGAAAAAAGTTGACATTAAAGAGACAACAATGTAACTTCGTTATTATTGAAAATGGAAAACTAGCTGAAAAATCAACAAAACTGAAAGAAGAAAATGAATCATTGTTGAAAGAGGTAGAGAAACTGAAAAAGGAGAACAAATCATTAAATGAATCATTAGCAAAGTTCTCTAATCCAGGAGAAAGTGTAAAGATGTTTTTGAATATGACTGCTCAAACAAATAAAAGAGGTCTTGGATATTATACATTTGAGCAAAAAGAAAGTGGCAAATCGAATGTGCCAACACTTGAGAAATATCAAACCAAAACTGCACCAAGATACAGGCCACAAAGGAAAAATATTGTGTGGACTAGAAGGCCAACGTTTGAACCATTACATACTTGGAGGTCTACTCCAAGATTACCTATGGCTTGCAATTTCTGCAATAAAATGGGTCATAAAGCCTACAAGTGTAATTTCAAGAAATTATATGACCATGGTGCGAGATTAGTTTGGGTTCCAAGGAACACAAGATTTGGGCTTTCAAAGTTAGAGCAACAAAAATTGAATAATATTACTAACCCAAATGGACCCATAAAATGGGTACCAAAGAGATAAGATTTATTTGTTTATTTTTCAGATTTGTTTCAAGGCAAAGGCAAACAATGTATGGTTCATGGACAGCGGTTGTTCAAGGCATATGACCGGAGAAAAAAGTCTATTTCATAAACTAAAGCCTTGCAACGATGGAACTGTTGCCTTTGGAAACAATGAGAAAGGTAAAATTAAAGATAAAGGAACCATTTACAGTATTTCAAATGCATGCATGGAAGATGTTTTGTTTGTTGAAGGACTCAAGCACAATCTAATGAGCATTAGTCAATTATGTGATAAAGGATACAAGGTTGTGTTTGAATCATCTATATGCAATGTGTTTGATGGAGAACATATCATGTTTAGCGGAAAAAGACATGGAAATGTGTATTTGGTTTCACTTAATGAACTAGATGGTCAATGTCTAATGGCCATTGATAATGATCCATGGGTTTGGCATAAAAGACTTGGACATGTGAACATGTCAAACATAAAGACCCTATGGAAGAAGAGTTTGGTAGAAGGATTGCCTAAATTGAAATATAACAAAGATAAAATTTGTAAGGCATGTCAATTATCAAAACAACCAAAAATGCCTTTCTCTATCAAAAAGGAAATTTCTACAACTAGGCCACTTGAATTGCTACACATGGATTTATATGGGTCATCTGACATTTCAACCATTGGTGGAAAGAAATATGTGTTTGTAATTGTTGATGATTTTTCAAGATTTACATGGATAATTCTCTTAGCTAGCAAAGATGAAGCCTTCTCTATGTTTTCAACTTTTGTAAATTTGGTACAAAATGAAAAAAAAAGTACTATTATGACTATAAGAAGTGATCATGGTGGTGAATTTGAAAACAAACGATTCATAGAGTTATGTAATGAAAAAGGAATTCATCACACATTTTCTGCACCAAGGACTCCACAACAAAATGGAGTAGTTGAAAGGAAAAACAGAACTATACAAGAGATGGCTAGAACAATGCTAAATGAGAGCAAATTATCCAAGAAATTTTGGGGTGAAGCTGTAAGTACAGCTTGTCATGTGTTGAACCGTGTTACCATTAGAGCAATTTTGAAAAAGACCCCATATGAGCTATGGAAAGGAAGAAAACCAAATATCTCTTATCTTCATGCTTTTGGATGCACATGCTATGTTTTGAACAATGGGAAAACCAACTTGGGAAAATTGGATGCTAAAAGTGATGAGGCAATATTCCTTGGTTACTCATCAAATAGCAAAGCATATAGAGTTTTCAACAAAAGAAACCAAGTTGTAGAAGAGTCCATACATGTTGTTTTTGATGAATCTAACCCATGTTTCAAAAGAAAAGATGATTTAAGTGATGCAAATGATATAACAAGTAGTCTTGAGAAACTGCATGTGAAAAAGCAACAAGATTCCATGGAGGAAAGGGTAAGTGAAGGTAATAATTCCTACAAACCTCCAACTAATTTAAAATTCAAACATGCACATCCAATTGAACAAGTTATAGGGAATGTGTACGAAGGTGTAAAAACTAGAAGGTCAAAGCAAAATGTTTGTGGACAATACACCTTTGTATCTAAAATTGAACCTTCTAATATCGATCAAGCTCTTGATGATGAAAACTGGATTATAGCAATGCAAGAAGAGCTAAATCAATTTGAAAGAAATCAAGTTTGGCACCTAGTTCCTAGACCAAATGATTGTATCGTTATTGGCACCAAATGGGTCTTTAGAAACAAATTAGATGAAAGTGGACTTGTAGTGAGAAACAAAGCTAGACTTGTGGCAAAAGGATACTCACAAGAAGAAGGAATAGATTTTGAGGAATCTTATGCCCTGGTTGCTAGATTAGAGGCAATTCGCATCTTACTAGCTTTTGCATCTCACATGAACTTTAAATTGTTTCAAATGGATGTTAAAAGAGCATTTTTGAATGGATATATAAATGAAGAGGTGTATGTTGAACAACCACCTGGATTTGAGGAAAAAGATTAATCTCAATTTGTATACAAGTTAACCAAAGCATTATATGGATTAAAACAAGCCCCAAGGGCTTGGTATGATAGATTAAGCAAATTTCTGATTGATCATGATTTTCAAAAAGGAAAGGTAGACACCACTTTGTTTATCAAGTATAAAGAAAAGGACATATTGATCATTCAAATTTATGTTGATGATATCATTTTCGGTGCTACTAATGAAACTCTTTGTCAAGAATTTTCTGAGCTTATGCAGAAAGAATTTGAAATGAGCATGATGGGAGAACTAAACTTCTTCCTTGGACTGCAAATCAAGCAACTAGATGAGGGAATCTTCATTAACCAGTCCAAGTACATCAAAGAAATGCTGAAGAAGTTTGGCATGGAGAATAGCAAAGGAGCAAACACCCCTATGAGCTCAATAATTAAAATTGACAAAGATGAGAAAGGAAAAACAATTGATTTAAAATTGTATAGAAGCATGATAGGTTCTTTATTATATTTAACTGCTTCTAGGCCTGATATATTGTTTAGTGTGTGTATGTGCTTTAGATTTCAATCATGTCCAAAAGAATCACACTTGGTAGTTGTGAAAAGAATTTTCAGGTACTTAGTAGACACTACCAATATAGGACTTTGGTATCCAAAGGGCTCTAATTTTGATCTAATCGGCTACTCGGATGCGGATTTTGCCGGTTACAAAGTAGATAGAAAAAGCACTAGTGGAACATGTCAATTTCTTGGGAACATGTTAGTTTCATGGTTTTCAAGAAAACAAACTAGTGTTGCTCTATCTACGGCGGAAGCCGAATACATTGCCGCCGGGAGCTGTTGTGCCCAATTACTTTGGATGAAACAACAACTTAGGGACTATGACATGAATTTTAAAGATATCCCTATCAAATGTGATAACACTAGTGCCATATGTCTAACCAAGAATCCAGTCTTGCATTCTAGGACCAAACATATAGACCTTAGACACCATTTCATTAGAGAACATGTAGAAAATCATGACATATGTTTGGTGTATGTAAGAACAGAGGATCAAGTTGCAGACATATTTACTAAGCCCCTAGCAAAAGAAGCATTTTATAAGATTAGAAATGACATGGGAATGATTGAGTTAGGTTAGCATAAACTTAGGGGGAGCACCTGTTTAGGGGGAGCAACCCCACCTATCTCTTTCTTCACCCTCTAACTTTTTGATATATTGACAAAAAGGGAGAGAAAAGTAGGATTTGATATAAGTCCAAATGGGAGAAGAGTAGGATATGGTTAGGGAGAAGAGTAGGATATGCTTGCATGAGCTTTATGAGCTTTAGTATGATAAAATTTCAAAATGCAAAAATGAGCATGTTATTTAAGAAATTGAAAGGTATCCACTCAAATCGGTTTTGTCAATCATCAAAAAGGGGGAGATTGTTGGAAATATGTGGAAAACAAGTTAAATCTATATTTTGATGATTAACAAATCAATTTGAGTAAGTCTTGGCTACTAACATGTTTGTGGAAGTGATTAAAGGCTATACATTTGAAGAAAACAAAGCATGGCAGGTTAAGTCGACTTCCAAGTCGACTCAGGCATCGACTTAGGCCAAGTCGACTCAGGCATCGACTTAGGCCAAGTCGATCCCCAAGTCGACTCCAGCATCGACTTCGAGGCATCAATTCCTTCCAGAGTTGAAAACGGAGAGCTGAGCTGCCGAAGTCGCAAACGAAGTCGACTTCGCATGCGACTTGGGGCAAAGTCGCATACCAAGTCGACTCCAGCATCGACTTCAAAACGACGAAACCTTCCAGAGTTGAAATCAAGATCCCGAAGTGCCGAAGTCGCACTCCAAGTCGACTCCACTTGCGACTTGAGGTGAAGTTGCAGACGAAGTCGACTCCGGCATCGACTTCGATCGGGCAGAGGAGATATTTCAGAAGACAAGTTGGGATTAACTGATTTCAAGACAAACTTGTATGAAGATGAAGATCAAGCCAACCTAGATGCTCAAACCGAAATATATGAAGACTAGCATCGAAAGCAAGAAGGATGAATCAAAAACAAGTTCTTCAAATATGTGAAGCCATTCCAGAATAAAATGATCAAAGCCAAGCAAGCTAAGAAGAAGATAATGATCCAAAAGGAAAATGAAGGAACCAAGCATTCCAAGTTCTCAAGTTCATAAAATCAACTGCCGAGGTGAAGTCGCACCCGAAGTCGACTTCACGTGCGACTTGGGTCAAGTCGAGAACCCAAGTCGACCCTGACCGGAACTTGAAGTTGCGACAGAGAGGCGAAGTCGCACCCGAAGTCGACTCCATCTGCGACTTGGGCGAAGTCGCATCCGAAGTCGACTCCGACTGCGACTTGGGTCGCAACGGTTGGAATTTATTCGAACGTTGGCGCATTAAATGCGCGCCACCTACCTTCTAACGTTCGGATTCCCTCCAAAATTATAAATAACATTCATGGTGAACGAGGGAAGTAGCTGAGAATCATTAAGTGTGCATAACTACTATCTACAAGAGCTTTAAAGAGTTCAAGCAAATCAAAGAGGAAGAACTTTGCTTCAAACTGCAAGAGCTACATTTCAGAATCTTCAAAGCCATTACTACAAGATCTTCTCTGCGCCAAACTGCTTCTACACAACTGTAAAGTGTAGTTCTTTTATTGTTTCATTTGTTTGTATTGAACTTGATTTAGTTTGAGGAACTAAGATCAAGTGTAAGCAAAGTAGTGTGTGATTGGAGTGTAACTCATCACCTACTTGTGCTGTGTTTTGTTAATGCCCCCTAGAGCTGGAATCTAGAAAAGAGCAAGAGGCTCTGGTTGTATATGCCCCCTAGAGCTAGAATCTAGAAGAGAGCAGTGGCGTTAATTATATTGAGAGAATACAATAGTGGAACCCAAGTCACAAGGAGTGTGAGCTTGGAAGAGTGGAGTAGGGAGGTTGCCCGAACCACTATAAAAATTCTTGTCTACTTGATTTACATTTCTGCTCTCTACATTATATTGCTTTCCATTTCGTTTCTTCATTAAGGGGACTAGATTAATCCGGGGTTAAGTTTCTGTTTAAGTTATAAAGTTTTAAATACCCAATTCACCCCTCCCCTCTTGGGTAATTGCTATTAACTCGGGACCAACATTAAGCACCTAGTTGATATGCTAAACTTCATATATTAATCTCAAAATTTGAGATTATCCAAACATAAAATCATCCACGTGTTTCATCATATTTTCATGCATTTTTGCATTTTAATATCTTACATGAACCATTCATCATTTTCTCATGTTTATCTTTCCATGCATGTCCATTTCACAACACATAATTCATGTGTTTCTTAAAAATTTTCAACACAGCAACTTGTGTCCTTAATTAGCATGATTAAACCCTTAATTAACATATAATTTAGGTTTTAATTTCATAATTTTAATCCATACATCCTAGGGTTCCAAAACAACAACTTTGGGACCCGTTTTTCATCATTTCAATGCCCCTTTTGACACTTAAATCAAAACAAATTTCTAATCCATAAATTCCAACAATTAATCATGCTTTTCTTAACCTAAATTTAGGGTATTATCACATATTTAAAATCCAAAATTCGTTTGCTTCCATAATAGCAACTTCCATACACGTTTTAGGTATCCATTTGATCCGTTTCGACGTGTCCAAACATATGCCCATAAAATCAGATTTAGGGCTTATCTTTTCAAACCCTTTTGGACACTCAAAGTACCTTAAACATGGGGTATTTTACCTTCCATATCTTCCCTAAATCATTTGGGCTCATTCACATATCATTTTTAACATAAAACATAGAATTCGGGTCATATATGTAACTCTAATTCATATTCTTTCTAAAATTCATAACCTAAGCCCAAATCTTCATATATAATTCATCAAATCATGAATTATTATATAATCGTAATTACACATCAAAACAGCAACATCACATAGGGTTTAAGAAAATTTCAATTATGATTTTCAACCCATAATCAAGGGGTATACTTACATGTATTGGATCAAACTTGAACCCAATTTCCATGGCTTGGTTCCTCTTCTTTCCTCCCATTTTTCCTTCTCTTTTTCTCCTTTTTTCTTCCCTTCCTTGCTGTTGGAGAAGGGTGTTGGAATCAATGGCAAAATAGCAAAATCTAAGTTTTGATGATTAATAATTCAATTTGAGTAAGTTTTGGCTACTAACATGTTTTCTGAAATGATTAAAGGATATAAAAATAAAAAATATGAAGACTGACAGGTCAAGTCAATTCCCAAGTCGACTCAGGCATCGACTTAGGTCAAGTCGATCCCCAAGTCAACTCCAGCATTGACTTCAAACGCGATTTTATGGCCAGCGCTGAAAATGAGGAGCAAGAGCTGTCGAAGTCGCACACGAAATCGACTTCGCATACGACTTGGGTGAAGTCGCAGACCAAGTCGACTCCAGCATCGACTTCAAGAATCTCTAGCTTTGAAACAAGGATCCAAGGCAGGCGAAGTCGCACACCAAGTCGACTCCATCTGCGACTTTGATGAAGTCGTATACCCAAGTCGACTTGACATACGACTTGAGTGAAGTTGGAACCCAAGTCGACCCAAACATTCGACTTGGATCAAATGAAGATAAATCAAGACCAAAACAAGCCTTTTCATGAAAACTTTTGCATAAAAACCATTTTTTTATTCTTAATATTTACACATTTTGTGTAAAACACCCTGCTTTTAGGGTCACTTATGCATAATGGCTCATAGAAATCTAATTTATGATAACTTTTTGTATAAATACTTTTATATCCTAATCTTTGGGCTTTTGAAGAGCAAAACATATGCAAACACATTTCTCCAAATCCAGTAGTGACACTTACCAAGTGATCATGCTACCTTTTGGAAGAAAATCCTTAACAGCACACTAGCCAAACGACTGTTTATTTATCCTGCTCCCATCTCAGGGAGGGCGCCGTTGGCACTCCTGCCATCCCTTAGCGATTTGGCCTTATGTAGAGTGGGCCCCGGTCATCCCAACCATGCTCTACAATCTGTCTGTTTCTTATTCTAGTGCACCGTACATTATTATGACGGACCGCGGCCCGTTTGGTTTGAAGAACCACAGACCGCAGCCTATGTCCTTTTAAACCGGGATCACAGACCTCTTTTTGCATCCATAACACACAATTGGTTTGAAGAACCACAGATCGCAGCCCATGTCCTTTTAAACTGGGATCACAGACCTCTATCTGTATCCATAACATACAAAAAATCTTAGACCGAAGTCTATATCTCTAAAAAATTATTTTCAAAAACACATAACAGACCACAGTCCGTGTTAACTTGTAAAGCGAGCGCACCCACTTTAAACAAGTTGTTATTTGAAATCTAGTTTTAGGATGACCTTTTTAAATTCCGTTAGAAATATTTTGAGTAAAATATTTTGATAAATATTTGAAATATTTGAGAAACAACACACTTTAAAAACCTTTTTAATAAAACAACATAGGAGGTTGGTCATCCTTAAATCCCTTTCAATACACACGTATAAACATTTTTCAAGATATTTTCAACATAGATTTCCTTATCGAAAGGAAATCAAAACTTTTCGAATATTATTTCAAAACATATGAACTATGTCCAAATCATCATTTATTATTTAATTATCATGATCTAACAAAATAAATTTTTTTCATAAATCAAATCTCTTTTTTCCTTTTTCTTTAACAAACATAATTATTTATCATAAAACATCATAAAAGAAATTCAAAACTTATTTACGTTTGTTGCTTTGTGAAAAAAGGGAAAAATTCAAAGAACTTGTTTACTTAAAAGAAAATTCTTAAAACCATCGGCATCAAACATGAAATCCTTTGAAAACATTATCGTGGAGAACCTGCTTACTCATAAGCAAATTTCTCAATCTATTAACATAAAGCATTGCCAATCCATAGCAATACTTGTGATAAATTCTTTATCTTAAAAACGTTGCTTGCTTCCCATGAAGCAAACCTTGAGGCTTTTCGTTAAAGCCATCATTTTCCAAAACTTAAGGCTTTCATTAAAGCCGTCATTTTTCAAAACTTGTGGCTTTCATTAAAGCCGTCATTTTCCAAAACTTGTGGCTTTTTATTAAAGCCGTCATTTTCAAAACTTGTGGCTTTTCATTAACGCCATCATTTTCAAAACTCGTGCTTGCCCATTTGTTTTAACATAATTATAAACATTTCAATCATATTAATCACATAAAAAGAAAACAACATTTTAGAAAGTTCGCTTGCTTACCTGAGATCGCCATAATCCCTTTCATTCTATTCTTTTCCTTGCCTTTGCCTAAATAATGAAAATAACATTTCATTTATTTGCATCGTCTTCAACTACTTATATTCCTTAGGTTTTTCAACCTACATAAGTTCATCTAACTTAACCCACTTGTCTTTTAAGTCGGGTATTTATACTTATCTCTTCATATACGTCCATTTTTCAACACATACTTATGTGTTTCTTAAACTTTTTCAAAATAGCAACTTGTCTCTAATTCTAGCATGATTAAACCCCTTAATTACCATTGTACTTAGGGTATTTTTATGGAATTTAAATCCACTAATCATAGGTTTCCAAAACAGCAATTTTGGAACCCATTTTTCACCTGTTTAACGTGTCTTTTGACACATAACCCTAAGCAGATTTATAAATCCGAATTTTCAGCAAATAATCCCACTTTTCTTAATTAAAATTTAGGGTATTAACATATATATCAATTTGGATCATTTCTACATAGGTTTCATATTTCTTTTTGATTTTTTTCTCCAACTATACACATATGCTGAAATCAGGCGTACTGAAATCTCAAAATCTTGAATTAATATCAAATCAAGCAGTTTTGATCTGAAATTTCTACCATACCTTAATACTAATTAACCAAAATAAATATTTTCAGCATGAAATATTTAATATTTCTATTTATTTTGGTATTTTTACTCTGCTGGACAGCAGAATCCCTTTTCAGACAGCCTAAATCACGTTAATTATGGATTATATTTATACCTGTTAAAACCTAATTTTTATTTTAGCCGTGTGATCCTAAATATTTATTATATATTCTGTAAAATTTTCAGCCCAAAATTGCTTGTATAAAAATTATTAAAAATCATTTGGTGCAGCTGATCCTGATACCCGTACAACCCTGTTCAGGTTGATTTTCTCAGATTTTTAATTTGCAACATGCTTATCCTTTTAAGCTTAAAATTGGTTAGTTCCTTAATCACCACATAATTAGTCTTCTCACAAATTTTCATGCTAAAAATCATCCATTTAATATTCCGTTCATATTTTAATTTACAACATCATATAACTTCCAGATTTTAGGCATAAAATCAAGATTAACATATACTTACTTGATGAATTGATAACCTCTCCATTGAGAACTTGAAATTTCCTTCTTTTTCTCTCATCCTTGCTGGGTTTGACGTGCCCTAGCTGCTGCCCTTGGAGAAAATTCCCATTTTTCTCTTATTTTTCCTCTCTTCTCTCTCTCCTTCTCTCTTCTTCTCTCTCTTTCTCTCTCCTTCTCCCCTGCAGGAAGTGGCAGCCATGCTCCCCCATTTCCTCCTTTTATTTGCTACTTTTCTTGGTGCCCAAGTAACCCCATAGGCATTTTAATAATTTTCATTTTCACTTTCCACAATTGTCCTTCTTTACTTAGCTCTTAAGCAACTTGTTACTTGCTCTTCAAGAAACCAACTTCCCATAATAATTAGCTTAATCCATTCCATTCATCTCATAGATTTCATAATTTTATTCCATCGTTTTAAATTTCATCTCAATCCGACGTTTCAACGTCAAGTTATGACCACTTGAATTTATCTTTTAGATTTGGGATAAAAATAATTAATTATCACCCTAATCCCATCATGATTCCCTTAATCCAATTTATTCATAAGATTGGGCCCACCGTCGTGAGCTTCCTTTCAAATTTCACAGGAATTCTCCTTGTAGGCGTCAAGTTATGAATTTTCTATCATTTTCATCTTAATTATATAATTACATTTTAATCTCCATAAATTAAATCATGGTAATTAACATGATTATTCATAACATATTTTTACCTTTCAATCCTCGTTAAGCCCCTTGGGTCATACCGACTCACTTTGGGCTCCGACGATTAAATTTTTAATCACCATTCTTAATTAAACCCTAATTGCGAAATATCATAAAATCATAAAATCATCCATAAATCATTCAAAATTCATTTAAATCACATATAAATCAAATATATATGTTCAATGCATCCCATTAAGTCCTACTTGGGTCCGAGTATTACAAAACTTTTCATTTAATCCCTTCATAAAACCTTTCATATAAACTCTTCAAAAAACCCCTTTTCATGAAGACATTTCTATGTCCTAAAACATTGTCATATAAACATTTAATCATGAGGACAAGTGTATGTCCTAAAATATTTTCACATAAACCTTTTATGTGAGGACAATTATATATTCTAAAATATTTTTATATAAACCTTTATTCATGAGGACAATTTATGTCCTAAACCATTTGCATATAAACCTCTTTATATGAGGACAAATTGTATGTCCTCAAATAATTTCATATAAACCTTTTATACAAGGACAATTATATGTCTTAAAATATTTTCATATAAACCTTTATTCATAAGGACAATTTTATGTCCTAAAACATTTGCATATTAACCTTTTTATATGAGGACAATTATATGTCCTCAAACAATTTCGTATAAACACTTTTTCATATCCCTATTTTTTGGGCTTTTCAAAAACAACACATATGCATATAAACATTTTTATCTGTGTGGATATTTTTATGTCCTAAAATATTCTCATGTAAACATTGATTTCTGTGGACATTATCATGTTCTAAAATATTTTCATGTTCCTATTTTGGGCTTTAAAACAAAATATATGCATATACGTCTCTAACCCTCTGGTAGGTGACACTTACCAAGTGATCATCCTTCCATAGGAAAGAAACCATTCATGTGATAGCATCGCTAGCTAGGCTGTCGTCCATGATCCTACTCCTATTTCAGGGAGGGCGCCGCTGACTTCCAGCCTTTCCTTAGTGACTTGGCCACAGGTAGAGGTTGGCCCTAGTATGCAACCGCCTCTACCATGGACCTAGTATATAATCCTCATGCACACTCATTTATATTCGCATTGTCATGCTAGCATGATTTCATAAAATTAACACAATCCTCAGACCATACCATTTTTCAAGTCAAAACTTGATATAACATAATCCAACTCAGTCCGTAGACTGTCCCCTTCTCAAATTGAGAATTGGACATAATCATTTAAAAAAAAAACATTTTCATAAACTTTCTTCAAATCATGATGTTAGTATGACCACCCTTAAAGAATTTTGAAAATATTTTAGTAAATTAATTTTACACAACATTTGCAGTATTTGAGAAAATAATATTTTAAAAAATATTCCTTGTTTGTTGGTAAACAATTTTGGAATCATCTTGATAAACCAATTTTGAAATATTTCAATAATTGAAAAGAACAAGCTTTTCTTGTAAACATTTTTATTCCTATTTCTGGACTTTTTATGAACAAAGAATATGCAAACAGATTCCCATTCATTTATATCGGCATTATATGCCTTGTCCACACACTATGCTTGCCACTCTTATGTAGAGAAGAGTTTGCACCATCTTTTGAACATGATTTAAACAAAACAATCATCAAATCAATTTGTTGAGTTGGTCATCCTTAAAATTCTTTTGAAACATAAATACAAGACATTTTTAAAGTATTTCAGTCTTCAAAGAGACTGAAAATATTTCAATAGACCATTTCAAAGCATCTAAATAAACCATTTAAAGATATTTAATTAAATCATTTCGAAAGCCCTATTTATTTACAAATACCATTATATAAAGAATCATATTTTTTCCTCAAAACTCCTTAGGAATAGAATTCTCAAAGTTTGTTTTCAAATATCATCTTGTAGAAGAGTCGAAACTCTGTCATCGTAAAATGCTTTTGAAATAGCAATTCTAAGAACTTTCTTAACATGAAACCATCTTGAAACATGTCAATAGTAAGGAGTAAATCATACTTTCAAGAATTGAGCATGCTTACAACGAAGCAATACTGAGGCTTTTCATTAAAGTCATATTTTCAAGAATTGAATTTGTTTACTTTGTAAGAAATTCTAAAATCATTAATATAAATACTTGAAACAAAATCAACATTCGTGAAGGTTCGCTTGCTTACCTTGTAAACAATCTTGCAAACATCTTGATAAAATAAGTTCATATCATTTCAATAATTTCCAATAAAATATCATTTAGAAATGCTGAATAGAGCATCATTATAAAACACTTATAATCATTTCAATATTTGGAATAAAATTAATATTTTTAAAAGGTTGCTTGCTTACCTAAATTCACTTATGTTTCCTACGTCAACCTTTTCTTTGCCTTTGCTTATATATATAAGAATGACATTGCATTCATAAACATAATTTCATATATTTGCACATCATGTAGTCTTCCAACCCACATGATTTCCATCAACTTACTTAACCCACTTGCTTTTCAAGTTGGGTGTCCATTTACCAATTCACTCATTGGTATAATTTGTGCTTCCATAACACTCATTCCTTTCAAATTTTATCTCTAGTAGGTTAAACCCTCATAATCACTTATAATACTTGTTTAATACTATTATAAGTTAAATTAAATTTCAAAAATCTGGAATTTAATTTTTATTTTAATTTATTCCTCAATTTGTCCATATTACTAAAATTAGACACACTGATTTCTCTAATTTTTGATTTATAATCAAATCAAAGATTTTAAATCTGAAATTCCTATCATACATTAATAACTATATGAATTAACCAAAATAAATATTTTCAGCACAAAATATTAAGTATTTATATTTATTTAAGTATTTTTACTCTGCTAGATAGAAGCATCAACTTTCAGACGAGTCAAATCATGTTAATTATTAAGTATATTTATACCATCCAAAAATTAATTTTTATTTTGATCTAGTGATATTTAATATGTCTTCTATATCATATAAAATTTTCAGCATAAAATTTCTTGTATAAAAATTATTCAAAATCATTTGGTGTAGCTGATATTGACAACCGTTCGACCCTGTTTAGGTTGATTTTCTCGAATTTTTAATTTTTAACCTACTTATCCTTGTAAGATGAAAATTTTATCATTTCTTAATAATCATATAATGAGTTCTCACACAAAGGATCATGCTAAAAGTCATTCATTTACTATTTCTTTCATATTTTGTTTTTCTATTTCAGATTCACTACATATAAGCATATCCATGTGATTCATTTCACCCTTGTAAGTATTAACACATAATCTATGCGAGGGTTTGGTTTGATAAATCATTAATCAAACATTCAAGGAGATATTTACCCATGAATTCAATATTTACAACCATCTTAACATTAAACATCAACCAAGCATGATTTAGGTTAACATATATAATTCAAAAACTCATAATACTCAC
Organism: Annona cherimola; assembly: GCA_030490835.1. Lineage (NCBI taxonomy): Eukaryota > Viridiplantae > Streptophyta > Magnoliopsida > Magnoliales > Annonaceae > Annona > Annona cherimola. The sequence goes on from CM059974.1 coordinate 79,581,156, forward strand.
CCAAATTGAATATGAATGTGGGTAAGCCTTGTTGAACTCTCTTTCCCTTCCTTTCTTCTTCCTTATTTCTCTCTTTTCTCTCCCTTGGACATTCACACCTTGCTGCCCTTGCTATTTCTCTATGTTTTCTAAGTTCGCTCTCTCTCTCTCTCTCTCTCTCTCTCTCTCCTTCCTTGCTGGACGTCCAGGGCTCCTATTGCCCCTTCTCTTTTTTTATTTATTTCTTTCTTGCTGCCTAAAAAACCCCCTTGATAGCCCTTTATATAATTTTTTAAAATACCAAAAATCTATCCATAACTTGCCCCTTGGTCACGTTCACATGGGCTGCCCCTTTTGGCATTTTTGTGAGGACAAAATTGTCCAAATATTGTTGCCCTTTGAACGTCCCTACATGTATCCCTATTTACATTCATTTTTCAAAATTTTGAAATTGCAAAAATTGCTCAAAACTCTCTCCTTGAAACACCTCATTTGCACCCTTAAATGCATTAACTTTTGCATTAATTCAAAACCACTTTTTGAAGCAAAAAGTCAAAGGATTTTAACCATAAGTGTTTAAGCATTTTCCCAAGGGATTTAGCTTAGTCAAATCCATTCATGTGATAGGACACTTTGTGTTAGCCGTTCATAAATTTTTTCATCTTAAAATGATCATTCTAGTTCAAGATATGAGCATTTGAAAATATCATATGAAATTTGATAGAATTAAATCATTATTATCATAATTCAATCATGATTAACATAATCCATACCATTTATGAGGTAAAGTATGTCAACATGTGTTTACCTTTCAAATTTTACGTCAATCCGCCATATGGGTGTCAAGTTATGAATTTTCCAAGTAATAACTCTATTTATTCCATCATTATTTTCAACTCAATTATAATTAATGGAATTCAAAATCATGCCACATCATCATTTTCATACTTTATTTTGTCCCTTTTTAGCACATTAACTCATAGTGGGTTAAGGTGATTAACTTAACTACCTCACTTGATTACTAGCCCTAATCTCATCCATCCATATAAATTATACTATTAATAACTCTTGAATACCTAGATTACATTTATTGATCTCAAAATGTTCTAGGTATCACACTTTATGACATAATGTTGCATGCTATTGTTGATTATACCATCTACATTTTATCAACCATAAAAATATTTGGCTATATTCGATTTTTAAATCAGACAGTCAATTACATCTACCTGTTTTCGAATGGGATAGGGTTGATGCTGGAAAAAGAAGCAGTTGGAATGGTGGATAACAGTAAATAGATGTATGATGGGTGGTGGACCTATTGCTAAATTGATAATTAAATATTTGTGCTTGGTTTTTTCTATTGGTATATTATACATGCAACAATTGATATTACAATCAAGCACTTTTATTACCCTCACACTATGGAGGAAATTTTTTGTAAATACCTCATTATAGGGGGAAATTTGTAAAACCCCCACCACTAGGGGGAAATAAATAACTTGTATAAAGCAAGACTTGAATAACCGACCTCTTGCCTCTAGGTCATGAGTGTTACCACTGGGCCAGTGCCATGGTGGCATTTGTGCTTGGCTATTGTGGGAGTTATTATTGACGAAAAAAATTTATCCCAGTGTGAGTTGTCTTATGAAGTGGTTATGCATAGGAAAGAGAAGGAACACATGCTCATTTTGAAGACAGGGTCTACAATGTGGTCTCACACTTGGTTTTTTCTTTTTTAGTTTCTCCATAGCTACATTCATTATTTACTACTACTCACCTTAGGAAGAGGCATATGCTGAATCAACAGCAATAGATAAACTCTTCATTCTATGAGCTTTGTTGTTTTAGTTGATCTAAATATAGACATGAAATCTTAAATATCTAAATAACATCACAAGTTCGAAGTTCAAGAAAGATAAACATATAAAAATGATTATAAGACGCATAGAGATGGACAAGAACATAAATATGATGAATACCTTCTTCTCACTATCTTGTTTGTAGTAGCATACTTTTGGAATGTGAACAATATTTTTTAATAAGCAGTTTGTCTATAGCTATATTTGTTATTAGATTATTGTTTTGCATGTGATTACGTTCTTCTTTTTCATTAGGCACTAATATTAACTTATACTTTTTACTTAGGATTGTTATAGAAGCAGGCAGAGTTAGATTGGCTTATCATTATAGTGGAGCTTTACACAGATTTTAGTAGGACGTTAGTGAGATACATAGGTGGATAGGTTCATTATGAATTAGTAAGTGTGGAGAGATAAGATATGCTGGATAAATTGGACTCAATATCAAGTATTGCAAAAATTTCACAAGATATGAATGATTTAAGTTATAAGTTTTCAGAGGTGAATCTCTTTATAGCAATTGAAAAGCTAAAATATATGCTGACTTGATGCAAATGTTCGACAAGTACACCACTTCACAAAATTAAAGAAAATTAAAAGAGATTTCAATATATGTGTCAAAAAGAAAGAGATTTGGTGTTGTAAAAAAAATTATAAGGAAAACAAATAATGAAATAAGGCATATTGAAATGGGCAAATTAAATATATAATTGGATGGCAGTGTTGATTCTAACCATGGGGTTCAAGACTACGCAAAATAAGGTATTATCAAATGCTCCATATTTGTGACTAATAAAAAAATAATTAAAAAATGCTCCATATTTGTGATTTGAAAATTTATTGTTATTTATAATGCTAGATGAAATCTCATTTTATTTCTCTTCATCGAATGTGGGTAAATTGTAGAGCAAACACAGGAGGTTGCAACAGAAGGTATTTTATCATTTAAAAAATTTGTTAGAAATCGACAATATAACTGAGTTTTAAATAGACCCATATATTATTTCATTAAAACAAGCAGATGTCATGTGTAAGTACAAATAACTAAGTTTTTATGCAGCCTTAGATAGATTTTGATGGATTAATAAGGAATACTTCCATTAGTAACTCTATAATCTTTTTTGGACTACATTTGTCACATTGAAAAGTCATGTCATCCCATAACCATCAGTCATGCAAATTCATTTTGGGTTGTGTCATTATATATTTTGTCCAAAATTCTATCTCATTATGGGAGGTGGAAATGAAGAATCGATAGGACCCGTTGTCTAAAGCTTTTCCTTTAATGAAACTATTTGATGTAAACTTTTGAAGATGAATGTTTGGAAATGTGCATTGTGTAATCTATTCCAGTTGGTTTTGTGGGACCTTTTTATCTTATTTTGGCCAATTTTTTCACTTGGAAGTATAGTGTAAATAGACAAGTTGATAGGCAAATTAAGCACTCATTTTTTATATATGTAATTTCCAGGCACCTATACATAACTGCATTTGATTGTTGGTTATGAATATCAAGATTTGATATTGATTTATTACTACTTTTATGCTGACATGTATATATTTTAACACTTCTAGGCATCTATATCTGTGTCTAATTGTTGACCTGCAACACATATAAACAACAGCTTTATCACGCCAAAATATGTATTCGTAGCATATTTATTATGCCAATGCCACATTACGGGTTATTTATTTGTTTATTGTTACTTCAACCCATTAAACTTATGATTTATTAAGTCAATGCCACATTACAGATTTTTTATTTCAATTTACTGAATGTTAATCCATTAAACTTATGATTTATCAAGCTAATGTACATTATAGGTGTATATTTTAGTCAACAAGTCAATGCATTGAATCTATTTGAAATCAGTTACATTGAAAGTGAAAAGGTTCATACATGGCTCTATATTTTCTTAACACACATGAGCGAACACATATGTGAAACCCTGATTATAAGTTTAATGAAGGTAGTTTAGAGCTTGTATAAGAATGAGATTTTAGAAATTTCATACAATGAAGGGTATTGGTGTAACCCACATGGGAATGGAAAATTGTAGGAAACAATTAGAATTATATGCCCTTTAATTTGGATGAATGAGATTAGGGCGAATGACTAAGTAAGGTGATTAAGTTAATCACCCTTGCTCAATGTGGATTACTGTGCACAAAAAAATAAAATAAGGTGTAGGAAAGATGAGTTAGCATGTTCATTAAATGTAAGTATTCATTTTATTTTATTTATAATTAAGGTATAAGCTAGGTTATTACTTTATAAATTCCTAACTTGAAATGTATATGGTGGATTAAAATGAAATTTGGAGGGTAAACACATGTTGACATACTCTACTTAATGAATGATATGAATTATGATAATTATGATTAAATTATGGTGATAACAATTAAATTTAATGGAATTTCATGAAATCTTTTCATATGCTTATATCTTGCACTAGAATGATCATATTGAGGTAAAATTTTTTATGAACGACTAAAATAAGATGTTTTATAATATGGATGATTTTGATTATGTTAAATCTCATTGAAAAGTGCTAAACCACTTAAGGTTAAAAACCATTGACTTTTGCTTTTGAAAAGTTGCATGTAATTAATGAAAAGTGAAGGTAATTAATTCCTAAATATGAGGTGTCCTATGGACGCATTTTGAGCAGACTTTCTTTAAATAAAAAATTGAAAAAATGCATGATAATGCAGCTGAAAAGGAACGTGGACAGCAAGGTGAAACTTGGGCAACAAGGTGATGAGGTGCATGGCTTAAAGATGGACATTTGGATGGTTGAAAATGGGCAAAAATTAATTGACAAATTATACATATTAAACATGGATTAATAGGTGGCAATCAAAGGGGCAAAAGGTATCAATATAAGAAGGGGAAAGGGTGAAGCAATGGATGTTCCAGCAGCATTTAAAGGGGGGAAATTCCAGCAAAAAAAGAAGAAGAAAGGGACAACATTGGACATCCAAGGTGGTAGCAAGAAAGGAAAGAAAAAATATTTTCAGCAAGTGGGAGATTGGAAGGAGTGACGTTAAAATAGGTTGGTACCACTTGTATGTTGATTTTGCTAATTAGTTCACTCCCATGCCCAAATAACATCCAACAATTAAGTGTATTCATAGATTGATAACTTGTTAACTTCCAGCCCTTTCTATGCTTAAATGATGCTTGGGTAGGTGTGGGAATTAAGTGTTTAATTAAGTGCATATGATAGGGGTGGACGTCCAATGGGTTAAGGTTAAAAATCTGTTTTATTCTATGTTTCAATTAATGTTCATAAATGATGAAATTAATTGCTAACATATGTATGCATCTAGGAGACATCCAAATGAGGTAATATAAGAAGAAAAAATTTCTGTTTGAATTGGCCCTTAATTATACATGATATATATGTTAGAAAGGATGCAATCAAGGGTTAATGATAGCAAGTGTAACGGTTAATTGATGATATTGCATTTGTGTTGAATTAAAATGCAAGTATGGGCGCAAAACTTAGGAAAAATGAAACAGAAAACTAAAATATGAAAGAAATAGTAAATGAATGATTTTTAACAAAAAATTTGTGTAAAAACTCATGATATGATGATTAAGGAATGACACAATTTTGAGCTTGAAATGTTAATCAAGTTGCAAATTAAAAATCCGAGACGATCAACCTGGAGAGGGTAAAATGGTTGTCAGGATCAAATGTACTAATTGTTTTTTAATAATTTTTATACAAGAAATTTTGATCTAAAAATTATATATGGTATATAAGACATTACTCAATGAAAATAAAAATTAATTATTTGAGGATATAAATATGGCTAATAATTAACGTGATTTGACCCGTCCCAAAATTGATATTATTGTCCAGTAGAGTAAAAATACATAAATAAATATAAATGCTTAATATTTTGTGCTTTAATTAATTATTTTGATTAATTCATGTAGTTATTAATGCATGATAGAAATTTTAGATTTAGACTCCTTGATTTTATTATAAATCAAAATTAAGAGAGATGAGTGTGTCTAATTTCAGCAAATGTAGACAAATTGAGGAATAATCAAAACGAAATTTGAAACATAAAGAATAATGATCCAAATTGATTAAATGAGTTAAAATGTATAAGTAATTCATTGTATGTGATTAGGAAAAGAAAAAGAAGAAAAAATGAATGGTAGAGCTCTTGGAATCAAGAGTTGTTGATTGGTAGCCACACATATATATATAAGTGCAAATTTTGGAAATGATACTTGATGAATGAATGATATGTGGAGCTGTTTTGGAAATGGATGATTATTTCGAAAATATTAACATATATTTATTATGTTAAAGATGGTATACAAGCCATTGAAATGAGCACAAGAGTTGTTGGTTAATAACCCTACATGTGCATATGGTTAAAGTGGAATTGTAACAAGTGAAATGCAGTAGAAATGACGGTATACATGGCTGTTTTGGAAAAGGTAGTTAATTTCAAAAATTCAATATGAATTGTGTTGCAATAGACTTTAAGGAAGTCCTTTGAACCGATTGAGCTAGCCCTTATATAGTTGAGATTTCAAGAGATTAACCAGTGAAGGTATTAGTTTTGAATTTACCTCAATTATGTTGATTACATTACAACAAGATAAGAAACAAAGGGATAAGTAGAATTCATAAGTTCAAATGGTGGAATGAGAAACACTAAGATCATGTAAATAAAGCTCTTGAATTCAAGAGTTGATGATTCATAAAACATATATATTGTTAAAATGCAAGTGTTGAATGAAATTAATAATTATAAACGGTTAATACCCTAAACTTAGGTATTGAATGAAATGAGTAACCAATCATTAAGGTTAAATAAGTGCATGTATATATGTAGATGACTAAGAAGGGTAGATGTGAATTTTGGAAATCTTACTTGAACTTAGCTTGTTATAATTTCAAGTAAGTATCTCAAATGATTAAAGAGATTAAATGCCCTAAATTAGGATATTGAACTAAGAAAATGATTGACTATTGGAAAAAATGGATATATGTGACTTAAGGAGATGTAAGTGTTCATCTTAAAGGAAGAATTGAATAAAATCATAAAAAATGTTGCGAATAAGTTAATAAAAAGCAAGGTATGCAAGCAAATGATGCTATACATGTATATAAGATGATTGTTTTCACTTGTCTAGGAAAAGGTAAAAAAAAAAAGATTGAAGGCGCAAGTTGATCGCCACAGGTAAGCAAGCAACACTTTTGAAAATATTTATTTTATCTCAAGTGTTGAAATGATTAAAAGTGCTTTACATTGATGATTTTAAGAATTGCTTACAATTAAGAAAGTTATTTAAGATGCTATTTCTAAAGGATTTTATGAAAAAAGGGCCTTGATTCTTTCATAAAATAATAATTGTAAATAAGTCTTTCGAAATTTTACTTCCATAGGTTTTTGTGAAAAGCAAGTTGGGTTTATGAAAAGAAAGTTTGATTTATAAAAAAAAAGTTAATTTTCCCTTAACAAGATACTTGAAAACAAACGATGTTTTGGAAATAGTTCATTTTGTTTTGAAATGATTTATTAGAAAAATGTTAAATTTCATTAAATATAAAAATACCTCGAAAATGCTTTGAAAATATTTTGTATGGATGTTTCCAAAAAAAGGGCTTAAGGGTGGCCAACCCGATAAGTTAATCGTACAAAATGATTTGAGTTCTATTTGCTAAAATAGTATTCAAAGGGTTATGCAAGCTCTTCCCTACATAAAAATGACAAGAATAACCTGTGAACAAAGTATATGATGCCAAGATAGATAAAGGAAGATGATGCGTTTGCATATCCTTTGCTTACGAAAAGCCTAGAAATGGGAACAAAGATGTTAGTGAGAAAAGTTTTTGCTTCTTGAATATTGAAGTGTTTCGAAATTCTTTTATCATGATGATTTTAAAATCTATTACAAGCAACGTTTTTAGAAATATTATTTCTCAAATATCGCAAATGTTTATTAAAATGATTTACTTAAATATTTCTAAAATTATTTAAAGGTGGTCATCCTAAAATTAGAATTCAAATAATTTTTTGCAAAATGTGTTTAAAGTGGGTTGTGCCCACTTTTTCAAGTCGAAAAAAAGACACGGACTAGGGTCTATGATATTTTATGAAATCATGCTAGCATGGGAATATATATAATTGATGTATGGTGCACCAAAACAATGAATAGGTCAATTGTAGAGACAATCGCAGGTGGACCGGGCCCCCTCTACATATGGCCGAGTCGCTAAGGGAAGACAGGAGGCCAGCGGCGCCCTCCCTTAGATGGGAGAGGTTCAATGAACGGTCGACTAGTTAGCGTGCTGTTATATGATAAATTTCTTTTCCAATAAGTAGATGATCACTTGGTAAGTGTCACTACTGAATAGGGAGAAATGCATTTGCATATGCTTTGCTTTTGAAAAACCCAAAAACTGGGATATGAAATGATTACGAAAATGTTTACCCTACATGGGGGTCATAAAAGTATTTACATGAAAGGTGTATATACTAGGCTTTAAAGAAAAAGATATCTATGCAAATGCATACATGGAAAAAGGGTTACATGCATATAACGAGCCCCAAAATGGTGTAATGAAAAACGATTTATAAGAAAAATATCTTGGGACATAAAAATGTCCACATAAGAAAAAAGGATTTACCTAAAAAGGTTTATATGCATATGCATGCGCCTTTGAAAAGCCTAGACATTGGGACATAAAAAAGGTTTATATGAAAAAGATTTTGATGAAAATATTTATAGGAAAACGCTTGCCTAACGATGAAAATGCTTGCTTATTGAGTTAATACTCATGTTTTATTTTTCAAACCTTAGACAGGTACAAGGAAGCTCAAGAGGTAAAAGACCTGAGTATTTGAGGAAATGTATGAGCTGTGTATGCTAAAATAGTTAGCTACCTTGTATGGAATGGTATGACTGGAATTTTTAAGGAATGCTAATATATGCGAACTTACCGATAGTTCTAAATTCTATATGAATTGATGGTTGAATGTATGTATACAAGTATGTATGTTGAATATCTTACTATGAATGTATTTTGTATGATTATGACATGGTCAGGTTGACAAAACCAACAATGTAAGGGAATAAGATGAAATTTTATGAATGATATGTGTAATTGATGACAAGTGTCAGGAGGTGAAATTATTAAAATATATATAAGGAAGAGGAACCGATTAGTATTTTGAAAATGCTATGTGTGACGAATTACAAGTGTATTTTCTCTTGTAAGATGAATGACGTGAAATGTAAAGAGATGAAATGATGAAGGAAAAAGGGATGAAATGGAAAAAAATTTGGACGAGATCCAATTTAAGGACCCGCCGCGGGATCAGGGTAACAATCCTAACTCACATTTACCAATCAATAACGATTCCGGAGTAAAGCTCCGGTGCCTCGGGTTGGGGGCGCCACAATGTAGGAGGTGTAAATAAAAGAAAAAAATTCTAAAGAAGCATAATGGTACCGCCAATGTAATTGAAAGTTGAAAGTTATAAAATTTTCAATTGCTAACCAGATAATTGTTAACCTAAGAATTTATCGAGTTTATCCTAATAAAAATAATATTTTTCTTTCAATATCTTTGATACAAACTTTGATATGATTAATAGAATTTTCTAACAAATATACAATTCTTAGAGCATTGTAATCAGTGCCAAAATTAAGTCATATTCGATTTATTTTTTCTTAAAATTTCTTGTTCGGCTTTAGCTACAATCAACTGTTCTTGTAGGGGTTGTATGCTTGGGTTCATGCTAACAAATAATATATTTGTTCTTCTATTTGAGTAATTACAAATTGTACCAACCCTAATCCATGCATTGCTTCATTATAAGTAGTACGATCATGAAGATTTGGGGTGTATTTAGATTGTTCAACAATATAATATAAAAGAGTTCTTTCTTGTTTTATATCTTTTAATCTTTTACTTAAATATTTCAACTGAAATGGTAAAGACATGATAAACTACTTGATCAAACATGCAAGCTAGTTATATTGAAAAGGAAAACTTACATAGAGATGGACATCTTGGAGTAGACAGAGTAGAAAAGCTTATAGTAGACTTTCTCTCTCTCACACACAAATACTTAGAGATTTACACAAAGTCTTAAAGGCTCGAATAGTAATGAAGTTGTTAATGCTCTGTCTTTGGAATCTTACAATAGTGGAATATGAGCTGCTTTAGACAATAGAGTCATATCAATTGGAAAGAGATTGAGATGAAACGTCCATTTGATCGATCTCAACTTGGTTGTAGAATAATAATTCAAAGGCTTTGGCTTGTTGCTCTTTTTTTGATAACTCTAGAAAATCTGTTTTGATGAAATATATAGCTATCTTTAGGATTATGGGAGAATCATTGCTCTAAAGGAAAAATTCTCTTAATATGCAGTTTTTAATATAGAATCCAATCACCCTTTGAAGGTTTTGTAATATGTTCGATAGATATAGAATAGGTCTGTAAAAAAATTCTTTCATAGAGATTAATATCTTTGCTAGGGGCAGGTGAAATAAACCATTCATCTCGAGGGAAATATTTTGTATATAATAAAGTAATTTTTTGAATAGTTTTTTCTCCTTTTTGGCTAAACAACATTTGCTAGAGGATTTTTTTACTTAATAATTTCAATATCCTATTTTTCTGAGTTAAGAATAAATTTATCAGCATTGAATTAAAAATTACAATTCTGTGGTATAGCTGATGAGGATGATGCTTTATCCTTTGGGCTTTTGGGAACTTCAGTCTGTTGTAAGAGCTGAAGGCTTTCCCTGTAAAAATTCTCTTGACAAATAGTCAGGCAAGACATTATTTTCGCCTTTGATATATTCAATTTGAAAATTAAAAGGGGATAACATAGTTTTCCATCTTACAAATATTTGCTTTGAAACTAAATTCTTAATATCTTTCTGTATAATATCTTTGGCTACTTTACAATCTATTCTTAATAAAAATTCCTAATTTAATAAATCTCCTTGAAATTTATCAATATAAAGAGTAATAGTTAGCATCTCTTTTTTAATAGTAGGATATTTTTGTCTCGTTTCATTCTATAATCCTAAAGTGTATCGAATTAGACATTCCTTATTGCCGTCCTTTTGTTTTAATATGCCCCATATCCTATATCAGATGCATCAGTTTTTACGATTTTAAATAGTTATGGATTAGCTAGATGTAAGCATTATAGATATTTAACTTTATTTTTTATATTCCGCACAACTTTAGTGTGCTCGTCTGTCCATGGAGGTGGATTTTTCTTTAATCATTGGACTAATAGTTTTCTATATTAGGCAACCTTTTCATAAAATTCTAAGACATAATTTAAGCAACCGAGAAATCTTTGTAATTTTTTTTGTCTTTTATTTCATCTGGAAAATTTTTGGTAAAAATAACAGCTCTATTTATAGGTAGGATGGTATTATTTTTTTATATTGAATCCTAAAAAAGATATTTCTGTTTGAAATAATTTCATTTTTCTTTTAGATAAGACTAGTCCATTATGGTGAATTATATTTCTAAACATTTTTAAATGCTTCCAATGCTATTGGATAGAATCTGAATATAGTAGAATATTGTCATTATAAACAATGAAAAATTCTAAATAGGGGTTACATATATCATTCATTATATTGTGGAATTCGGAAGGAGTATTTTTTAAACCAAAAGGCATTACATTCCACTCATAGTGTCCAAAAAGTACAGTGAATGCTATTTTATATTTATCTTCCTCTGCTATCTGTATTTACCAATATCCAGATTTTAGATCGAATTTTGAAAATATTTTTGCCTTTATTATTCTTTGTAATAAATTCTTTTTATTTAGGAGAGGATATCTTATCCATTGTAGTACATTATTTAATGGTTTATAATTTAACACTAATCTTGGAGCTCCTCTTTCTATTTCTACAGCGTTGTTCACATAAATGCGGCACAACTCTAGGGCAATTTACTTGGTCTTATTAAATTTTTGTCCAATAAAGTCTGGATTTCTTATTTATAATATTTTAGTAATTCTAAATTCATTTGAATTGGCCTAGCTTTGGTAGGAATATTAATTTTATTAAATTCATCTATATAGGGTAGCTTAACTATATGTTTTTTCCTATTCCAAAAAGCATTAGGAAGCTCAGAGTAGATTTCTATAACTAATTTTTTATGAAAGGTTTCAATTTGAGGTTTTAATGGTCCCTGTATTTGTTGCTTAATATGTTTAAAGGAATTTTGTTCCTTTAGATGACATAAAAATTCTTTTTATATAGTAGTGCCTCCTTTAATTCTGATAAGAACAACATCTCTAGAGGTTTTATAAATAAAAATATTATTTCTCTATCTTGAACTATTGTGTGTAATCCTTCATTTGTCACTGTAAAGGATTTAATCATTTGTAAAAACGGAGTTCTTAAAATAATTTTTTGTTGCATATTTTTAATTAGTATGAACGGGGTTTGAAAATACATAGTTTTATTACATATATGAGCTTTTGACAATTTATATTTAACACTCATGTCTATACGATCTGCAGTGGCAATGGATGAATTTGTTGTCTCAAAATATTTTGGTGGTATATTCCTTATATTATATAATTTAAATCTGCTCCGGAGTCTATCAAATCTATTAATTCTATAGTAAAATCCCAAGGATAATCTGTATTTTTTAATGTTATTTTTGAATACCATTTTTGAGATATAATTTTTAAGTTCGATGGTATAGTGTATGAAGTTATGATTCCAAGCGGTCTAGATCCTTTTCTTTTATGATTTCACTTAAATGTTACTCGAATTCGTCTTGATCTTGTTCTTCATCTGTTTCTTTTTTTTTATCTAAATTTTGTATTTCTAGAATTTTTATCCTATTTTTTAGCTCAAATATTTCTTACTTCATTAATTTTATTTCTTGATATAGGTCGGGGATTGTTGGTGGTTTAGGTACCTTTTTAAAATATTTTCTTGGTGCTTTATGATATTAAATAATGATGCAGAATCTTTCATAGATAATACTTCCTCTTCTAGGGATTTTTTCGTTGTGATATTTAAAAATTTATTGAGTAGATCAGCCTTTTGATTAGGGTCTTGTACCTGATTTATTAAATCTATTAAAGCTTTATTTGTGGAATTTAACATATTTATAGAATAATAATATGATTCTAAAGAGGTTTCATACTCATTTGGGGAGTAAGAGCAAGTTCATAGGTTCTCAGACCCTAATGTGTCTTGATTTTGGATGTAATTTAATTGTTCATCAGTAGTGCTCTCGTCCTTGTCACTTGATGTTGTGGCTAATTCTTTAAGTTTTTTAGTAATAACTTCAAGGGTCAAATTCTCTTTTGCTAATAATTCTTTTACTTGCCTTGTATAACATTTCGAAATATAATATTCTTTTTTCCACATTTATAACATTTAATATCCTTTTTATTTTTAGGCGGTTTTGATTTATGATATTTTCTATAAGTCTTTTTAGAGGATTTTCTTGAATATGTAGGTTAATTATTACCTTAAAAATTGGAATTGTTATTTTTTATATGATTTAGATTTAGGAAACTTTGATTTCTTCATAAGATTCCTTTGAAATGATAGTTTTTCTATATCATATTGGGAACAGAACTAGAAAAAATCTTGTGATTTTAAGAAATGTGTTTCTTCCATTTTTTTAATGACATAACTCTATTCCTACCGATCTTACTTTTGAAAATAAAGTTTTCCAAGTATATTTTTCATATACTAATTTTCCCCCATTTTTTTTTTGTTTTATAAGCATTTTTACCTTTTTTTTCTGTGATTGATGGTAATCTTTGTAAAATTTTTTCTTTATATATAGGTTTCAACTCATCATCTATTAATTGTACATCCGTTAAAAATATATCTTTATACCATTTGAAATTTGATATTTGTTTACATCTTAATTTTAATAATCTTTCTCTTATAATTGCCTAATAATCTTCTACCTTCCTAAAAATTGATATATTATTGTACTTACAAGGGTGTTTACAGGTTCTTCATCATTAACAATTGTCATTTGCTTTTCGGGGGTTAGTTGTATTTCCTACCAAGCTTTTAATTGTCCTATAAATTTCCATGCTAAAGTAATAGCGGTGGTTTGAGCTGTGAATCTTCTAAGTTATATTAATAGTTGCGTATATATTATCATACTATTACACATATTCCAAATTTGATATTCACTAGCTCCATCTATATTCCATTCGTATAATGAGTTTTGATTAAATTCATTTATTGTGGTTTTTCGTTCTTCCTCTAACTGTTGATCTACGGGAGATGACATTGGGTAGTAATTTTTTGTATTTTTCATATATATCCTTTGTAATAGCTTAACAAGATCTTCTCTAAATATATTAGGATTTGTTTTAGAAAGGGTTTGTACATATTTCTTTTTTTTATATTTTTGATCTATTTCTTCTAATTTCTTTTTTAGATCTACCATAACTGTTAGAGGAGATAAAGTAGGAGATTTGGTTAATTTTTTTGATATTTCTTGAATAATATTCAAAGGTCTTTTAAAGAATGATAAATGTGGTTTATATTTAAGTGGTGTTGGTCTTTTTAAAGATTCTGGTTGTGCTATTGTTTGTTTTCCTTTAGATTTTTCTATATTTATTAATTTATGATTAGAAAAATTATTTTGTTCAATTAATTGCGATAAGTCACTAGTAATTTCTTATAGCTAGATTTTTTGTAAGGTTCCTAAATTATAAGACCGTCAATCTCTTTATTTGATCTATGTTTTCTTCTTTTCTGATTGAATGTCTAGTATAGGAGGTGTTAATGACGGTGAAGGGTTTGATGATTCTGAAGTTTCTGAGGTAGATGTTTGTTGTAACATATTTATAGACAATAATACTTGAGTATCGTGACACTGGAAAAATGGAATGTTCAGTTCTATATATAAACAATATTGAAACTATTTTGCTATACCTGCCTTTAGTTCTTTAAAAGTATAAAACTTTTAAAATGCAATCTCTTTTTCCTTTATTAATTGTATATCGATATTCCTTTAATAATGAAGTTTTATCGAATTTAAATGTCGATTTTTTAAATAATTTAATTAAGTTGGAAATCTGACTCAGAGGGTTCTAAATTTGGTCTAACAATATTCTATTCATAATTTATTGGGAATCTATTTGTAGAAGGAATATATGACAAAGATCTTCTTTCTAGAGTTGGAGATTGAGATTTTAAGATAACTTTGGGTGTTATAGGTCTTAAAATACTAAAGGAATTTCTTCTGGGAGATGGCTCAAAGTTAAGGATTATTTTTTCTGGTGTTTCTGTTATAGCTTCTATCCTTTCAAACCTTTGTTCTGGAATTTTTTGTGATAAATCATTTTCTAATTTCCATTCTATAGGTAAGCTTACCTTTGACCATAAAATCTTCTTTGATTCTACTTTCTTATGCATAGGATTTGTAATGAAATATGGTATAGCACCCTTTTCTTGAGAAACTAATGATCTCAGGATTTGGTTTTTCATAGCTTTATAATAAATTCTATATTAGATACATAAAGGTTTAGATCCTATCCTCATATTGAATCCTTGTGTTTGAATTAATAATGATAATACATCTAAGGTATGTGGATTAGTTAGGCTTATAAAAAATTTGGAAAACTATTAAAATAAATCGGACCAACATGTAGGGAGGTTTGTAATATTCCTAAAATAGAATCAAAAATCCGCGATGTCGATTATCTTTTAGGCATACTAAAATAGTAGCTTGTAATCCTACTGTTACTAATGGATAAATAGCTAGTTGAATTAATCCAAAAAGGAGAAATTTAAATTCTTTTTCATATAAATCTTTAATAGTCTTCTTTTGTAATAATTGAATTTGATGAAATCCCTCTCCAAATTCTAACACAGTTTCAAGGGTCTTGATTTTATATTCTGTTTTGTAATCAAACGCTCCGATCTTATAAATTTCTTTTATAAGAACTTTAGATATTTTCCAAATTTGTATAGATTTTTCAATAAAACCCCTATAAGAACAGTTGATTGTAGCTAAAGCTGAATGAGAAACTTTAAGAAAAAATAAATCAAATAAGACTTAATTTCGGCACTGATTACAACACTCTAAGAATTGTATATTTGTTAGAAAATTCTCTTAATCATACCGAAGTTTTTATCAAAGATATTGAAACACAAATATTAAAAAATTCCTAGGCTAGCAATTGGTATCAGAGCCAATTGAAGTAGTTCATGTAAAAACTTTCTTTTAAAAACTCAAATTTTACGAAGTTGCGCAGATTGCTGAGTACCTGTGTCGCAGAGATTGCATTAAGGAAAAACAGCATATAAGACATTAACTGTGAATGATGAGTAGTCTTAAGAGAATGTTTTCTACTTCATCTTCTTCTTCTTCAACACATAATATAGAAATTCATTCTATCAAGTTAGATGAAATACAAAATATGACAGAAGGAGCTTATGAAAATATTAAAAAATCGATACAAAATTGACAAATACCTAAAGTTTCTATAAAAGAAATTTATAAGATTGGAGAGTTTGATTTCAAAACAGAATATAGGATCAAGACCCTTGAAACTGTGTTGGAATTTGGAGAGGGATCTCATCAAATTCAATTGCTACAAAAGAAGGCTATTAAAGATTTATGTGACAAAGAATTTAAAATTTTCTATTTTAGATTAATTCAAATAGCTATTCAATCATTAGTAAGAGCAAGATTACAAGCTTCTGTTTTAGCATGCCTAAAAGATAATTGACATCACAAATTTTCCGATTCTATATTACTAACCTCCCTACATGCTAGTCCGGTTTATTTTAATAGTTTTCCAAAATGTTCTATAGGCCTAATTGATCCACATACCTTAGATGTATTATCATTATGAATTCAAACACAAGGATTCAATATGAGGATAGGATCTAAACCTTTATATATTCAATATAGAATTTATTATAAAACTATGAAAACCCTAATCCTTAGATCATTAGTTTCACAAGAAAATGGAGCTACACCATATTTTATTACAAATCTTATACAAAAGAAAATAGAACCGAAGAAGATTTTATGGTCAGAAGTAAGCTTATCTACAGAATGAAAATTAGAAAATGATTTATCATAGTAAATTCAGGAATAAAGGTCTGAAAGGATAAAAGCTATAACAAAAAATCCAGAAAATATAATCCTTAACTTTGAGCAATCTCCGAGAAGAAATTCCTTTAGTATTTCAGGACCTATAGCACCCAAAGTTATCTTAAAATCTCAATCTCCAACTCTAAAAAGAAGATCTATATCATCTATTCCTTTTATAAATAGATTCCCATTAAATTATGAACAAAATATTGCTTATGAAAAATACAAAAAATTACCACCCAATGTCGTCTCCGGTAGATCAACAGTTTGAGGAAGAACGAGAAACCGTAGTAAATGAATTTAATTGAAACTCATTATATGAATGGAATATAGATGGTGCCAATGAATATCAAATTTGGAATATGTGCAATAGTATGATAACATATATTATCATATACTCAACTACTAATACAATTTAGAAGATTCACAGCTCAAACTGCCGCTATTACTTTAGCATGGGGATCTACAGAACAATTAAAAGCTTGGTTGGAAATACAACAAACCCCTGAAGAACAAATGACAATTGTCAACAATGAAGAACTTGTAAACACCCTTATCAGTACAATAATATATCAATTTCTAGGAATGATAGAAGATTATCAAGCAATTATAAAAGAAAGATTAGTAAAATAAGATGTAAATAAATATTTAATTTCAAATGGTATAAAGATATATTTTTAATAGATGTACAATTATTAAATTATGGGTCTAAACCTATATATAAAGAAAAATTTTATGCAAGGATTATCATCAATCATAGAAAATAAGGTAAAAATGCTTATAAAACGAAAAACGAAGGAAATTAGTATATGAAAACCATACTTGGGGAATTTTATTTTCAAAAGTAAGATCGGTAGGAGCAGAGTTATGTCATCAAAAGATTATGGAAGAAACATATTTCTTAAAATCACAAGATTTTTCCCAGTGATGAAGAAATCAAAGTTTCCTAAATCTAAATCTTATAAAAAAGGTAATTCTAATTTTCAAGAAAATAATTACCCTACATATTCAAGAAAACCCTCTAAAAAAACTTATAAAAAATATCATAAATCAAAACCGCCTAAAAATAAAAAGGATATTAAATGTTATAAATGTCGAAAAAAGGGACATTATGCTTCAAAATATTATAAAAGACAAGTAAAAAAATTATTAACAAAAGAGAAATTGACCCTTGAAGTTATTTGTGATACCCGGACCCAAGTAAGGTTTATTTATATGCAATTGGCATATAAATATAAATCATGTATGATTTAGTGGAATTATGAATGATTTCCTTTGCAATATTGATGGTTTATTGCAATTAAGGCAAGTGATTATGAATGATGGTTATAAGCTGATATGGGTCAATGTGATTAAAAAGGCTTAATGAGGATTAGGGAATGTTAATATATTGAGGATAATTACCTCATATATTATAGTTTAATTGATGGAGATTATGTTGATAATTATGGGTTTAAGTTAGCAAATGCTAGAAAATCCATAATTCAACGTTGGGAAGGCGGATTAAGATGAAAATTGAAAGGTAAGCACATAATTTCGTGCTTAACCTTATGAAAAGGTTGGATTATAAAAATGTTGATGAAATTAGGGTGAAAATCGATCATCACCATCAAAATTCAAGTATGACTTCAAATGATCATAACTTGAGTTAGGAAAGTTGAATTGAGATGAAATTTGAAATGGACGGTTAAAATCCTGAGATTAATGCAATGAAAGGCTTCGATTAAGCTAATGATGATGGGATAATAGTTGCATGAAAAAGGAGTGTATGCCTTTGACTTTTGTGCACAAAAAAGTGAGCTTGTATTTATGTTAAAGTAAGGTGATGAATTATATTTTTAATGGCAAAGATGAGGTGTCAAAAGGAGGTAATTACACATGGATTTTATGAATTACTTTAATTGACAAAATCCATGATAAAATCAAGTGATTAATGAATTAATTTAATGAGCTAAATGGCTAGCTCAAGTGAGGTAGAGGAGGTGGCCCACACATGGACGTTCAAGGGGCTGATTTCATGGAATTTTTGATTTTTTTTAAAATGCGAATTATGTATTTAAATGAGCTACATGAAAAGGGTGATTAGTGACATTAATTAGAGCTAGATTTTTGTCGTACAAAATGCCAAAATCCAAGGCATATGGACGTGAATGCAAAGTGGACAGCAACATGTATGTATGGAGTGATGCTCAGTCGAGCTGGTTTTGTGATTTTTTAATGATTTTTCATATAGCTAGATGGACCCCTAAATGAGCTCCTAACTAGGGTACTTATTAAATGTACCCTACCTACCACCAAACGTTCAAATTCACTTCTCATTATTTAAGGAGCATCAAGTGAACGTAAATGAAGTGGGAAAAACATTGAATGAGCTCAACTTCCACTATCTCTTGCATTTAAAGTGATCTACAAGAAGTTTGAAGAAGAACTTGGCATTGAAACTGCTGAAAGCTGCATTGCTCTATCAACAACTGCTTCCACAAGTTCTTCTACATGCTCGAAACTGGCTACACAAATCTGTAACATGTAGATCTTTTTTATTCATTGTTTACTTATTTTTCCCACATGGTTTGGTATTGGAGATCGAAACTAAGTGAAGGCAAAGTAGTGTGTGATTGGAGTGAAACTCGTCACCTACTTATGCTGAGATTGTACAAGCCCCCTAGAGCTAGAATCTAGAAGAGAGTTGTTGCTCTAAGTTGTATTCAAAATACAATAGTGGAACCCAAGCCACAACGGGTGTGTGATTGGAAGAGTGGAGTAGGGGAGGTTGCCCGAACCACTATATATCGTTGTCTCTTGATGTGGATTGATTGCTCGTGTTTTATTCTTTCTACTGCAACATTTCTCTCCAACTCACTGTGTGGCGCCCCGAACCGAGGCGTCCATATAGTCCTTACTTCGGGATCTTGTCGATTGGTAAATGTGAGTCAGGATTATTGCCCTGATCACGCGGCGGGTTCTTAATTGGATCTCGTCCATTTTTTTTTCTTTTTCTTTCATCACATAGACATACATTCATTATCATTGGACTTATCCATATCATCATATAATCATCCATATCTTCTTTTATTGACATAATTCACATAAATACAATCATGTTTGTAATATCCATAAAATATGACTTTAACATGATTTTCATACATTTGTCCCTTTGGACACATACATAGAACTGCAATTAATTTTGCAGGTCATTTCTACCTGGCATCCTTTATGAGTAAGCTCCATAGCCTGTTTGTCATTTTGAAAACACATATGAGTAATAATACTCAGTAAGCAAGTCTTTTTCTTTGGCAAGTAAACATTTTCCTTTCATTCAAATGCATTTCTCCCCATTTGGTAGGAGACACTTACCAAGTGATCAATTACCAATGAGACAGAAACATTTTCATGCATTTCATGATAATGCAATGCATTCATTCATTCATGACTTTCCTTGTGCCTCCAACCTCTGGGAGGACGTCGCCGGCGCACAGTCCTTGCGACTTGGCAATAGTGAAGGGGGACCCTCTGATCTGCTTACTACCTTCACCAAAGCCTCTTTCTTGTGCACCATGTTCATACATATGCCGGCATGACATGTTCCATAAAACTTGATAAATCATTTAGAAAGTAATTTAACAAGCAGTTAGCAATCATTTCATGTAAAACATTATAGGAATGACCATCCTTAAATTTAATTCATAAAACACGTAAGCAAATAATTTGCAATCATTTAGAAATAATTTAGAAAGCATATAGCTTGCTTACCTCCTTAGTCTGTGTCATCCACCTTTTCCTTTCCTTTTCCTATACAAGGAAAAATGATATTTTATTTATATCATTCCATGTCTTAGATTGCATGCTTTATAATCATTCATTACCTCATTCCTATAAAGGTTAATCTTATAAAGATATTTAGTCATTACCTCCTTATATGGATTTTTATCCATAAATCCTTTAAAACTTCCATCCATATATCCTCATAAAATATAAAAAATAAATCTCTATTTTTTCCCCAAAATCACGCTGTTCACTGTTCATAGTTATGTAGCAGATTACTGTTCATCATCACTGTTCACGATCATTGTTCATGGATACTGTTCACGTTTACTGTTCACCCGAGGTTACTGTTCAAGCAACGTGGGTTACTGTTTATGGGTTCCAAAAATTGATATTTTTTCCAAAAATAAAAAATACCATGACATAGCTTATATTTAGTATATCATGGAAAAATTCATAAATTTTGAATTCATCATCATTTACTTGGCCAAATAAATCATTTTCTCCATATACTAAAAATCAACATAATTTCACTTAAGCATAATCCTTAATTCCAAAAATCATGAGATTAATATATCATCATTCCAACATCATAAATATCATAAATATTCATCCCATATCATCATTTAGCAATATTGGAGCATTATTTTCACATTTCATAGATGATTTTCCCGAATGCTCTATCTTCGCTCCAAATTTTAATTATTTGGGCATAATTCCACTTTGGCATTATAACCATACTTATTTTCTCATGCTTAGGCATTATCTAAGCATGATTTTACCCTACTTAACATTCAAAAGAAATTTGGATAGAATTCACTGACCTCAAGTAGAAAAATTCTCCTCCTACTTGCCTTTTCTCTCTTTAACTTCTCTTTCTCTCTTCTCTCTTGGCTAGAACATGTGGGGGATGGGAAATGAAGTTGCTCAAGTGATTTTTGAGCTTGGGATGAATGTGAATTCGTTCAATGCATGGCCCCTATTTATAGTGCTTCAAATTTCATGAAATTGCAATTTACCCCCTCTTGCTTGAGGTATTAAATTATAAATATATTTTTTCTAATTTCCAAAAGGTGCATTGAGCCATGTGCAGCCCCCTAGATACTGTTCAGGCCCCCCTATGGCAGCCCTATTTATTTATGTTTTTTATTATATTAAAATTAATTTTTTAAGCTAATTCAATCTCATCCATTGATCTTTTATGAGGATGAATTTGAGCCATTGGATTTGGCTCCCTTTTTCCACAGCCCCTGCACACCCCTGCCATGTTTCTGCTTTTCATTTATTATATTTTTTAATTATTTAAAATTAATTAAAAGTCAAAGATAATTAAATGAAAAGATAAGCCTCCTTTTTCATCTCCAATTGACGTTGTCTTGACCCTTGATTTGTGATTTTCATCACATCTTAAACCATTTCTCATGTTAATTATGAATTTTTAACCATCCATAAAAAATTTCATCTAAATCCGACGTCCGGCTTATAAATTATGAATTTTTCTTTAATTTTTCACTAAAATCCAAAATTTCATTAAAATATCAAAAAATATTGCTGTTTTGTCCTGTAGTGATTAAATCTCCTTTTTGTCATTTTGTGATTAGGTTAATCTACATGATTAACTCTTAATCACCTCAGTTACTATTCACATGCACTATTCACGTTGTTTAATCCCACAATTGCATTTCTTTAACCTCTAATACACATGTTTTCATACTCATAAATATATATTTTATTAATACATTACCTAGGGTTTACAACCCTAGGGTTTTATACACGTGTCTAAGATTGGGGTTTTACACACTGATTGTTTCATCGAGGGGATTAATTCTACAAAAAAGAAAAATTTCTGATTAAGCAAAGATTAATTCTCACTTATTTCGTAATCCCCATTTCGGGGCTTGTTATAGCAACAAAACACATAAAACATTGTTCATATAAACCCTTTTTCATAATCCCCGTCTTGGGGCTTATTTATAACAAACAAAACATAAAACACATAATCCATTTTCATGAAAGCATTTGCATAAAAAACCTTTCCTTTCATCCTTGTTATTTACACTTTTGTGTAAAACACCCTATTATGGCTCATAAAATCCCATGTAGGATAACTTTTCATATAAACGCTTTTATGTCCCAATCCTTGGAGTTTTCAAAAGAAAAACATATGCAAATGAATTTCTCCCCATCCACTAGTGACACTTAGCAAGTGATCATTCTACGTTTTGGAAGAGAATCCATCATTAACAGCACACTAACCAGATGGTTGTTCCTTCATCTTCTCCCATCTCAGGGAGAGCGCTGCTGGCCTCCTGCCATCCCTTAGAGACTTGACCATATGTAGAGTGGGCCTCGGTCCATCTCCGACCGTGCTCTACAACCGACCTATTTTTTGTATTGGTGCACCATACATCATCATAATAAATATTCATATGCTAGCATGATCTCATAAAATATCAAAGACCGTAGTCTGTCTTTTTAAATTATTTTGAAAAAAGAACATCACGGACTGCAGTCCGTGTCAACTTGTAAAGTGAGCGCACCCACTTTAACAAGTTATCATTTGAAATTTATTTTTAAGATGACCTTCCTTAAATTCTTTGAGAAACATTTTGAGTAAAATATTTTGATAAGCATTTGAGATGTTTGAGAAAACAATAGATCTTAAAATCCTTATAATAAAGAAACTTCGAAGCTTTTGGATTTTCAAGAATAAACCACCTATTTTCCTAGCATTTTCTTGGTTTCCATTTTAGGGCCTTTTGCCCACAAAGGTTATGCAATTATATCATCCCCTTCTTAACCACCCTGATATCAAATCTTTGTCCACATATCCATCTTGCCATTTTTACATAAAGAAGGGCTTGCGTAGCCTTTTGCATGCCATTTTAGCGACTCGAAATCAAACCATTTTATAAAATCAACTTATTGGGTTAGTCATCCTTAACCTCTTTTTAATAACATCCATATAAATATTTTTCAAGAGATTTGCAACATATTTCTTTATCTAAAGAAAACTAAAACTTTTCTAGTATCATTTCAAACATATGGATTATGTCCAAATTATCGTTTATGTTTACACTTCATGACATAAAAATCAAATCCCTTTTGAAAGCAACATCTTAAAGAACTTACTTGCTTAAAATCCATCGGCATAAATCATGAAATCCTTAAGAAACAGCATCAGGAAGAATTTGCCTATTTATAAGAAAATTTCTAAATCAATCAACCTAGAGAATTTCCAATCTTTGGCAACACTTGTGATAAAATAATTATCTAAAAAAATGTTACTTGCTTCCCATGAAGCAAACCTTGAAGCTTTCTATTAAAGCTATCCTTTTCCAAAACTTGTGCTTGCCCATTCGTAAGAAATTCATAAAACATCAATCATAAACGTATTCAACCATTTCAACATATAAGAGAAAATCAATATTTTGGAAGGTTCGCTTGCTTACCTGAGATAGCCTTAATTCCCTTTCTTCCATCCTTGCCTTTGCCTAAATAAATGAAAATGACATTTCATTTATATGCATCAAATTCAAATGCTTGCATCCCTTAGGGTTTTTCAACCTACATAAATCTATTTGGATTTATGTTAAACTAACTTAACGCACTTGCCTTTCAAGTTGGGTGTCCATTTTTCAATTCTCATATTGGTATAAGTTGTGCTTTCATAACACTCATTCCTTTTAAAATCTACTTCTAATAGGTTAAACCCTTATAATCACTTATGATACTTGTTTATATCCCATTGTAAATTAAATTTCATCCCAAAAATCTGGAATTTAATATTTATTTTGATTTATTCCTCAATCTGTCCATAATGCTGAAATCAGATACACTGATCTCTCTAATTTTTGAATCATAATCAAATCAAGGAATTTAAATCTGAAATTTCTCTCATACCTTAATAACTGCATGATTTAACCAAAATAAATATTTTCAGTACAATATATGGATTATTTATATTTATTTTGGTATTTTTAATCTCCTAGATAGCAGCATCAATTTTCAGACGATTGAAGTCACGTTAATTATTAGGTATATTTATACCCTTCAAAAACCAATTTTTATTTTAGTTGAGTGTTACTCGACATGCATTCTATATCATATAAAATTTTCAGCTCAAAATTCCTTGCATAAAAATTATTACAAAGCATTTGGTGCAGTTGATCCTGCACCGTTCAACCCTATTTAGGTTGAACCTGCTTATCCTTTTGAGCTGAAAATTTGGTCGTTCCTTAATAACTCTATCATGAGTTCTCAAAAAAAATTTCATGCTAAAACGCATTCATTTACTATTTCATTCATATTTTTCTTTCCTATTTCAGATTCAATACATATGAACATATCCATGTGATTCATTTCACCCTTATAAGTATTAACACATAATCTATATGAGGGTTTAGTTTGCTTAGTCATTCATCAAGCATTCAAGGAGATATTTGCCCATGAATTTAATATTTATAACTATCTTTACATTAATCATCAACCAAACATGATTTAGGTTAATATATATGAATAAAAAATGCGTAATACTCACCCAAATTAAACATGAACATGGGTAAACCTTGTTGAATCCTTTTTCCCTTCATTTCTTCTTCTTTTTCCTCCTTGCTTGGCCTGCTTGGGACGACCCTAGCTACTGCCCCTTTGTGGAGAAAATTTTCTCTCCCTCCCTCTCTCTCTCTCTCTCCTTTTCTTGCTGGAACGTCCACCTTGCTGCCCACTTTCCTCCTTGTTTCCTCCTTTCTCAATTTCTAAGAAATCCCTTTCTATTATTTTTTTCTATTTTATATTTTTTAAATGCCAAAAATATACCCATATGGACGTCCCATGTTCTCCCCATCATATACATTATTTCTAATTTTTGGGGCCCACGTTTGCCACATCATTTGAAGGTAAATTAATGCCCTCTTATCCCTTAATGTGTTGGCCAATTATCACCCAAGTAAAATACATCATTATCTTATTTTAAAAATATCAAAAATCTGCTCATTTATGAGCATGTTGTTGTCCACTATTTGCAACGTCCATGAAGGTTCCTTTTTGACAATTTTTGCCATGAAATTCCACTTTAATTTATGGCCATTTACTTACCCTAGGTGCATAGGTAACTTAGATGCTCATTTAGCATCTTAAAAAGATCAAAAAAATTTAATGCATATCACACCATGGGCGTCCCACCATGTACCACCACACCATGCCTCTTTGAGGCTATGGCTTAATTCAATCCTTCCATAATGTTAACCATATAATTTTATCCACCCGTTTCAAGTTTCGTCTCAATACGACTTTTCTATCTCAAGTTATAACCATTTGAAATTAACCTTTGAGTTGGTGATGAAAATAAATAATTATAATCTTAATCTCATCACATTTTCCTTAATCCAGTCCATCCATAAGATTGGGCCCACAATCATGTGCCTATCTTTCAGCTTTCATTTCAATCCGCCTTATAGGAGTCAAGTTATGAATTTTTTAGCATTTTTCTCCTTAATTCCATAATTATCATTCTACTTTTCATTAATCAAATCACGATAATTAAAATAATTATTCATGTCACATTAGCATTTTCTAATCCTCATTAAGCCCCTTTAGTCATATTGACTCTCGTTGGGCTACGACGATTAATCTTAATCTCCATTCTTAATCATAACTCTAATTGTAAAATATCATTAAATCATAAAATCATCCATAAATCAACCAAATCATACATAATTCATGTTTATATGCTAAATTCATATGTACGAGCCCTACTTGGGTTAGGGTATCTGTGGCACCCCGAACCGAGGCGTCACATTTGTCCTTACTCCAAGATCTTGTCGATTGGTAAACGTGAATAAGGATTGTTGCCCTGATCACGCGGCGGGTTCTTAATTGGATCTCGTCCAATTTTTCTTTTTTTCTTTTTCTTTTCTTTCATCACATAAACATATACTCATCATCATTCATGATGGACTTATCCATAACATCATAAATCATCAACTTCTCATATTATTCATAACTTCATAATTTCATACCATCTATGTCCTTTCTCATCTATCCCATTAGGGAATCTGTTCATACAAAAATCTACTAACCTTTGTAGATTCTTCTTTTCCTTTAGCAACTCGTGCCCTTCGTTTCTTGTCTTTCCCTACACCTGTCTGAGGTTGGGAAAACAAAACATAAGTCGAAACTCAATAAGAAAGCATTTTTTATTTTAAATGCATTCCTCTCCATTCGATAGAAGACACTTACCAAGTGATCAACTACCAATGGAATAGAAACCTTTTCGTAAACCATATTTCGAAACCTTTCATAAACCATTCATGTAAATCATTCGTAAATGCATTTCTCTCCATTCGATAGGAGACACTTAGCAAGTGATCAACTATCAATGGAATAGAAACCTTTTCATAAACATTGGATGTGCAAATGCTTCCTTTTCACTCCTGACATAAACCTTCGTGTGCGGGTACGCTAGCTCAGGGAACATCTCACATAACATGGTCCAATACGCCGGCTGTCTCCAACTTGGCCTCATCAAGAGGAACCTCTCTTCCTCTTGACGCCTACATGGTTCCTACATGCATGACTTTTGATTTCCCCAGCGTTATATACCTCTTACACCAGGTAACTTGTCATTCTCATGTAGAGAATTATTTGCACCATCCCTTAAAAATATCTTTTCAAATCCATGTGTGCAAATACTTTCTTTCCATTCTTGACATAAACCTTCGTGTGTGGGTACGCTAGCCCAGGGAACATCTCACATAGCATGGTCCAATACGCCGGCTGTCTCCGACTTGGCCTCATCAAGGGGAACCTCTCTTCCTCTTGACGCCTACATGGTTCCTACATGCATGACTTTTGATTATCCCGGCATTATATACCTCTTACACCAGGTGGCTTGTCATTCTCATGTAGAGAATTATTTGCACAATTCATTTAAAAACATCATTTCAAATCCATGCTTTTCTTTTCAATCAATGTATGAAAATGCAATGCATTTCGTTCACACGTAACATTCCTTTGCCTCCACCTCTGGGGAGGACGCCGTCGGCACACAGCCCATACGACTCGGCAATAGTGAAGGGGGACCCTCTGATCCACTTTCTACCTCCACCAAAGCCTCTTCCTTATACATCATACATGTGCACATGTCCATGAACATCACATAATATCAATATGCCGGCATGACTTTTCATGAAAACTCATAAACATTCATCATTTCAAAACATTATAGGAATGACCACCCTTAAACACATTTCATAAAACATGTGAGCAAACAATTTGCAATCATTTAAAATATTTTAGAAAGTTTTTGCTTGCTTACAATGAAGCAATAAAATCACATTTTTAAAAAAGTTTGCTTGCTTACAAATCATCATTTTCAATGAAGCAATAAAATCACATTTTCAAAGTTGTGCTTGCTTACAAATCATCATTTTCAAAAGGATTGCTTGCTTACAATAAAGCAATAAAATCACATTTTCAAAAGCTTTGCTTGCTTACCTCCTCAGTCTGTGTCCTCCACCATTTCCTTTCCTTTTTCTATACAAGGAAAAATGATATTTTATCTATATCATATCATGTCTTAGTGTACTTCCCATGCATGCTTTATAATTATCCATTACCTCATTTCCATAGAGGTTAATAGTATAAAGATACTTAGTCATTACTCATTTATATGGATTTTTATCCATAAATCCTTTGAAAATTTCATCCATATATCCTCATAAAATATAAAAATAAATCTCAACTTTTTCCCAAAATCACGCTGTTACTGTTCATGGTTACTGTAGCAATTACTGTTCATCCGATGTTAGTGTTCACAGAGACGTGGTTACTGTTCATGGATTCCAAAAATTGATATGTTTTCCAAAAATAAAAAATACCATGACATACCTTATGTCTAGTATATCATAGGACATTTCATACATTTTGATTTTATCATCATTTACTCGATGAAAAAAATCATTTTTTCCATCTACTAAAAATCATCATAAATTCACTTAAGCATAATCCTTAATTTCAAAAATCATGAAATTAATATATCATCATTCCAACATCATATTTATCATAATCATATATCCCAAATCATTATTTATCAAATTTGGAGCATTATTTTCACATATCATATGCTATCTTCCCGAATGCCCCATCTTTGCTCCAAATTTTCGATGTTTCGGCATGATTCCAATTAAGCATTATAACTTTACTGATTTTCTCATGCTTAGGCATTATCTAAGCATAGTTTTACCCTACTTAACATCCAAAAGAAATTTGGGAAGAAATCACTTACCCGAAGTGAAGATATCCCACTTTTTCTTGCACATTCTCTCTCTAACTTCCTCCTTTTCTTTCTCCTCAAGGCTAAAACGTGGTGGGGGTGAAAAAATGCTCAAATGGAGCTGGGTTTGAGTGCTTTGGTCGTTCACCCCATGCCCCCTATTTATACTTTTTGATTTTTCATCAAATTGGATTTTACCCCCCTTGCTTGAGGTATTAAATTGTAAATGTATTTTTTTCTAATTTCCAAAAGGTGCATGGAGCCTTGTGCAGCCCACCCTAGGCCTGCTCCAGCCCCCCTATGGCAGCCCTATTTTTGCCTATTTTTTATTTTTTAAAATTAATTAATTTAGGCTAAATTAATCCTAGCCATTGATTTTTGATAAGATTGATTTTGGGCCATTGGATTTGGTCCCAAAAGTCCAAGATCCAGCAACCATAGCAGATTTTCATTAATTATTTATCCATTTAATTAATTAAAATTAGTCCAAAGTCAAATACTAATTAATGAAAAAGTAAAGCTACTTTTTGATCTTCAAATGACGTTTAATCTTGACCCTTAATTCATGATTTTTGATCAATCTTGGACCACTCATCATGTTCATCATCATATTTTGGCCATCCATAAAAAATTTCATCTCAATCCGACATCCGAATTTCAAGATATGAATTTTTCTTCATTTTCTTCAAAAATCCATAAAAATCCGAAAATACTAAATAAATCAAAAAGTTGCTATTTTGTCCTTTTGTGGGAAGCTTCCTTTTTGTCTTTTTGTGATTAAGTTAATCCAAAGTGATTAACTTAACATATTCTTTAATCCCATGTTTACTATTCACGTTTCACTATTCACGTGCACTATGCACTATTCATCCGAATTTCATAATTAATTATTTTAACATCTATTCCCACATATTTTTCATACTCATGAATATATATTAATATATTACCTAGAGTTTACAACCCCAGGGTTTCATACATGTATCTAAGATCGGGGTTTCACAGTATCACAACCAATCATTCACAAGGCCACCACTATTTGATGAAAGTAACTTTGATTACTGGAAGTTAAGAATGAAACAACTTATCATGGCCACGAATATAGATTCTTGGATTGCTATCCAAGATGGAGTTCTTTTACCAATTGATGAAAGAGCCTCCGCATGGTCTGAAGAGGAGGTTAGAACCATAAAAAACAACGCCAAAGCCATGAACTCTCTCTTCTGTGCTCTTACCACCTCTGAATATGATAGAGTATCCTCATATTAAATAGCCAAAGAAATATGGGATACATTAACATCTATTTATGAGGGAACTTCTCAAGTCCAAGGGACGATAAGAAATATTTTGAGTGGAGAGTTAGAAAGTTTCAAAATGCTAGAGACTAAAAACGTATATGAAATGTTTGATAGATTTTCAAAGATTACTAATGCACTAAAAGGTCTCAGAAAAGCAAATTTTGAATCTGAACAGGTCATGAAGATTTTAAGGGCTCTACCTGAGTCGTGGACTCCCAAGATCACGACCATTGAAGAGGCGGAGGACATGAACACTCTCAGGCTAGAGGATCTCATCAGCTTACTCATGTCACATGATTTGATAAAGAAAAGAAATGAGGAGCAACATAAAGGAAAAAAGGGTAATTTCTTTGAGGGCTGCAGCAAACTCAGATGAGTCCACTTCATCTTCTCAAAATGATGATGAAGAGATCACCCTACTCACCCGAAGGTTAAAAAAATTTACGAGAAAGGGAAAGAACTTTAAAGGATTCGAGGAGAGAAACGAAAAGGAGAAAAAGAAGGAGATAACTAAGTGCTACAAGTGTGGTGGAGTAGGACATATGCAGACTCAATGTCCCACACCAGAAGAAAATAAGACAAGGTATGATTAGAAAAGAAAGACAAAAATGAAAATCGAAAATTTCAAAAAGATAAAGGAAGGGGAATGTATATAAATGAGAAAACGTCCACAACAAGTAGCTCGTCTAACGGAGATAATGAAGCTACAAACCGTGCTAGGATATGTTGCATGGCTAGGATAGAGGAAGAAAACAACATGATCTGCCTGCTGCAACAGAAATCATAGATGGACAAAACACCACAACAAACTGCACAAGCAGTGAAGAGGTAACTTCTAAACTAAATACCAAGTCTATTTTCTCTTCTACAAATGATTGTCTCAAATGTGCTGAATTAGAGGAACTACGACAAGCATATGATTCATTATATGATGAACTAAAGAAACTTGAAAATAAATTCACAATAAAGAAAAGACAATGTGACTCAATAATTATTGTGAATGGAAAGTTGGCTGAAAAGGTCGACCACCTACAATACTTTAACAAACGAGGTGGAAAGACAGAAGAAAGAAATTGGGTCACTAAATGAATCATTAACAAAGTTCTCTAATCCAGGAGAAAGTGTAAAAATGTTCCTAAATATGACTGCCCAGAACAACAAAAGAGGACTCAGCTATTCCACATTTGAGAAAGGTAAATGTAGTAAATCAATGCTCCATGAATTGTTAAAAACTAAATTAAGCCCATTTATCCTAAACCAAAAGTGAATCATGTTGCTTGGACAAAAAGACCAATTTGGGAACCACTTACTACATGGATTTCCAATCCAAGACTTCTAGGGGCTTGCAATTTTTGCAACAAAAAGGGCTATAAAATTTATCAATGTAAAATAAAGAAATTATATGACTATGGAGCAAAATTGGTTTGGGTACCGAAGAACATTGAATTTATGTCTTCTAAAGTAGAACAACGTAGACTTCAATGACTCATTAACCCAAATGGACCCATAAAATGGGTACCAAAGAGATAAGCACTACATGATTTTGTTTTACAGGTATGTCTTAAAGCAAAGGCCAGAAACACATGGTTTATGGATAGTGGCTGCTTAAGACATATGACGAGTGTGGCGCCCCAGCCCGAGCATCACATCCTTACCTTAAGATCTATCGATTGGTAAATGTGAATCATGATTGTTGCCCTGATCACTCGGCGGGTTCTTATTGGATATGCATCCACCTAATCCTAACTCCTTAGGATTTTATATCATTGGATCGAGATTGTTGCCCTGATCACGCAGCGGGTTCTTATTGGATATTCATCCACCTAATCCTAACTCCTTAGGATTTTATATCATGTCATACATTCAATTTCCATCAAATGCCATTTTAGGCCATTAAACCATTGAGAATTACATATGTCATCTCATAATCTTTATACTTAATCATATAAGCATATTTCATTCCTTAGCATTTACCCATGAAATTTTTTTTCGCCAATCCATAGGCATAAAACATAACATAATCCTTCTACAACATTGAATAACAATTTAATTGTGAACATTCATATAATCATTCAACCCTTAGGTTCATACACAAGTACTCATGGAAATTCATACATCCTTGAATCTCCACCTGTGCTTCTTGCCTCCTTCATTCTTTCACCTGTCTATGGGTTTGGAAAACAAAACGTGAGTTGAAATTCAACTCAATAAGCAAGTTGTATACTTTTTAGAAAGATTCATTTTGAAAACAACATTCTTTAAAAATATTTCCCTCCATTCAGTAGAGACACTTAGCAAGTGATCAACTACCTGCGGAGCAGAAACATTTTCATAAACCATTCATGTAAACCATTTGTAAATTCCAGTTTTTGGGCATTTCATAAACATTGGATGTGCAAATTCATCATTTCCATTCATGACATTATCCTTTATGTGACGGTACGCTAGCACGGGGAACATTCTTTCATAGCATGATCCTTTCCATCCTTGGCGCTGGACCTTCTGACTTAGCATTGTCAAGGGGGACTCCTTGTCCACTTACTGTTGGTCCCGAGTTGATGGCTAAACCCAAGAGGGGAGGGGTGAATTGGGTTCTTTAAAATTTCTTTGATAATTTCAAATATCTTAACCCCTTGAACAAGTTAATCCCCTTTTTAAGCAAACGGAGAGCAAATAAGATAAAGCAGTAGAACACAAGATTTATAGTGGTTCGGGCAAACCTTCCCTACTCCACTCTTCCAAGCTCACACTCCGTTGTGACTTGGGTTCCACTATGTATTCCACGAATACACTTAGAGTCACCGCTCTCTTCTAGATTCAAAGCTCTAGGGGGCATACACAACTAGAGCCACTTGCTCTCTTCTAGATTCAAAGCTCTAGGGGGCATATACAATTAGAGCCACTTGCTCTCTTCTAGATTCAAAGCTCTAGGGGGCATATACAATCACTTGCACAAGTAGGTGATGAGTCTCACTCCAATCACACCCTACTTTGCATACACTTGATCTTAGCTATCCAAGCTAAATCAAGATTTATACAACCAAATAAAGAAATGAATAAAAACTACACTTTACAGATTTGTGTAGGCAGTTTTGAGCTCGAGGAAGAAATCAAAAGTAGCTTGAATGATGATTGTTGAAGCAACTTGCAGTTTGAAGCTCTTTCTTCCTTTGAAACACTCAAATATGGAGAAAAAGTATTTGAAAGTCTTTCTTGCACTTCTTTTCTCTCTTTGATCTTTAGAGTAGTGTCTCTTATTTTTCTCACGTTCGTTTAAATGTCCTTTTATAGATTGAGGAAAATATGAACGTTGTAGAAGTGGTTGGCGTGCAATAAATGAACTCCAACGGTCAAAAATTTGACCGTTATACTCCAAGTCGAAGATGAAGTCGACTTGGCCTGCGACTTGGCTTCCAAGTCGTACATGGAGTCGACTTGGCCTGCGACTTGGGTTCTTCAGAATCTCAAGTCTGAGACTTGGGTCGACTTGGCTTTCAGACTTCAACTCAAGTCGATCCTGAAGTCGACTTGGGTTGCGACTTGGCTTGGTCTATTGCAGAAACGCCTTGATCTTCTTGAAATGTCTTGATTCTTGCAAACCATTTGAAAGCTTTGAGTTCTTGCAAAATATATGTATGTTCCTTGCTTTGCTTTGGACTCACTTGATCATCATGACTTGGATTTTACTCCATTTGGAATCTAGCTTGAAGATTTGCTTTGAGCTTGATAGACTTGATTTGAATGTAGAACATGATTCTTAACTTTGAAGTTGACTCATTTGTTTTTCATCTTGATTCCTTGGACTTGAGTGATAAATCCTCTTGAATATCTTGAAAACAGCATCTTTGAAAGTTTGAACATCTCAAGTCGTGGATGGAGTCGACCTGGTCTGCGACTTCACCCAAGTCGCATCTGGAGTCGACTTCGTTTGCGACTTCGTTATGTTCGTTCCCACTTTTCAGCTCTGGATACTCCAAGTCGATGCTGGAGTCGACTTCGTCTGCGACTTGACTTCCCAAGTCGCAAGTGGAGTCGACTTGACTTGCGACTTCACCTGTTGCCTTTTGGGATTCATTCTCAAGTCGATATTTGAGTCGACTTTGGGATCGACTTCACCCAAGTCGAAGTCCAAGTCGACTTGGAGATCGACTTGACCTCTTTGCTTTCCTTAAACATTTGTCAAACATGTTAGTACTTTTTATATACTCAAATAAGTTCTTGTTAATCATCAAAACTCAGTCTTTGGTTAATTTAAATTATTTTGAACATTGTTTCCAACAATCTCCCCCTTTTTGATGATTGACAAAACTTCATTTGAGTTGATACCTTTCAAGCATTGATCATGTTCATATGCCTTTTGAAAAACAGAGGTTTTTGAATACCTTTCAAGTAAATCATGTTGAATACTTTATTAATCATTAAGAGTACTTTGTATTGTAATCATTAATCAAATATATCATTTATTCAAACTCTATATCAAACATATATCAATCATAAACCAGTTATCATATCAAATAAACCAAACATCATTTCATATATATGAAGTTTCATTACAGAATACAATGAAGCATAAATGAAACTATCCTAGTTACATCCTAGATACAAACTACCCAACCCAAAAAATAAAAAAACACTCAAATCTAACCTATCTTCCTCCCCCTTTTTGGCAATCATTCAAAAAGTACTAAAGACTTGGTAAATTGAAATTGAGAGATGGGATAGACAGATTGAGTTGGTTTGATGGGACAATGATGGGCCGAGGAGTAAACAAGAGAGGCGTGATCGGGAGTTGCCTCTCTATGAACTGAACCCGACTCGTAGGGATCAAGTTCAGGCATGGGTCTCTTTTTATGATGGCCGGAGGCAAGATGATAGCGGATATGTCGCATTTCCCGCTCGATTCTATCTTGTCGGGAATGCATATCTTCAAGCGCATTAAGGACACCGGTGACAAGACTTGTCATCCGGTTTTCTTGTTGTCCCATTTCAGCCCTCATGGCTATGATTTCATCTTTCAAATCCTTTAGGGTGACCTCCTCAGAAGAGGTTGGAGGCACCCGTTCTCTTGCAGTGGACCCTTGTGGAGAATAGGATCCGTGCGATTGAGGCGATGGTGGCTCTTCTGGAGCAGCCGGTGCCTCGGGAGGTTGCTCCCCCTCAGCTTGTGCTTGGTCCTCTTGATGCTCTTCTTCTGAAGCATCATGCCTTAGTTCAAGCAAATTGATCTTCATTCTTTGTATGAGAGCTTTATTTATGACATTTGTGGATTTGAGCACTTCGAAAGGCTCGCCTTCAATATCCACTTTGAAGAATTCAAGGATCTTTGTAATCCATGTGCCATAGGGAAGGACTCCTCGTGGGTTGTCCTTTCTATTTCCCAAGGCTTCTAGAAATAATTTGGGAATGCTTACTTTGACCCTGTTGGCCACTTTCCATAGTATCCCAGCTTCCTGTGGATTCAATTGATTTCTTCCACCGCCCTTTGGGTAGATGCAGTGGGCAATGAGAAGCCTTAGTACCCGTAGCCTAGGTGACAAATCCATGTACCGAAGGAATTTGATTCCCGGATGGTACTTGTTGCTCCGGGTGAGCTGATTATACATTTGATCTATAGTAAGATCTTCTGGAATAGGCTCATCTTCATACGGGACTCCAAGTATGTGTCCTAAATGACTCATTACTTCAGTTGGTCCTGCAACTATCCCGATTCCAAGATCCATTTCGACTTCTTTGACGAATGTTCCAAAGTATTCTTCATCCCAAAGATAATAAAACATTCGAGTAAGATCTGGATAGACCCTTTCGTCTTCCTTTAGCAAGTTGGTCCATCCTTGAAAATCCAATAGATCTTCTATGTCGGATCCATATTCTTTCAAGAAATTGAAATCTATGATCTTGGGTATGAATACCTTCCGTTCGTAGAACTTTTTGTAGAAACGGCTATGTTGGAGCTCGGTTTTGAAGTAGGTAGTGGGCATCTTCAAAACTTGGGCTTTCCCAGCTGCAGTGCCCCTTCTGCTTGTTCCGGATTGTGTACTCTATGAGGTTTGTTGATTTTCCGACCTGGGTGCTTGATCAGATGATTGAGTGGAGGTTTGGAATCGAACCCGTTTACCCGTCGAAGTTGATGGTTCCTCTCTGGCTCTTTTTGATGGAGTCCTAGTTCTTCTAGGAACTTCTTTTGGTTGAGATGAAGGTTGTGGTTGTGTGGGAACCCGTTTGGGGTATGGTTTTGATACTGCTTTCTTTGGTGCTATTTGGAGTTTGGATTTTGAGAATGGGATTTGAAAGGAATGGTGAATAAAACTGGAAAGAGAGAAAAGGATTTGCCGGAAAAGTTTTTCGGAGATGGAAGAAGAAATTGCCGGAGAAAAGACTGTCGCCGGAGATGGGAGAATCGCCGGAGGAGAAGAGAAAAACAGAGAGGCCGGAAAAAATGAGAAAGAAAGAAGAGAGGAGAGAAGAAAAAGAGAAGGAATTCCCGGAATTCGGACGGTCGCGCGCGCGGAGTCGACTTGCCCTAGGCGAAGTCGACTTCGGTCCTTCTGGAGTCGACTTCGCCTGGAGGCGGAGTCGACTTCGACCCTAGCGGAGTCGACTTCGCTTCTGGAGGCGGAGTCGACTTGGCGTCCTTGGAGTCGTCTTGACTCATCGACTTGATATTTTCCAATTTAATTTTCTTATTTATTTTTCCTAGTTTAGCTCTATCATCCCCATATCATTCCTAATCTTACAAAATGAATCTTTGGCTAGAGGTTTGGTAAAGATATCAGCAATTTGGTCTTCTGTTTTTACATATTCTAAGCACACATCATGATTTTCAACATGTTCACGAATAAAATGATGTCTCACATCAATATGTTTGGTTCTAGAATGCAATACAGGATTTTTAGTCAAACAAATTGCACTTGTATTATCACATCTAATAGGAATATCAACATAATCAATACCATAATCCTTTAATTGCTGTTTCATCCAAAGTAATTGGGCACAACAACTACCGGTGGCTATGTATTCGGCTTCCGCAGTAGATAGTGCAACACTTGTTTGTTTTCTTGAATGCCATGAAACTAGCATATGTCCAAGAAATTGACAAGTTCCACTGGTACTTTTTCTATCTACTTTATATCCGGCAAAGTCTGCATCCGAATAGCCGATTAGATCAAAGGTTGACCCCTTTGGATACCATAGTCCAAGGTTTGTAGTTTTTATCAAATATTTAAAAATTCTTTTTACAGCGAGTAGATGTGATTCTTTGGGACATGCTTGAAATCTAGAGCACATACAAACACTGAATAAGATATCGGGTCTAGAAGCAGTTAAATATAACAAGGATCCAATCATGCTTCTATAGAGCTTTTGATCGATACTTTTACCGTTTTCGTCCGTGTCGATCTTGATTGTAGAGCTCATTGGAGTGTTTGCCCCTTTGCTATTCTGCATTCCGAATTTCTTGAGCATTTCTTTGATATACTTGGACTGGTTCAAAAATATTCCTTCACTTTGTTGCTTGATTTGCAGTCCAAGGAAGAAATTTAATTCTCCCATCATGCTCATTTCGAATTCGCTCTGCATTATCTTAGAAAACTCTTGACAAAGTTTTTCGTCAGTAGCACCAAATATTATGTCATCCACATAAATTTGTACAATCAAAATATTTTTATTTTTGTACTTAATGAACAAAGTAGTGTCTACTTTCCCTCTTTGAAACTCATGATCAATCAAGAAACTATTTAACCTTTCGTACCAAGCTCTTGGTGCTTGTTTTAGTCCATATAACGCTTTGGTTAATTTATAAACATACTTTGATTGATCCTTTTCTTCAAAACCAGGGGGTTGTTCAACATATACTTCTTCATTCAAATAACCATTCAAAAATGCGCTTTTTACATCCATTTGAAACAATTTGAAGTTCATATGAGAAGCAAATGCTAGTAGGATGCGTATGGCTTCTAATCTAGCCACAGGTGCATATGATTCTTCAAAATCAATTCCTTCTTCTTGGGAATACCCTTTGGCTACTAATCTTGCCTTGTTTCTAATTACAAGACCGCTTTCGTCTAATTTGTTCCTAAATACCCATTTTGTACCAATGACTGTATGATTGTTTGGTCTAGGAACTAAATGCCATACATTGTTTCTTTCGAATTGATTTAGCTCTTCTTGCATTGAAATAACCCAATTTTCATCATTAAGAGCTTGTTCAATGGTATTTGGTTCAATTTTCGATACAAATGCATATTGGCCATAAACGTTTTGTTTTGATCTTCTAGTTTTTACTCCTTCATATATGTTTCCAATAACTTGTTCAATTGGATGGGCATTTTTAAACTTTAAATCAGTTGGAGGTTTGTAAGAGTCATTACCTTCACTTACCTCTTCCTCCTCTGGATTTTCTGGCTTGAGCTCGAGTTCCTTTGGTTGTTCTTTGCTTTTTGTCTCATCTGTATCACTTAGTTCATCCTCCTTTCTCGGACTTTGGTTAATTTCATCAAATACAACATGTATGGATTCTTCTACAACTTGGTTTCGTTTGTTGAATACTCTATATGCTTTGCTATTTGATGAATAACCAAGGAATATAGCCTCATCGCTTTTGGCATCTAATTTGCCCAAATTGGTTTTTCCATTGTTTAAAACATAGCATGTACATCCAAAAGCATGAAAATATGAGATATTTGGTTTCCTTCCTTTCCATAGTTCATATGGGGTCTTTTTCAAGATTGCTCGAATGGTAACTCGGTTCAAAACATGACAAGCTGTACTCACAGCTTCACCCCAAAATTTCTTGGATAGATTGCTCTCATTTAGCATAGTTCTAGCCATCTCTTGTATAGTTCTATTTTTCCTTTCTACTACTCCATTTTGTTGTGGAGTTCTTGGTGCAGAAAATGTGTGGTGAATTCCTTTTTCATTGCAAAATTCCATGAAACGTTTGTTTTCGAATTCGCCACCATGATCGCTTCTTATGGTCACAATAGTACTTTGTTTTTCATTTTGCACCAAATTTACAAAAGTTGCAAACATAGAGAAGGCTTCATCTTTACTAGCTAAGAGAATTATCCATGTGAATCTTGAAAAATCATCAACTATGACAAATACATACTTCTTTCCACCAATGGTTAGAATGTCGGATGGCCCGTATAGATCCATATGTAGCAATTCAAGTGGTCTAGTGGTGGAAATTTCCTTTTTGGTAGAGAAAGGCATTTTGGGTTGTTTTGATATTTGACATGCCTTACAAATTTTGTCTTTGTCATATTTCAACTTTGGTAATCCTTCTATCAAATTCTTTTTCCATAGGGTCTTTATATTTCCCATGTTTACATGTCCAAGCCTTTTATGCCAAACCCATGGATCATTATCAATGGCCATAAGACATTGACCATTCATTTCATCAAGTGAAACCAAATAAACATTTCCATGTCTTTTACCACTAAACATGATATGTTCTCCATCAAATACATTACATATAGATGATTCAAACACAACTTTATATCCTTTATCACATAATTGGCTAATACTCATTAAATTGTGTTTGAGTCCTTCAACAAATAAAACATCTTCCATGCATGCATTTGAGGTACTAAGTATATTTCCTTTACCTTTAATTTTACCTTTTTCATTATTTCCAAAAGCAACCATTCCATCGTTGCAAGGCTTAAGTTTATGAAACAAACTTCTTTCACCGGTCATATGCCTTGAACAACCGCTATCCATGAACCATTCATTGTTTGCCTTTGCCTTAAAACATGTCTGAAAAATAAGGAAATGAATCTTATCTTTTTGGTACCCATTTTATGGGTCCATTTGGGTTAGTAATAGAATCTAATCTAAGTTGATCTAACTTTGAAAGCCCAAATCTTGTGTTTCTTGGAACCCAAACTAATTTAACACCATGGTCATATAGTTTCTTAAAATTACATTTGTAAGTTTTATGACCCATCTTATTGCAGAAATTACAAGCCAAAGGTAATCTTGGAGTAGGTCTCCAAGCATGCAAAGGTTCAATCATTGGTCTTCTAGTCCACTTAAAATTTTTCTTTTGTGGCTTGTATATAGATGCATTTTTAGTTTGATTTTTCTCAAGTATTTGTTCATTTGATTTGCTACTTTCTCCTTGCTCAAATGTATGATACCCAAGACCTCTTTTATGTGTTTGGGAGGTCATATTCAGAAACATTTTAACACTTTCTCCTGGATTAGAGAACTTAGCTAATGATTCATTTAATGATTTGTTCTCCATTTTCAGCAATTCAGTTTCATCTTTCAATTTGACTAATCTTTCTGCAAGTTTACCATTTACAATTATTGTTGCATCACATTGTCTCTTCTTAATTGTAAACTTGCTTCCTAATTTCTTCATTTCTTCATATAATGAATCATATGCAGTTTGTAGTTCATCTAATTCAGTACATTTGAGGCATTCATGAGAGGAAGAATAACTTGAATTAGAAAGGGAGAGTTTGGAACTTACCTCTTCATTGCTTGTGTCTTTTGTTGAGGTAATTTGTTCTCCTTGCTCGATTTGTGCCATGCAGCAAATTCTTGCACATTCTTCCGCCTCTACGTCATCGGTTGAGAAGCTACTCGTCGTAGATTCTTCATCATTTACGTACATGCCTCTTCCTTTGTATTTCTGGAATCTTCTATTGTTCCCTCGATCCTTTCTTTGTTCTTTTCCCTTGTTTTCTTCGGGAGTTGGACATTGAGCCTGCATATGTCCCGAACCGCCGCATCGGTAGCACTTGGTTGGTTCTTTCTTCTTCTCTTGGGGAGTTCTTTCTTTGAAGCTTCTGAAATTTTTGCCTTTCCTCACAAATTTTCTGAATCGTTTTGTGAGTAGAGCAATCTCGTCGTCATTTTGAGAAGAAGATGTGTCATCGGTGTCTTGTGCGGCTTTTAAGGCAATTGCTCTTTTGCCCCTGTGTTGATCTTCATTCCTTTTCTTAATTAGCTCATGTGACATAAGTGAGCTAATTAAGTCTTCAAGCTTCAGCGTGTTGAGGTCTTTGGCTTCTTCAATTGCAGTGATCTTTGGAGTCCATGATTCGGGTAGAGCTCTTAAAATCTTCATGACCTGCTCAGATTCAGATATTGCTTTTCCAAGACCTTTTAAAGCATTAGTAATCTTAGAGAATCTAGCAAACATTTCAGAAATATTTTCTGTTTCTAACATTCTAAAGTTCTCTAGTTCTCCAATCAAAATATTCCTTCTCGTCCCTTGGACTTGAGAAGTTCCTTCATAGATAGAGGTTAGCGTATCCCATATTTCTTTGGCGGTCAAGCAAGAGGATACTCTATCATATTCAGAAGCATTTAGAGCACAAAATAAAGAGTTCATAGCTTTGGCGTTGCTCTTAACAGTTCTTACTTCCTCATCGGTCCATTTGGAAGCTCTTTCATCGGTAGGCAAGGTTACTCCATCTTGGATAGCAATCCAAGAGTCCATGTCGGTAGCCATGATGAGTTGTTTCATACGAAGCTTCCAATATCCAAAATTGTTCCCATCAAACAATGGTGGCCTTGTAAAGGATTGGCCTTCAGCAAATGCGGGAACGGAAGTAGATTGGGATGCCATTTCAATAAGATCTCTTTGATAAACTCAAAGACCTGCTCTGATACCACTTGTTGGTCCCGAGTTGATGGCTAAACCCAAGAGGGGAGGGGTGAATTGGGTTCTTTAAAATTTCTTTGATAATTTCAAATATCTTAACCCCTTGAACAAGTTAATCCCCTTTTTAAGCAAACGGAGAGCAAATAAGATAAAGCAGTAGAACACAAGATTTATAGTGGTTCGGGCAAACCTTCCCTACTCCACTCTTCCAAGCTCACACTCCGTTGTGACTTGGGTTCCACTATGTATTCCACGAATACACTTAGAGTCACCGCTCTCTTCTAGATTCAAAGCTCTAGGGGGCATACACAACTAGAGCCACTTGCTCTCTTCTAGATTCAAAGCTCTAGGGGGCATATACAATTAGAGCCACTTGCTCTCTTCTAGATTCAAAGCTCTAGGGGGCATATACAATCACTTGCACAAGTAGGTGATGAGTCTCACTCCAATCACACCCTACTTTGCATACACTTGATCTTAGCTATCCAAGCTAAATCAAGATTTATACAACCAAATAAAGAAATGAATAAAAACTACACTTTACAGATTTGTGTAGGCAGTTTTGAGCTCGAGGAAGAAATCAAAAGTAGCTTGAATGATGATTGTTGAAGCAACTTGCAGTTTGAAGCTCTTTCTTCCTTTGAAACACTCAAATATGGAGAAAAAGTATTTGAAAGTCTTTCTTGCACTTCTTTTCTCTCTTTGATCTTTAGAGTAGTGTCTCTTATTTTTCTCACGTTCGTTTAAATGTCCTTTTATAGATTGAGGAAAATATGAACGTTGTAGAAGTGGTTGGCGTGCAATAAATGAACTCCAACGGTCAAAAATTTGACCGTTATACTCCAAGTCGAAGATGAAGTCGACTTGGCCTGCGACTTGGCTTCCAAGTCGTACATGGAGTCGACTTGGCCTGCGACTTGGGTTCTTCAGAATCTCAAGTCTGAGACTTGGGTCGACTTGGCTTTCAGACTTCAACTCAAGTCGATCCTGAAGTCGACTTGGGTTGCGACTTGGCTTGGTCTATTGCAGAAACGCCTTGATCTTCTTGAAATGTCTTGATTCTTGCAAACCATTTGAAAGCTTTGAGTTCTTGCAAAATATATGTATGTTCCTTGCTTTGCTTTGGACTCACTTGATCATCATGACTTGGATTTTACTCCATTTGGAATCTAGCTTGAAGATTTGCTTTGAGCTTGATAGACTTGATTTGAATGTAGAACATGATTCTTAACTTTGAAGTTGACTCATTTGTTTTTCATCTTGATTCCTTGGACTTGAGTGATAAATCCTCTTGAATATCTTGAAAACAGCATCTTTGAAAGTTTGAACATCTCAAGTCGTGGATGGAGTCGACCTGGTCTGCGACTTCACCCAAGTCGCATCTGGAGTCGACTTCGTTTGCGACTTCGTTATGTTCGTTCCCACTTTTCAGCTCTGGATACTCCAAGTCGATGCTGGAGTCGACTTCGTCTGCGACTTGACTTCCCAAGTCGCAAGTGGAGTCGACTTGACTTGCGACTTCACCTGTTGCCTTTTGGGATTCATTCTCAAGTCGATATTTGAGTCGACTTTGGGATCGACTTCACCCAAGTCGAAGTCCAAGTCGACTTGGAGATCGACTTGACCTCTTTGCTTTCCTTAAACATTTGTCAAACATGTTAGTACTTTTTATATACTCAAATAAGTTCTTGTTAATCATCAAAACTCAGTCTTTGGTTAATTTAAATTATTTTGAACATTGTTTCCAACACTTACTACCTCGACTAGCCTACCTCGCCGGTCCTTTCCGACTTGACAACGTCAAGGGGGACTCCTATACAAATGAAAAGGACCATTTTTTTCTCATATAAACATAATATCCCA
Organism: Annona cherimola; assembly: GCA_030490835.1. NCBI lineage: Eukaryota > Viridiplantae > Streptophyta > Magnoliopsida > Magnoliales > Annonaceae > Annona > Annona cherimola. Next base: position 79,624,931 of record CM059974.1, read on the forward strand.
TGCTTGCACATTTCTACTATTAACTCTGAATCTATCTTAGGGTTTTCTAACCCATGTGTGTTTCATATCAACTTTGACCCATTTCTACCTTTAGTTCAATATTGTCATCACCCTGTTCCAATTCACTTATGTTTACCATTTGTCACTTATCAATTCTATCTTTAACACTTGTTTTCTTTCCTTTAGTCAACTTTTCAAGGCAATTGCTTATGAACTTCCTAAGTCATTTGATGTCACCAATTCAAATAAGCCCTTTATCTTCCTTTTTCCATAAATTCCATTTCATATAATTATCTTCTAACCCCATTTACATATTTGGCTAATACCAACCATTCTTATCCTCATTTGGTTGAACTTGTTTCAAGGTTTAACCATTCCATTTATTTTGACATCATTATTTAAGGGTTAATTTTCCAAATCCTACTTAGGATTTGTAACACTTAGCTAAATCCAACATCTTATATTTTAGCATTTTATACTTAGAATATATTTCCTATAATTGACATATTATTCAAGATATTTTCTTAAGGGTAAGGGCTTATAATTTGGGTCTATACTTTTTATAATTTTTGTAATTTTCCTCGAACAGCCCTATATATTATATTTTACCCTCATTTATATTTTCTAAAATCATATCTTAGGTATTTAATCCCTTACTTAGTGATCATAAATTTATACCTTTTTTGTAAACCTTGTTTACACATTATAATAAAAATAAATTCCATTTAAAATTTCTGGAACTTATTATTAAATTCCAAAACAGCCCTTCTCTTCTTATTTTTACTATGTTCCATCTTCTTATTTATCCATTAATTCCATATACATATAAGATCATCCATTATTAATCATCCTTGCTATCCTTAATCCTTTATTACACTCTTACCTAACATATATATGAATTTTGATCATTTCCACTTAGGTTTCATATTTCTTTTTGATTATTTATCACACTGTCCTCATTTCCTGAAATCAGGCGTACCGATTACTTTAAATATTGATTTATAATAAAATCAAAGTATTTAACTCTGAAATTTCTGTCATAAATCTATAACTACATTAATTAACCCTCATAAAAATTTCAACAAGAAATATTAATATGATATATTTATTTTGGCATTTTCAATGTGATGAACAGTGTTATGAAATTAGGGACATCCCTAATCACGTTAATTTTAATCCATAGTTATGTCATCCAAAAATAATTTTTGACCTTTTTAGAGTGATAATAGTGATGTATTATATATCATATCAAAATTTCAGATTAAAATTCCATCTAAAAAAATTATTAAAAATCATTTACTACAGCTGATCCTGTCACCCGTTTTACCCTGTTTAAGTTAATGTTTTCGGATTTTTAATTTGCAACCTGCTTAATATTTTGAGCTGAAAATGTTTTCGTTACTTAATGATAATATAATGAGCTTTTACACAAAATTTTATGGCAAAAGTCTTTCCTTTACTATCTCGTTCATATTTTTGTTTCTAACATCACATAACCTCTACATTTTGAGTAATAATTCAAGATTAACTTATCATTTGGACGTTGTAAGTTGTTTACATATATACCCAAATCTAATTTTGAAGTTACCTACATATATGATTATATGAATCCTTTAATTTAAATCTGAATTAATTAATCAGCATAAAAACACACAGTTTTGTTTTTAGGTGTAAATGGTAGCTGTCCATGATGATTGATCTTGGGGTGTTAAGGGGACGCTATATTTCATTTTAATCAATCATATTATTTACTAATATTAATTTGTGAAATCCAGGCATAATATAGAGAAGAAAAATAAAGAAATAGCGATAGCTGTAAAATTATGCCTCTCAAATTTTTTCTGAACCTAGTGTGCAAATTAAATTTCTAAACATGATTCTATGTGGACGTCACAATCAGGTATTAAAAAAAATTTGATTTCCCACACCTATGCAACGTCAAGGGCAGCTGCATACCTGGAAATTGAAAAATCACTTCTCCCTGCTGTTAGACGTTCAAGGCTACAATCCTCTTTTACTTTGCTGAAATTTTTTCTTCTCCATGCTACGTTCGCTAATACTCTTTTCCAGGTACCCTCCATGGCCTTTTATACCCAACCTTAGCCGGTTCATGCGTTAACATTATTCTGCCAGGTATTACTTCCCATGCAACGCTGCCAGCATTTCGTCATTTTTTTTTATTTAATATTTGTACAAAACATAGCTGCCCACGTATTGCACCGTCCATTTCCTGCTGCCAGCATTTTGTTAAAATTTTTTTATATATATATTCACAGCTATACACGTATACATTACATGCACCGGCATAGCTGTTTATGTTTTTAGCAACGTTCTCCCTTCTTTTTAATGGAAAATTCCATCATTAATTAATTAATTCATAACTGTCTACATACACACCTATATATTATGAAAATTTTTCTTATTAATATATATACAATTGCTCACAAAATGTACCTTTTAAGAATTTTGAAAAAAATTTCTATTTTATTTTAATTAACTAATTCATATTTCGATAAAAACCTCTTTTTAAAATTTTGGAGACATGTTTTCCAAAATTTCATTCCTTCATTAAATTGGGCATATTAAAATAGGATTACCATAAAATTTCACCTCAATTGGAGCAAAGTACATATTTTAATTTAATTAAAATCATATTTTGGTATAAAATTTCATTATAAAAACTTGTAGACATATTTTTCAAAATTTAATCCATTCATTATGTAGGGTATATTAAAATAGGCTTGCTCCAAAAGTTTTATCTCAAACAATCTTATATACATCAAGATATGAATTAATTAAACAATTATATAAAAATAACAAAATATTAACGTCAACTCATGTACGTGCATGGTTGTGGATGAATTGCTCTTGGGCACGTTTTCTGATGCACTCAAGTTAGGTAATTTATTCAACTATTTTTCATAATCTGATCCGTCTAGATTAGAGAGCACATAATTTAGTACTTTCTATTAAATTCTTATGTGATTCTGAGTTATGCATGGTTAGATCTAATGAAAACAGTGAGGATGAATATAAGACCTCAAATTAGAGCCCCTAATTAGCCAAAATTTTTTTATTTATTTTTATTTTTCCATAAGGTACGTGAATTTAAATAGTCTCACTTAGTATAGTTCAGAATTTTGAAATTCTTTCCCGAAATATTTGTAAAAATTCATTTTCATAGCTAATCTTTATGGGATCATAAATTACCCTCCATTTTCTTATAAATTCCAATTAAGTCCCCTTTTTGTCTCCACTCTTATCAAAATTTACCAATCAATCATCTTTTCTAAATTTATAATTTAATCTCACTTTTGTAAAATTGCAATTTGGTCTTTTTGTGATTATTGCTAATCCCACTTCGCTTAATCATTTTTCCACTAATTTTCATTTCCCATATGGGTTACACCTGAGCCCATCATTTTATGAAATTTTCGATTTTAACCTTAGATGATTTCAAGCTATATTTATTAAGCTTAAAATTCGGGGTTTCACATAATTACAAGTGGATTTTGTGAATTATTTAAAATGACAAAATTCATGATAATATCAAGTGATTAATGACATGATTTATTGGCTAATGGGCTAGCTCAAAGGAGCATGAAGTAGGTGGCCACACATGGACGTTCAAGGAGGCTTCGAGCTGATTTTTTTTATTTTTAAAAAATGCTAAAATATGCAATTAAATGACCTAGGCAGCTAGGGTGAGATATGGACGTGATTTTGGTTGCTTTTTATGGAACAAAATGCCAAAATTCAAGGCACATGGATGTGATCATCAAGTGGACAGTAACATGGAGGCAAGGAAAGGTACATGTCCAAGTTGCTTTTGGGGATTTTTAATGATTTTTTAAAAAAGGTAAATGGACCTCTAAATGAGCTTCTAGCTAGGGTAATTAAGTATCAATTAATTAAAGCTGCAATTTTGTGAAAAAATTGCAAAATGGGCAACCATATGAGACATGAGCATTAAATGGACAGCAAGGTAAGTGGACGTCCAAGGCTGAATATCTGATTTTTGTGATTTTTTTAAATATGCTAAATGGACCCCTAAGTATGCTATTAGTTAGGGTAATTAAATACCCATAAATTAAAGCTGAATTAGGTGTGGAAAAAATGAAAAATGCTGCTGCAAAGTGGACGTTGAATGGTGGACAGCAACATGGATTAAATGATATGGATTTTTAATGGATTTTATTTGGATAATTATCAAATTTACTTGGACCATATTTTTCCATGCCATTAAAGGGGATAAACATGCTTTAATTAATTGCTAATTGATGTGGCAAATGGGACCCACAAAGCTGGAAAATCCAGCTTATATCTAAGGTGGACGTCCATAGGTTAAGGGGTTAGAGAGAGAAAATGTCAAGGGGGAAAAACCCCCAAGCAAGGCAGCAACTGCACGTCCCCATTCCAGCAGCATGAAGGCAAGAAAAAAAGGAGAAAAAGACAAAGAAAAGGGGAAGAAAGAAGAAGGATTCAAGCTAGGAAAGTGGAGTTCAAGTTGGATTCAATTCATGTAAGTATACCCCATGATTTGCGTTCTTTAATCTTAAGTTTTTCACCTCAATTTATGAGTCATGAATTTGATTCATATTGAACCCTTAAAGGATGATTCATGATGCCCTTGGTTAGGGTATTGATTAAGGATTGAATAAAAAGAATGAAATCATGGGTTTAGGAGGATGAAAATGGAGATTAGGGTTGAAAATGGATTGATAATCATAGTTGAAATTTTCTTAAACCCATATATGATGTTTCTGTTTTGAATTGCTATCATAATTACATGATGATTCATGATTAGATGAATTATATATGTTGATTTGGGCTTAAGTTATGAATTTTAGAAAAGATATGAATTAGGGTTACACATATGACCCGATTTCCATGTTTTTATGTTAAAAATGATATATGAATTAGCCCAAACGATTTATGGATAATTAAGGGGGTGAAATACACTAAACCTAGGGTAATTTGGATGTTCAAAATGGGTTAGAAAGGATTGCCCTAAATCTGATTTTTAGGGGCATACATGTGGATGTCCAAAGTGGTGCAAGAAGGGTACCCAAAACGTGTATGGAAATTTCTGTTATGGAAGTAAACGAATTATGAAATTTAAATATGTGTTAATGCCCTAAATTTGGGTTAAGAAAAGAATGATTAATTTCTAGAATTTATGGATTAGGAATCTATTTTGATTTAAGTATCAAAAGAGGCGTTGAAAGGATGAAAAACAGGTTCAAAAGTTGCTGTTTTGGAACTCTATGATGAATGGATTAAAATTCCAAAATTAAACCCTAAATTGAATGTTAATTAAGGGGTTTAATCATGCTGAAATAAGAACCAAGTTTCTGTGTTAAAAATTTTTAAGAAACACATGATTTATGTGTTGAGAAATGGACATGTATGGAGAGATAGTCATGAGAAAATGATAAATGGTTTATGAGAATGGTTAAAATGCAAAAATTCATGAAAACATGAAGAAAAACGTGGATTAAGGTACTGTTTTAGTAAATAATTATAATCTCAAATTTTGAGATTATTATATGATATCTAAGTTATCAACTAAGTGCTTAAAATGATAACCGTTGTATGAAAAGAGAAAAATATGTTAAAAATGATAAATGGAGGTAATGAACATCCAAATAATGATTTAATGTGCAAGTTTACCCTACATAAGGGTATTAAAATGGAATGAATGGATAATATAATGTATAGGCTATGTTGATAGGTATGAACACCCGACTTGAAAGACAAGTGGGTTAAACTAGTATAATGTAAATCCAAGTGGATTTATGTAGGATGAAAAATCGTAAGGAATGCAAGTATTTGAAGTTGATGCAAATAAATGAAATGTTATTTTCATTTATCTAGGCAAAGGCAAGGAAAAGAATGGAAGAAAGGGATTAAGGTGATCTCAAGTAAGCAAGTGAACCTTTCAAATTATTGATTTTTTCTATGTGTTGAAATGATATTATGTTGATATTTTTATGAATGTTTTACAAGTGGGCAAGCACAAGTCTTGAAAATGACGGCTTTAATAAAAAGTTTTAAGTTTTGAAAAAGGATGGCTTTAATGAAAAACCTCAAGGTTTGCTTCATGGAAAGCAAACAACACTTTTTAAGATAAATGTTTTATCACAAGTGTTTCCAAGGATTGGGAACGCTTTATGCTAATGAATTTAGGAGTTTGCTTATGAGTAAGCAAGTACTCCATGATGTTAATTTTAAAGGATTTTATGTTTTATGCCGATGGTTTTAAGAATTTTCTTTCAAGCAAGCAAGTTCTTTATGATGTTTTTTTCAAAAGGACTTTCTAAGAAAAAGGAAATTTCGCCCTTTTTCACAAAGTAATATTAGCAGATAAGTTTTGAGTTTCTCTTATGATGTTTTATGATAAATAGCTATATTTATGAAAGAAAAAGAAAAAGTGATTTGATTGATGGAAAAAGATTGATTTTTCTAAGTCATAATATTTAAATATAAATGATGATTTGGACATAGTCCATATGTTTTGAAAAGATATTCGAAAAGTTTTGATTTCCTTTAGATAAGGAAATATGTTGAAAATGACTTGAAAAATATTTATATAAATATTTTTAAAATGAGATTTAAGGATGATCAACCCAATAAGTTGATTTCATTAACTGGTTTGATTTCGGGTTGCTAAAATAGCATGCAAAAGGCTATGCAAGCTCCTTTTTATGTAAAAATGGCAAATTGAATATGTGGACAGGGATTTGATTTTTAAGGTGGTTGAGAAGGGGATAGCACAATTGCATAACTTTTGTGAGCAAAAGGTTCCGAAATGGAAACCAAGAAAATGTTAGTAAAATATATGATTTATTCTTGAAAATTCAAAAGTTTTGAAGTTCTTTTATCATAAGGGTTTTAAGATGTATTGTTTCTCAAATATTTCAAATGTTTATCAAAATATTTTACTTAAAATATTTCTCAATGAATTTAAGGAAGGTCATCCTAAAACTAGATTTTAAATGACAACTTGTTTAAAGTGGGTGCGCTCTCTTTACAAGTTGACAGAGACTGCGGTCTGTGATGTTTTTTTTCAAAATAATTTTTAAAGATACAAACCTCGGTCTGTGACGTTTTTCAAGAATGGATTCAGATTGCGATCTATGATCCCGGTTTAAAAGGACACGGGCTACGGTCTGTGATACTTTAAACCACACGGACTGCGGTTTGTGCCAATGATGTATGGTGCACCAGTACAAGGAATAGGCCGGTTGTAGAGCACGATCGGAGATGGACCGGGGCCCACTCTACATAAGGCCAAGTCGCTAAGGGATGACAGGAGGCCAGCGACGCCCTCCCTGAGATGGGAGAAGGATGAAGGAACAACCTCCTAGTTAGCGTGTCGTTAAGGATTCTCTTCCAAAAGGTAGAATGATCACTTGTTAAGTGTCACTACTGGTTGGGGAGAAATGCATTTTCTTATGTTTTGATTTGAAAAGACCAAAGATTGGGTTATAAAAGCATTTTTACAAAAAATTACCCTAAAAGCAGGGTGTTTTACACATAAGGTGTAAATAATAAGGATGAAAGGAAATATTTTATATGCAAATATTTTATGAAAATGGATTATATGTTTTATACCTTGTTTGTGTTTAAACAAGTCTCAAGATGGGGATTATGAAAATGATTTATGTCAAACTTGGTTTTGGACATAAGAATGTCCTTTGGCAAAGAGTTTATGAGAAATGTGTTTTAGGACATATGGATGTCCAATGCCAAAGGAAGCTATGTCAAAAATATTTTTGAACATAAAAATGTCCATTGCCGAAAAAGGCTTATGTGAATGATGTTTTTAGACATGAGAATGTCCTTCTTTGCCAAAGAGTTTATGAGAAAAATGTTTTGGATGTAAAACGTCCACTGGCAAAAGATAGTTTTATGTAAATGTCTTGGAACATTATAAATGTTCACACAAGACTAAAGAAAAATAATTAAAGAAGGTAAAACGTATATGTTTTACCTTAACAAGCCCAGACGTGGCTTGTAAATGATTTTACGAATGATGTTTATGAAAATGTTCTAGGACATAGAATTGTCCTTATGAACAAAATATTTTATGATAATGTTTTAGGACTTATATATGTCCTCAGGTAAAAAGGTGTTCAAGATGTTTATGGAAAATATTTTAAAGGAAGTCTTGCCCTAAAAGATAAAATGCTTGCTTACTGAGTTGTCACTCACGTTTTGTTTTCCCAAACCTTAGACGGGTACCGGGAAACTCAGGAGGTTGTGAACCTAAGTAATGAAGGAAGGTACGTGATGGTAGTCATGTGGGTTATAAGGAATGAGATAGCATGATTAAAGTTCTAAGGTATGTTGATGTACATGTGAACTTAATTAGAATTTTAAGTTCTATGTGAAGCAATGATTGAATGTTTGTATGTATGGATGTAAAATGTCAGTATTAAGTCAAGAAGACTTTTATTGTAGAAAAATATGTTGAGATGCTATGAAATGAAATATGAAATTTATTACAAGTGTGTTGACATTTGTAAGATGAATGGTGTGGAATGTAAAGAAATGAATGATGATAGAAAAAAAAATTTGGACGAGATCGAATTAAGAACCCGCCGCGTGATCAGGGCAACAATCCTGATTCACATTTACTAATCGATAGATCTTGAGGTAAAGATGTGACATCTCAGGTTGAGGCGCCACAAAATGAAAAGCAAAATACAATCATATCTATTAGAAGTGATCATCGTGGTGAATTTGAAAATAAACAGTTTATAGAATCTTGCAATGAGAAAGGTATTCACCACACATTTTCTGCATCAAGAACTCTCCAACAAAATGAGGTAGTTGAAAGAAAAAATAAAACAATACAAGAGATGACTAGAACTATGCTAAATGAAAGTAAATTATCCAAAAGATTTTGGGGTGAAGCTGTAAGTACAGCATGTCATGTACAGCATGTCATGTACTGAATCGAGTGACCATAAGAGCAATCTTGAAAAAGACCGCATATGAACTATGGAAGGGTAGAAAACCAAACATTTCATATTTTCATGCTCTCAGATGTACTTGCTATGTGCTGAATAATGGAAAATAAAACTTAGGAAAGTTTGATGACAAAAGTGATGAAGCAATATTTCTTGTATATTCATCAAATAGCAAAGCATATAGAGTTTTTAACAAAAGAAATCAAGTAGTATAAGAATCAATACATGTTGTATTTGATGAATTTAACCCAAATCCAAAAAAGGAGGATGAGCTAAGTGATGCAGATAAAACATTAAAGAATCTAAAAAGGCAACAGTTGGAACAACAAGGATGTAAAAACCTAACCCATGTAGGACCCATATGTATGAATTAATCATGTATATGATATTTATATGTGAATTATTAAATTATGAAAATTTTGTATGATTTTGCTAATTATTGCAATTAGGGTTATGGATTAGCAATAATGATGTGATTAAGCATTTTGAGTTAAAATGAAACAATGGGATTAGAGCATATTGATGTTGATTTAAATATGCAAATATATTATGAAAAATCATTTTCCATTATTTAATGTGAATTATGAGAATTTATATGATAATTGACAAGTTTAATGGAAAAACATTGAAAAATTCATAACTCAATGCCTGTAAAGCGGATTCAAGTGAAAATTGAAATGGAAATTAATAGTGTTGGGCTTGGTATTATGGAATAAATGAGTTATGAAAATTCTTGATGAAATGAGAATTATGATTTGTTGATCATATTTCAATTCCAACCGTTAACTTTAAACGACTATAACGGGAGCTAGGAAACTCGGATTGAGATGAAATTTGAAATTGTTGAATGAAATTGTGAGATGTTTATTTTGAATGGATTGGATTAAGCATGAAATATTGGGAAAATACCTGCATTGAAAAAGGTGAGCATGGTTGACTAATGCTCCATACGAGTACAAGGCATTTAATGCTAGAGTACCAAGCATAAATGCATGATATGAATGAGATTTGCGGTGGGCAATTGCAGGCCATTTCTAGGGCATTTTGTGAAATTATTTGAAATACAAAAATGTGAGAATTATCCATCCATTGAATGCATATGATGATGGAGCTACAAAAGGCAAAACCTAGCCTAGAGGAGGTGGCAACATGGGACGTTCAAGGGGCTGTTTTGATGCATATTTTTGATTTTTTTATTTTTAAAATATGCATATAAGTTGCAGGGATGCAAGTACATGAGATTTTCATGCAATAATGAAGATTTTCAGCAATAAAAAAATTGGAAAAGGTAGATACATGCAGCTGAAACGTGGACAACATATAGGGATGAAAAATGTGATTTCATATGCTAAGTTGCTGCAGTTTTTGTTAAATTTATTTACACCAAATTAATATATGAATTAAGGGGTAATTAAGTGCACAATTTACTCTTAAATTAGGGCTAAATAAATGGAAAATGGGCAGCAGCTGGACGTGAATGGATGGACAGATTGACGGTCATGCTTTGATGCAGTTTTTGATTTTTGTAAAAAGGTAAAATCCCAATTTTACTAGGCTGAAATTTACCCAGCACATAAGGTAGATAAGGGAGCATTTAAGGTTGTGGAAATTGCCCAAAATGTGGGGCCCACAGCTGGAAAAATTCCAGCAACTAGAAAACCCATGCACATTGAATTGAGAAGGGATTTTGGAAAATTTCAAGAGCTGGTTTTTCACCCAAGCAACCAGCAGCTCACGTCCCCATTTTTCCCCAGCAAGAAGGAAGAACAGCAAGGGAGAAAGGGAGGAAATTTGAGAAGCAAAGCAACTCAAAGGATTAGGGTTTGGGTTAGCTCAAAACCAAGTATGTAGTTGGTTTTAAGTTGTGTAACTTGAGTTTTAAACTCAAAACTTGAAAATGGAAGGGATGCTCAAAGGATCTGTAAGATGGTGATTTAATATGCTTTTGGATGAATATGGAATGGATATTAGGTTTTATGTATGAATTTTTAAGTTTAAGTTGATGAAAATGAAGTTTTACATGTGTATTAAGTGGAAAATCCAAGTTGATAAACCCTAAATCTCCAAGACAAGTTGTTGTTTTGGTTTGATGAAGTGATTAAGTTGTGAATCATGTATTCATGCAAAATATATGATGGTTTATGCTTTAATGATAAATTTGTGAAGTTATGGAATGCAAAGTGATGTTTTGACCTAACTTCTACGTTTATATGCTAAAAATGCTATGTAAATAGGTTTGCATGTTTTATGCATGTTATGTAAGGTAAAATACCCTAGGTTTAAGGTATTATGGATGCCCAAAAATGTTTGGAAAAAGAAACCCTAAAACTGATTTTTATAAATTTTATGAAAGAATGTCAAACCGATGTGAAACAAGACTCAAAACGTGGAGGAACTTGCTGTTTTGAGAAATGATAATGCATGGATGTTATATATGTGTTTAATCCCTAAATATGGATTAGGAAAAATGGATTTATTTTCTGGAATTTCGGAATTATATGACTGCATAGGGTTTATGTGTCAAAAGACACATAAAACGGGTGAAAAACGGGTTCCAAACTTGTTGTAGTGGAAACCTATGGCAAATGGATTTAAATCCCATGAAAATACCCTAAATGCAGTGGTAATTAAGGGTACTTAACCTGCTGAAATATGGATTTAATTTCTGAGTTATCAAATTTTATGAAATGCATAATGTATATGTGCTAAATGGGCTTATGTGAAGGGATAAAGGTGAATAGGTGATGAATGACTTATGAAAAATGATTTTGTGCAAAAATGCATGAAATTGAGACGAATTCCATAATTATACAACTTTTTTGAGTGTATGATGATTTATTTCAAATTTTGAAATTTATTTAAGGAAGCTTAAGGTGATAACATGTGCTAAAACAAGCACCGAAGTATGTATTGTGGAAAAAGAGTGGAAAAAATGGCGAAGTGAGGTTAACGAACCTATTGAATGAATTTTATGAGATTGAAATGAATACCCTAATTATGGGGTTATGTATATATGTTAGCCAATGAAATGTGCAAAATGTGCTATATATGTGTATAATGACATATGAAGTCAAATAAATGATGTATGTATATGGAATGGGTTGGAAAACTAAATGAAATATGAGAAAAATAAATATATGAAAAATCATATTATTCTCATGTAGGCAAAGGCAAAGAAAAAGCTGTGACGGAAAGCTAAGGAATTCAGGTAAGCAAGTAAATTTTCTAAAGGATTTTTGCTTTTCTAAATTGTTTCCATAAATGCAATTTTTGCTTTAACTTGTTTGTTGAAACTATGAAAATTGTTTCTAATATGTTTAAGGATGGTCATCCCTTAGCAAAATGATGTTGAAATGATATTTTACTTCAAATGCAATATTATGAAATTTCTCTTTGATAAATGCTATGGAAAAATGATGTGAATCTATGTTTCTGATTGAAAAATCATGCTAGCATGTTAAAAATGGATTTATGCAAAAGTTCATGTGCACAGGATACTAGGTCCACTTGAAAGGTATAAGCGGACCGATTGTCCCCCTTTGGTGTGGCCAAATCGCTTAAAACAGGCCTAAGGCCGGCGGCGCCCTCTCTGAAATGGGAGTTAACGTGACGGATGGTCGCCTGGCTAGCTTCCATCCTAAGGGAGAAATGTTATATGTGTTCATGTTTTCATATGGCATTATGCATATGGGACCCGTGATGGGTACAGGATTTCATGCTTTTAAGATATACCTTTAGACAAGGTATAGATTGCTTTCTAATATGATTTTGAATGAAAAATGTTGCCTGAAATGATTTGCCTATAAAATGCAAATAGCTTTCTTATTGAGTTTCGACTCACGATTTTGTTTTCCAAACCCAAAAACAGGCGAAGAACAGGTCATGGCAAAGGAGCAAGTGCTAGCTTAAGGAATTAATGGAAAAACTTAGAATGTAAATTGAAATTTTTTATGGTGTTGATGACTATGATGTATATATGCCGTGTCATCTGATTTAAGCACTTGTTGAAATGTTGCTTGAACAACATATTTCTATGAAATGAATGGATCGAAATGACTTAGATATGTCTGAGATTGAAATTATGAGAACTTGAATTGTTATGTGGATTTCTATATGATCATAATTGATAGGATAAATATCCGATAACACTCGCCGTGTGACAGGGCAACAATCCTGATCACGTTTACCAATCAATACGATCCCGAGGTAAGGGCTAGGATGTGATGCTCGGTTTGGGGTGCCACAAAGGAGAAGCGAAAACAAAGCAAGAGCAATCCACGGATGGAAGGGTAAGTGAAGGTAATAATTCCTACAAACCTCCCATGGATTTAAAATTCAAAAATGACCATCCAATTGAACAAGTGATTGTCAATGTATATGAAAGAGTAAGAACTAGAAGATCAAGACACAATATTTGTGGAGAATTTGCTTTTGTGTCTAAAATAGAACCAAACTCTATTGATCAAGCTCTTAATAATGAAAATCGGATCGTTGTAATGCAAGAAGAGCTAAATCAATTTGAAAGAAATGAAGTATGGCACCTAGTTCCTAGACTCAAGGATTGTACTGTCATTGATACTAAATGGGTTTTTAGGAACAAATTAGATGAAAGTGGACTTGTAGTAAGGAACAAGGCTAGACTTGTGGCCAAAGGGTATTCCCAAGAGGAAGAAATTGATTTTGAGGAATCCTATGCTCCGGTGGCTAGATTGGAGGTCATACGTATCCTACTAGCTTTCACTTCTCACATGGACTTTAAATTGTTTCATATGGATGTAAAAATTGCATTTTTGAAGGGATACCTAAATTAGGAAGTATATGTTGAACAACCTCCCGGATTTGAAAAGAAGGATCAATCAAAATTTATTTTTAAGTTAACCAAAGCATTGTATGGACTTAAACAAGCTCCAAGAGTTTGGTATGAAAGATTAAGCAAGTTTTTGATTGATCATGACTTTCAAAGAGAAAAAGTTGATACAATATTATTTATCAAATATAAGGATAAAAACATAATAATTGTTCAAATTTATGTAGATGATATTATATTCGGTGCTCCTAATGAAACTCTATGTCAAGAATTTTCTGAGATTATGCAGAGTGAATTTGAAATAAGCATGATGGGCGAGCTAAACTTCTTCCTTGGATTGCAAATTAAGCAATTAGCTGAAGGAATTTTTATAAATCAGTCCAAATACGTCAAGGAGATGCTCAAGAAGTTTGGAATGCAAAATAGCAAAGGAGCAAACACGCCCATGAGTTCCACCATCAAAATCAACGAGGATGAAAAAGGTAAATCTGCTGAACAAAAATTGTATAAAAGCATGATAAGATCTTTGTTGTATTTGACTGCTTCTAGACTGGATATTCTGTTTAGTGTTTGTATGTGTTCAAGATTTCAATCATGTCCTAAAGAGTCACATCTAATAGCTGTAAAAAAGATTTTCAGATGTTTAATTAATACTACTAATCTAGGTCTATAGTATTCAAAGGGTTCAACATTTGATCTAATTGGCTACTTGGATGCGGATTTTGCGGGTTACAAAGCAGATAGAAAAAGTACTAGTGGAACATGTCAGTTTCTTGGAAACATGATGGTTTCATGGTTTTCAAGAAAATAAACTAGTGTCGCTCTGTCTACTACGGAAGCCGAATATATTGTCGCTGGGAGCTGTTTTGCTCAACTACTTTCGATGAAACAACAACTTAGAGATTATGACATTGAATATAAAGATATACCAATTAGATGTGATAATAAAAGTACAATATGTTTAACAAAAATTCTGTACTACATTCTAGAACTAAACATATAGATCTGAGACATCATTTTATTAAGGAACATGTTGAAAACCATGATATTTGCTTAAAATATGTTAAAACTGAGGACCAAATTGCAGATATTTTTACCAAACTCTTAGCAAAAGAATCATTCTATAAAATTAGAAATGATATGGGTATGACTGACATTGATTAGATACATGAAAATTTTAAACTTAAATAGGGGGAGCAAATTAGAGAACATATACAACCCAAGTCAATGGAGCCAAGTCGACTCCACTCACCCCAAAGTCGACTCCAGGAGAGCGAAGTCGACTTCGGTTAGGGTTTGAAGTCGACTCCGGAGCTGACGATTTGGCTGCCTCGCCTACAAGAGGCGGGAGCTGTTCTCTTCTCCTTTATTCTCTATCAATTTTCTTCATTTCTCTCTCATTCTCCCTCTCAAGCTCACTCTCTCCTTCCTAAGTCTCTTTGAGAATCATCCATTCCCATTTGCTACATCTCGATCCCATCACCTTCAATCCATGGCACCCAAAGCTATTTCCAAACCCACCAAACTCCTTGTCTCAAGGCCATCTCAATCTCACACTGGGGAAGAAGTGCCACGTAGGCAACGGACTCCATCCAAGAGAGTCCGGGAAGAAACTACAGCATCTACGGGGTGACGGGTACGGTTTCAAGTAGGTAACCCCTCCACCTCGACTCCTAGAGAGGAAGAAATTGAGGAATCGAGTAGTGGCTCAAAAATGGGTGGAAAGAGAAAAGGGACACCCACTCAACGAGGTCAAGTCCTAAAAATGCCCACAGATTCTTTCCAAACCGAACGACAACACAATCGGTTCTATAGGCATTTTTATGAAAGAAAAATTTTTGTTCCCAAAATTATAGATTTTAAGTTCTTGAATGAGTATGAGTTCGAGATAGAAGAACTATTGGACTTTCAAGGATGGACGGGTCTACTCAAAGAAGATGACAAAGTATATCCTGATTTGACCAGATTGTTCTATTACTTATGTGTGGCGCCCCGAACCGAGGTGCCTAGAAGCCTTACTCCGGGATCGTTTTAATTGGTAAACGTGACTCAGGATTGTTGCCCTGATCACACGGCAGGATTATTTTTTTTTCATCAATACATGGAAAATTCCCATCATTCATCCAATTTGAAATATATTTCACATAATACAGTTATGATCAAAAACTATTCCATAAACATTTTCATTGGAATAAAAATATTCCCTTTTCATCTCAAAATTATCATCGTTGTCTTTACATAAAGTTTACATAAACATCATTTATATCAAAAACTACATAACACTTGGCATGCTGCCTTCATCATCATTTCCTGTCTGTTGTTGAAAAAGCATGGGTGAGTAATAATACTCAGTAAGCAAGCTATACATAATTTTTTAATCATTTTCATGCATTCCATAAAATGTAAATGCAATGCATACATAGCATTCATGACATTCCTTCGGATGCGACGCTAGCTAGGCGCCCATCCCATACATGCTCCCATTTCAGGGAGGTCGCCACCGGCCTGGGCCTATTAAGCGACTTGGCAATAGCGAGGGGGACATCCGGTCCGCTTACTACCTCGACTAAGGCCTATTCCTCGTGCACATGCTCATTCTCATACACATGCCGGCATGATATTTGCAAATCATAAAAAAATTTCATAAAAAGCATTTAATAAACAATTTCACAAACTTCAGTTCATGTAAAGCAGTTATAGGTATGGCCAACCTTAAATAAATTTCATAAAGCAATTCACAAACAATTTCAAGCATTTTGAAATAAATTTGCAAAACATATAACTTGCTTACCTTCTTAGGAGGTGTCTTCGACCTTCTCTTTTCCTTTTCCTATTCAAGGACAAAGGATATTTCATTTCCACTATTTAAGCTGCTTCCCATGTATGCTTTATAATATTTGGGCATTATTTCTTTACATAGATATTTTTGTCCATAAATTCTTCAAAAATTCCATACTTATATTCAAATATTAATTTCCAAATTTTCTCCAAAATCACGCTGTTCACTGTAGTAGATCACTGTAGCAAAAATACTGTAGCAAAATCACTGTAGCCAAAAAAATGATTTTCTCCATATACTAAAAATCATCATAAATTCACTTAAGCATAATCCTTAATTCCGAAAATCATGAAATTAATATATCATTATTCCAACATCATATTTATCATAATCATACATCCCGAATCATCACTTATCAATTTTGGAGCATTATTTTCACATATCATATGCTATTTTCCCAAATACCCTATCTTTGCTCCAAATTTTTGATGTTTTGGCATAATTCCATTTAAAAATTATATCTATACTTATTTTCTCATGCTTGGGCATTATCTAAGCATGGTTTTACCTTACTTAACATCCACAAGGAATTTGGGTAGAAATCACTTACCCGAAGTGGAGATACGCCTCTTTTTCTCGCACTTTCTCTCTCCAACCTCTATTTTTCAAGGCTAAAACGTGTGGGGATGAAAAATGAAGTTTCTCAAGTGATTTTTGAGCTGGGATGGCTGTGGATTTCGTTCATGGGCTGCTCCTCTATTTATAGGGGTCCATTTTTCATAAATTTGGAATTTACCACCTCTAGCTTAGGGTGTAAAATTGCAAAAGTGTTTTTTTCTAATTTCCAAAAGGTGCTTAAAGCATTGTGCAGCCACCCTAACCTGCTCCAGCTGCCCTATATTGCAGGCCTATTTTTCCTATTTTTTTTTATTTTTTTATTTAATTAATTTTAAGCTAATTAAATCTAAACCCTTGATTTTTGATTTGGATGAATTGGGACCATTGATTAAAGTCAAATAGCCATTAAATGCCCCTGCTCACGCCCCTGCCCTTGCTGATTTGCATTAAATTTTTTTATTATTATTTTTTTAAAAAAGTCAAAAGTAGCTTTTAATAAAAGTTAAGCTACTTTTTGATTTTTATTTGATGGTTTATCTTGACCTTTGATTCATGGTTTTCATCACATCTTAACCCATTCATCATGTCCATCATGAATTTTTAACCATCCAAAAAAATTTCATCGAATTCCGACGCCCGGATTGCAATTTATGAATTTTTTTCTATTTTTCCACAAAAATCCAAACTTGGATTAAAATATCCAAAAGAATTGCTATTTTGTCTTGTAGTGATTACATCTCTATTTTGTCTTTTTGCGATTAAGTTAATCCAAGTGATTAACTCTTAATCACGTGTCTTAGCTCGTAGTTACTATTCACGTGCACTATTCACGTGCACTATTCACAGGGTTAAATTCCTAATTGCATTATTTCAATCTCCAATACACATATTCATTAATATAATTCATGAATTTTCATTTATTCATAAAATAATTACAAAAAATTACAAATGTCGAAAGGACGCGTATACGGTCGAAACAATGCGTATACGGTCAGGGTTTCACATTATGGGATCAGGAATATCTCAACACATATGTCAAGGGGATTGAGATAAACTTGGGACTTGCACATGGAATTTGGAGAAGAAATGTCATTAATAAAAAAGTCAGCATTTTAGGAGTGCCAGATGAGAATCAACCTATTCCCGAGGGCCTATCACTCACACAGATATATAATCATCTTAGAAACAGCAACAAGTATAACCCCGGGATCAAGTTTTTGCATTATATGGAGATAAGTCCCGCGTCACCACAGGACCATTTTTGCTCCCGGGGTTATACTTGTACTCATTTCAGCTTCTTGGATTCAACTGATTTCACCCCACCATGAGCCACTTCCATCTCCGCCTCCGGTACTTGCCAGTCCCGCGTCACCACAGTCTCATGGCTCATGCTCACCACACAGATCATGGGCTATAGACCATCATGCTCGCTCTCCAGATCGATCCTCTACCTCCCAAGCTATTATGGATTATCTACAACAGATGGAGGGTCGGATCTCACAGAAATTGGGGACTATCGACATTGCTCTGATGGAAATGCATAGTCTCTAAGACAGATTGGATCGGGAGTTAACTGCTATCAAATATCACCTAGCCTCGGGTAGCCATCGTGGTAGACCTATTCCGAGTCTTTCTGACTTCAATCCATATTGGGGTGAGTCTGTGAGAGCTGAACCCATCGTTCAGGCTCCCTCATCTCCGTTTTCATCAGATTGCACCCGACCCATTCCTTCAGCCTATCTCACTACCTACCCTATCACAGCTTTCCAATTTCATAAGTCCCGCTTCCCTTATATCCCATTTTGATGCCTTGATAGAAAAAGGGAGAGAGATTAGGACTTAGGATTTAGATTTTGTTTTGTTTTGGGATTGGGTAGCATATAAATGTAACTTTTGGACCATTTTTGTATAAATGCATGATATGAACTTGTTTTGGAATCGTTTCTAAATGAATGAATGACATGAACTTGTGAAAAATGTTATTTTGGAATGAATATGGTTACAAGATATGCAAGGCTATGAATTTTTTGAGTTTCCAACACATTATATCAATTCTAAAGGATGGACAAGAAGACCAAGAAGAAATAATTATCATGAATCAAGACCACAAGAAAGAATCTTTCAAGAGACTAGTGTATTAGTGAACTTAAGCAAAACATTACAATTAAGGACATCTAATGAATATCAAGAGAAGAAAGGAAATATACACAACATATAGATCACTTGTAAAACCTTGAAGTTCCAATATGATCTATGGCTGGTGAAGTTGCATCCAAAATCGACTCCACCTACGACTTGGGTCAAGTCCGAGACCAAGTCGACCTGAACCTGGAACTTGAGTTGGAAGCTGAAGACTGAAGTTGTTGGAAACAATGTTTAAAACAATAAAATTGACCAAATCTTGAGTTTTGATGATTAACAAGAACTAATTTTGAGTATATAAAAGGTACTAATATGTTTGCTAAATGTTTAAGGAAAGCAAAGAGGTCAAGTCGATCTCCAAGTCGACTTGGACTTCGACTTGGGTGAAGTCGATCCCAAAGTCGACTCAAATATCGACTTGAGAATGAATCCCAAAAGGCAACAGGTGAAGTCGCAGGTCAAGTCGACTCCACTTGCGACTTGGGAAGTCAAGTCGCAGACGAAGTCGACTCCAGCATCGACTTGGAGTATCCAGAGTTGAAAAGTGGAAACGAACATAACGAAGTCGCAAACGAAGTCGACTCCAGGTGCGACTTGGGTGAAGTCGCAGGCCAGGTCGACTCCATCCACGACTTGAGAAGTTCAAACTTCAAAAGATGCAGTTTTCAAGATATTCAAGAGGATTTATCACTCAAGTCCAAGGAATCAAGATGAAAAACAAATGAGTCAAATTCAAAGTCAAAAATCATGTTCTACATCAAATCAAGTCTATCAAGCTCAAAGACAAAGATACAAGAATGATTCAAACAATGTCTATCAAGACTACACAAGTCAAATATGCATGAATCATCTACGTAAGAATCAAGCCAATCCAAGATAGAAGAACACAACTTGAAGATCAAAGCAGGTTCAGCAAAACCCGAGCCAAGTCGACTTCAGGATCGACTTGGGTCGAAGTCTGAAGTCAAGTCGACCAAGCCTAAGACTTGGGAATCCGAAGAACTGGAGTCGCAGACGAAGTCGACTCCAGATGTGACTTGGGTAGCCAAGTCGCATCCCAAGTCGACTCCACCTTCGACTTGGGTATAACGGTCAAATTTTTGAACGTTGGAGTTCATTTATTGCGCACCAACCACCTCCACAACGTTCATATTTTCTTCCCTCTATAAAAGGACCCTCAAATGAACGTGAAAACACAACAAGAGAACACAAGACACTACGTTAAAGTTCAAAGAGAGAAAAGAAGTGCAAGAAAGGTTTCCTATTTGCTTTTCTCCATTGTTGAGTGGTCCGTATAAATTCTAAGGAAGAAGAAAGCTTCAAGTTGCTAGCGCCTTCAACAATATTCATCCAAAGCTGCTTCTACAACTTCTTCCTCGAGCTAAATCTGCCTACACAAATCTGTAAAGTGTAGTTTCATTTATTTCATTGTCTTGTTGTATAAATCTTGATTTAGCTTGGGTAGCTAAGATCAAGTATATGCAAAGTAGGGTGTGATTGGAGTGAGACTCATCACCTACTTTTGCATGTGAGTTGTTTATGCCCCCTAGAGCTAGAATCTAGAAGAGAGCAAGTGGCTCTAGTTGTATATGCCTCCTAGAGCTGGAATCTAGAAGAGAGCGGTGACTCTAAGTGTATTCGTGGAATACATAGTGGAACCCAAGTCACAACAGAGTGTGAGCTTGGAAGAGTGGAGTAGGGAAGGTTTGCCCGAACCACTATAAATCTTGTGTTATATCTCTTTTTACTGCTTTATCTTTATTGCTCTCTAACTCTTTTCAAAAGGGGATTAATTACTCAAAGGGTTAAGTCTTTATTTACCAAAGATTTTTTAAAGAACCCAATTCACCCCTCCCCTCTTGGGTTTTGCCACCAACTCGGGACCAACAGAAGTCACTCCCGAAGTTAACTCCAACCTACTACTTGGGTGAAGTCGCACCTGAAGTTGACTTCACCTTGCGACTTGAACGAAGTCGCAAACCAAGTCGACTCCAAATGCCACTTGGCTAGCAACAGTCGGAAAAATTTGAACGTTGGCTCATTAAATGTGCGCCACCTACCACCAAACGTTCAAATTTACTTCTCATTATTTAAGGAGCATCAAGTGAATGTAAATGTAGTAGGAAAAATGTTGAATGAGCTCAACTTCCACTCTCTCTTGCATTTAGAGTGATTTACAAGAAGTTTGAAGAAGAACTTGGCATTGAAACTGCTGAAAGCTGTATTGCTCTATCAACAACTTCTTCCATAAGTTCTTCTACGTGCTCGAAACTGTCTGCATAAATCTGTAGCGTGTAGATCTTTTTTATTTATTGTTTACTTATTTTTCCCACATGGTTTGGTATGAGAGATCGAAACTAAGTGAAGGTAAAGTAGTGTGTGATTAGAGTGAAACTCGTCACCTACTTGTGTTGAGATTGTACAAGCCCCCTAGAGCTAGAATCTAGAAGAGAGCTGTTGCTCTAAGTTGTATTCGAAATACAATAGTGGAACCCGAAGCATAATGGGTGTGTCCTAGGAAGAGTAGAGTAGGGGAGGTAGCCCGAACCACTATATATTGTTGTGTCTTGATGTGGATTGATTACTCGTGTTTTATTCTTTCTATTGCACCATTTCTCTCCAACTCATTGATTATTTCATTGAGGGGATTAATTCTACAAAAAGGAAAAATTTCTGATTAAGCAAAAATTTTTAAAATACCCAACTCACCCCTCCCCTCTTGGGTGTGTTGGTCCCGAGTTTATGGCTATTACCCAAGAGGGGAGGAGTGAATTGGGTATTTTAAAATTTATACTTAAACAGAAAAAATTTTCCTGTTTAGTTTAATCCCCTTAATGAAATAAATGAAAAATATTGGGAGAAATAAAGCAGTAAAAACAAATATGCAAACCACAGCAGTAGACACAGATTTTATAGTGGTTCGGGCAACCTTCCATACTCCACTCTTCCAAGCTCACACTCGTTGCGACTTGGGTTCCATTATTATATTTGTTAAATACAACTAGAGCAACAACTCTCTTCTAGATTCTAGCTCTAGGGGGCTTGTACAAAACACAGCACAAGTAGGTGACGAGTCACATTCAAGTCACAACTCTACTTTGCTTTCACTTGGTTCAAATCACCAATATCAAACCAAGTAACAAATATAGATAAAGAATTAAATAAAATAAACTACACTTTTCAAGTTGTGTAGGCAGATTTTAGCTCGTGGAAGAACTTGTAGAAAGAGAGATTTGATCAGCGATGTAGCTTTTAGAAAGTTGGAGCAAAGTTCTTCACTTGAAACTTGTGTTGATCACTTAATGCTTGGAGAGGATGGTAGTTGATCACAATAAATCCTTTCTCTAAACTCTAGCACGTTCACTTGAATGCTCTTTTATAATGGCAGAGTAAATTTGAATGTTTGGAGGTAGGTGGCGCACATTTAATGCGCCAATGTTCGAATTTTTCTGACCATTGCGACTCAAGTCGCATGTGGAGTCGGCTTCGGATGCGACTTCACCCAAGTCGCAGACAGGAGTCGACTTCGATTGCGACTTCGGTCTCCAGCATCTTCAAGTTCCACTTCAGGTCGACTTGGTCTTGGACTTGACGCAAGTCGCAGGTGAAGTCGACTTCAGGTGCGACTTCACTTTCTGTATGCACATGATAGAGCTTGGATTTCTTTGTAAGTGATCTTGATTGCTTGTTATTGATCTCATAAATCGTTCTTCCATTAATACTCTTGATCTTGAAAGTTTAATCTTGGAACTTAGCTTGTTCATCTTCTCTTGGAAGCTTTGTCTTCATGGCCTTGAACTTAGAATGATTTGCTTTTCTTGATTTTGCAGTCCATAGATGTAGCAAATGATTTTCGCTTGAATGATATACCATATTTAATGATTATTTCATGAATATTTGCTTGTCTGGACTGTATATGTCTTCATCTTGACTCAAGTCGGATGCTTGGGTCGACTCGGGGTCCAACTTCACTCAAGTCGCATGTGCAGTTGACCTGGGAATGCGACTTTACCCAAGTCACATATGGAGTCGACTTCGGTTGCGACTTCACTTGTCTTAGTTCCCAATTTCAACGCTGGAAGGTTTGAGCATCTGAAGTCGATAGTGGAGTCGACTTGGGTCTACGACTTCACCCAAGTCACAGCTGGAGTCGACTTGGACTGCGACTTCATCTGTCTTGGTTCCCAATTTCAGTGCTGGAAGGTTTTGCCCCATCTGAAATCGATCTTAAAGTCGACTTGGGTATCGACTTCACTCTAGTTGATGGCTAAGTCAACTTGGCTTTGCGACTTGGTCTGTCAGGTTCTGAAATTGTGGCGCCCAAAACCGGGGTGTCTAGAAGCCTTACTCCGGGATCATTTTTGATTGGTAAACGTGACTCAAGATTGTTGCCCTAATTACACGGCAGGATTTTGTTTATATATAAATA
The DNA here is from genome assembly GCA_030490835.1 of Annona cherimola. Taxonomy (NCBI): domain Eukaryota; kingdom Viridiplantae; phylum Streptophyta; class Magnoliopsida; order Magnoliales; family Annonaceae; genus Annona; species Annona cherimola. Next base: position 79,648,684 of record CM059974.1, read on the forward strand.
ACATCAATACATGGAAAATTTCCATCATTCATCCAACATGAAATATATTTCACATATCACAGTTATGATCAAAAACTGTTCCATAAACATTTCCATTGGAATAAAAATGTTCATTTCTATCTCAAAATTATCATCATTGTCTTTAAATAAAATTTACATATACAACATTAATATAAAAAATTACATAACACTTGGCATGCTGTCTTCATCATCATTTTCTGTCCGTTGTTGAAAAAACATGGGTGAGTAATAATACTCAGTAAGTAAGCCATACATAATTTTTCAATTATTTTCATGCATTTCATAAAATGTAAATGCAATGCATACATTGCATTCATGACATTCCTTTGGATGCGACGCTGGCTAGGCGCCCATCCCATACATGCTCCCATCTCAGGGAGGTCGCCGCCGGCCTGGGCCTATATAAGCGACTCAGCAATAGTGAGGGGGACATCCGGTCCGCTTACTACCTCGACTAAGGCCTATTTCTCGTGTGAAAATTCTTTTTACAGCTATCAAGTGTGATTCTTTTGGACATGATTGAAATCTAGAGCATATACAAACACTAAACAGTATATCGGGTCTAGAAGCAGTTAAATATAATAAAGAGCCTATCATGCTTCTATATAACTTTAAATCAACTGGTTTGCCTTTCTCGTCTTTATCAATTTTAATTGTTGAGCTCATAGGCGTGTTTGCCCCTTTACTATTTTCCATGCCAAACTTTTTGTTGGAAACATGAGGAAAACTAGCTAAATCTATATTTTGATGATTAACAAATCAATTTGAGTATGTCTTGGCTACTAACAAGTTTGTGCAATGATTAAGGAATATACATTTGAAGAAAATCAAGTTAGGAAGGCCAAGTCGATCCCCAAGTCGACTCCAAGATCGACTTCAAACATGCAGAACGTCCAGAGCTGAAATGGGAAGAAGACCAAGTGAAGTCGCGGGTCAAGTCGACTCCACATGCGACTTGGATAGCCAAGTCGCAGACGAAGTCGACCTCGCTATCGACTTCAGTCGTGCAATTTCTTTCAGAGTTGAAATTTGGGACACGGAGCTGCCAAGTCGCAGCCCAAGTCGACTCCATGTGCAACTTGGGTGAAGTTGCGAACGAAGTCGACCCCGAAGTGCGACTTGAAGAATTCAAGGCTCAAGGATGGGAAAGCTAGCTTCTTTCCATGATCAAAGATGCAAGTTCAAAACTTGGTTTCAAGTTTAAATGCAAACCAAGATCAAATCAAGTTTAGAGAAAATCCAAATAAGTTGCAAAGTTCAAGACGAATCAAAGTCAAAGCTTTCAAAGGTTCCAAATCATTCAAAGGACTTCTTCACTCTAGGCTTAAGAGCTTCAAGCATGATCAAGATCAAAACAAGCCTATCAAAGTTCAAGGATTCAAGATCTAGAACAAATCAAAGGCAAAGACATCAAGCATGCTTCAAATAGTCAAGTCTTCAAGAACAAACTCCAAAGCAAGCAGGCTCTTCAAAGATTCAAGCTAAACTAAGATTAAAGCCAAGCAAGCAGAAGAGAAGACATTAATCCAAAAGGAAAATGAAGAATTCCAAGTTCCAAATTCAGAAAATCAACTGCCGAGGTGAAGTCGCACCCCAAGTCGACTCCACCTGCGACTTGGGTCAAGTCTGAAGCCAAGTCGACTCGACCTGGAACTTGAAGTCGCTACAGGAAGTGAAGTCGCGAAGTCAAGACGACTCCAGACTGCGACTTGGGTGAAGTCGCAAAGCCAAGTCGACTTCATGATCGACTTCAATCGAGGAAAAACTTCCAGCGTTGAAAACTGAAGACCGGAGTCTGCGAAGTCGCACCCGAAGTCGACTCCGTCAGCGACTTGGGTAAAGTCGCACCCGAAGTCGACTCCACCTGCGACTTGGGTCGCAACGGTCGGATTTATTTTCGAACGTTGGCGCATTAAATGCACGCCACCAACCTTCTAACGTTCGGATTCCCTCCAAACTTATAAATACAACCCATTGTGAACGAAGGAAAAATAAGAGGATCATTAAGTGAGCATAACTCATATCCATAAGAGCTTCAAAGAGATCAAATCACTCAAGGAGGAAGAATTGTGATTCAAGTTGCAAGAGCTACATTCAGAAACTTCAAAGCCATCATCTACAAGTTCTTCCCTGCTCTAAATCGTTTCTACACACCTGTAAAGTGTAGTTTACTTTTATTGTTTACTTGTTTGTGTTGAACTTGATTTAGCTTGCGTAGCTAAGATCAAGTGGTAGCAAAGTAGTGTGTGATTGGAGTGTGACTCATCACCTACTTGTGCTAGTTGTTGATGCCCCCTAGAGCTGGAATCTAGAAGAGAGCAAGAGGCTCTAGTTATTGATGCCCCCTAGAGCTAGAATCTAGAAGAGAGCAAGAGGCTCTGGTTGTATATGCCCCCTAGAGCTAGAATCTAGAAGAGAGCAAGAGGCTCTAGTTGTATTCGCGGAATACAATAGTGGAACCCAAGTCACAAGGAGTGTGAGCTTGGAAGAGTGGAGTAGGGAGGTTGCCCGAACCACTATAAAATCCTTGTCTACTTGCTTTTATTTCTGCTCTCTTTATTACTTTGCTTTCCATTCAGTTTCTTCATTCAAGGGGATTAATTCTACAAGGGGTTAAGTTTTTAAGTTACCAAAGAAATTTTTAAGAACCCAATTCACCCCTCCCCTCTTGGGTTTTGCCATCTATTCGGGACCCAACACTTTTTTAACATTTCTTTGATATACTTGGACTGGTTTATGAAGATCCCTTCACTTAGTTGCTTAATTTGTAGTCCAAGGAAGAAGTTTAGCTCCCCATCATACTCATCTCAAATTCTTTCTGCATAAGCTCAGAAAATTCTTGACAAAGGATCTCATTAGTAGCACCAAAAATAATATCATCAACATAAATTTGAATAATCAAGATATCTTTTTCTTTATAATTGATAGACAAAGTGGTGTCTACTTTTTCTTTTTGAAAATCATGATCAATCAGAAATTTGCTTAATCTTTCATACTAAGCCCTTGGAGCTTTTTTTAATCCATATAATGCCTTGGTTAATTTGTATACAAATTTAGATTGATCTTTCTCCTCAAATCCAGGTGGTTGTTCAACATACACCTCTTCATTTATAAACTCATTCAAAAATGCACTTTTAACATCCATTTGAAACAACTTGAAGTTCATGTGAGATGCAAAGGCTAGTAAAATGCGAATAGCTTCTAATCTAGCAACCGGAGCAAAGGATTCCTCAAAGTCTATTCCTTCTTCTTGTGAGTATCATTTTGCCACAAGTCTAGCTTTGTTGCTCACCACAAGTCCACTTTCATCTAATTTGTTCCTAAAGACCCATTTTGTGCCAATGACAATGCAGTCTTTCGGTCTTGGAACAAGATGTCAAACTTGGTTTCTTTCAAATTGATTTAGCTCTTCTTGCATTGCTATGATCAAGTTTTCATCATCAAGAGCTTGATCAATAGTGGTTGGTTCAATTTTTGATACAAAGGCGTATTGTCCACAAATATTTTGTTTTAACCTTCTAGGGTGTGTTTGGGAAGTTGTAAAACTTTTGATGAAAATTTTTTTTATGTAAAAGTTATTAAATTAGTAGAAAATGATGTAATATTGTAGGGGTAATGATGAGGAGTAAAGAGAATAAATTTAAAATAAATAGGTTAGTTGTATTGGTAGTAGTGTAGAAATGATTGAAAAGTAGGGTTGTTATATAAAAGGATATGTAATGAAAAGTTTTAGATTAAAAAGTTTTAACTTGACAACTTTCGCAAATTGTCAAACACACCCCTAGTCTTTACACCTTCATAGATATTCCCTATAACTTGCTCAATTGGATGGGCATTTCTAAATTTTAAGTCAATTGGAGGTTTATAGAAATTATTACCTTCACTTACCTTTTCCTCCATGGATTCTTCTTGCTTTTCCACATGCAGTTTTTCAAGATTACTTGTGACATCATCTGCATCACTTAAATCATCTTTTCTTTTGGAGCATGGATTAAATTCATCAAAAACAACATGTATTAACTCTTCTACAACTTGGTTCCTCTTATTGAAGACTCTATATGCTTTGCTATTTGATAAGTAGCCAAGGAATATTGCCTCATCACTTTTAGCATCCAGTTTTTCCAAGTTGGTTTTTTCATTGTTCAAAACATAACATGTGCAACCAAAAGCATGAAAATATGAGATATTTGGTTTTCTACCTTTCCATAGCTCATATGGGGTCTTTTTCAAGGTTGCTCTAATGGTAACTCGGTTCAACACATGACAAGATGTACTTACAGCTTCTCCCCAAAATTCCTTGGATAATTTGCTCTAATTTAGCATTGTTCTAGCCATCTCTTGTATGATTCTATTTTTCTTTTCAACCACTCCATTTTGTTGTGGAGTTATTGGTGCAGAAAATGTGTGGTGAATTCTTTTCATTACATAATTCTATTAATCGTTTATTTTCAAACTCACCACCATGATCACTTCTAATGGTCATAATAGTACTTTATTTTTCATTTTGCACCAAGTTTACAAAATTTTCAAACATAGAGAAAGCTTCATCTTTGCTAGCTAAGAGAATTACCCATGTGAATCTTGAAAAATCATCAACTATTACAAATATATACTTCTTTCCACCAATGGTTAAAATGTCGGATGGCCCATATAGATCCATGTGTAGCAATTCAAGTGGCCTAGTGGTGGAAATCTCCTTTTTGGTAGAGAAAGGCATTTTAGGTTGTTTTGACAATTGACATGCCTTGCAAATTTTATCTTTGTCATATTTCAATTTTGGCAATCCTTCTACCAAACTCTTCTTCCATAGGGTCTTTATGTTTGTCATGTTTATATGCCCAAGCCTCTTATGCCAAACCCATGGATCATTGTCAATGGTCATTAGACATTGACCATCTAGTTCATCAAGTGAAACCAAATATACATTTCCATGTCTTTTTCCACTAAACATGATATGTTCTCCATCAAATATATTGCATATAGATGATTCAAACACAACCTTGTATCCTTTATCATATAACTGGCTAATACTCATTAAGTTATGCTTGAGTCCTTCAACAAATAAAACATCTTCCATACATGCATTTGAAATACTGTAAATGTTTCATTTACCTTTGATTTTACCTTTTTCATTATTCTCGAAGGCAACAGTTCCATCATTGCAAGGCTTGAGTTTATGAAATAAACTTCTTTCTCCAGTCATATGCCTTGAGCAACCATTATCCATGAACCAAACGTTGCTTGCCTTTGCCTTCAAACATATCTAAAAAATGAACAAATAAATCTTATCTCTTTGGTACTCATTTTATGGGTTCATTTGGGTTAGTAAACTGATTTAATCTATGTTGTTCTATTCTTGAAAGCCCAAATCTTGTGTTTCTTGGAACCCAAACTAATTTTGCACCATAGTTATACAGTTTCTTAAAGTTGCATTTATAGGTTTAGTGACCCATGTTATTGCAAAAGTTGCAAGCCATTGGTAATCTAGGAGTAGGCCTCCAAATGTGTAATGGTTCAAAAGTTGGCCTTTTGGTCTAAACAACTTGTTTCCCTTTTGGTTTGTAAATAGGCGCAGTTTTAGCTTGATTTTTCCCAAGTTTTGGCACACTTAATTTGCTACTTTCTCCTTGTTCAAATGTGGAGTATCCAATACCTCTTTTATTGTTTTGAAAGGTCATGTTCAGAAACATTTTCACACTTTCTCCGGGATTAGAAAACTTAGTTAATGATTCATTTAAGGATTCATTCTCGTTATTCAATTTTTCCACTTCTTTCAATAGTAGTTCATTTTCTTCTTTCAGTTTTGTTGTACTTTCAGCTAGATTTCCATTTACAATAATAATGGAATTGCATTGTTGTCTCTTTAGTGATAACTTGTTTCCTAGTTTTTTGATTTCCTCATATAATGAATCATATGCATGTTGTAATTCCTCTAATTCAGCACATTTGAGACATCCTTGAATAGAAGAATAAGTAGATTGAGAATGACAAATTTTGGAAGTTACCTCTTCATTACTTGTGCATTTTGTTGAGGTGGTTTGCTCTTCCAAAACTTCCGTTGTGTTCAAAGTTTCTTCTTGCTCAATCCACGCCATGCAGCATATTCTTGCGCAATTTGCCGCTTCAAAATCATCGATTGAGGAGCTACTTGTTGATGAAGTTTCTTCATTCACGTACATTCCTCTTCCCTTGGGCCTTTGAAATTTCCGGCTTTCATATCTTTCCTTCCTTTCTTGATGATCCTTTGATCTTTCTTCCGGTGTAGGACATTGAGCTTGCATATGTCCCATACCGCCGCATCTATAGCACTTTATAGCCTCCTTCTTCTTCTCTTTTCGAGGTCTCTCTTTGAAGTTTTTGAGGTTCTTTTCTTTTCTCATAAACTTTCAAAATCTGCGAGTAAGTAGAGCAATGTCTTCATCGTCGTTGTGAGATGAGGAGGTGGACTCATCCGAGTTATGGGTGACTTTTAGTGCAATTGCTCTCTTTCCTTTGTGGCGATCTTCATTTCTTTTATTGATTAGCCCATGTGACATTAATGAGCTAATAAGGTCTTCTAGCTTCAATTTGTTTAAGTCCTTGACTTCTTCTATTGCAGTAATTTTTGGAGTCCAAGATTCCAGTAGAGCTCTTAAGATTTTCATGACCTCTTCAGATTCGAAAATAGCTTTTCCAAGACCTTTTAAAGCATTAGTAATTTTAGAGAATCTAGCAAACATTTCAGAAATATTTTTTGTTTCTAGCATTTTAAAGCTTTCCAATTCTCCAATCAAAATATTTCTCCTTGTCCCTTAGATTTGAAAAGTTTCTTCATAGATAGATGTTAATGTATCCCATATCTCTTTTGCAGTTAAACAAGAGGATACTCTATCAAATTCGGAAGCGGTAAGAGAACAAAATAAAGAATTCATAGCCTTAGCGTTGCTCTTGATAGTTTTCACTTCCTCATCGGTTCATTTGGAAGCTCTTTCACCAATTGGCAAAGTCACTGTCTTGGATAGCAATCCAAGAGTCCATATCTATAGCCATGATGAGTTGTTTCATACGTAGCTTCCAATAGCCAAAGTTGCTCCCATCAAACAATGGTGGCCTAGTAAAAGATTGGCCTTCGGCAAATGCGGAAACGGAAGTCGATTGGGATGCCATATCAAAAGATCTCTTTGGTAAAACTCAAAGACCTTCTCTGATACCACTTGTTGGTCTCGAGTTAATAGCAATTATCCAAGAGGGGAGGGGTGAATTGGGTATTTAAAATTTTTCAACTTAAACAGAAATTTTACCCCAGATTAATCTAGTCCCCTTTATGAAGAAACAAATGAAAAGCAATATAGTGCTGAGAGCAGAAATAAAAATCAACAAGCAAGATTTTATAGTGGTTCGGGCAACCTTTCCTACTCCACTCTTCCAAGCTCACACCTCTTGTGACTTGGGTTCCACTATGTATTTCACAAATAAAACTAGAGCCACTGCTCTATTCTAGATTCCAGCTCTATGGGGCATCAACAATTCACAGCACAAGTAGGTGACGAGTTCCACTCCAATCACACACTACTTTGCTTACACTTGATCTTAGTTACCCAAACTAAATCAAGTTCAATACAACAAGAGAAAGTGAAAGAAAGTTTCTACACGTTACTGGTGTGTAGAGGCAGATTTGGCGCAGAGATGAACTTGTAAAGCAGTCTGAAAGATTCAATTAGCGGCTCTTGGCAGTTTGAAAGCAAGGTTCTTCTTCTAGATGTTGGCTTGATCACTTAATGCTCTTAGAGATGAGAGTTATGCTCATTCAATGTATTCTCAACTACCCTTCTCGTTCATATTGAATGCCTTTTATAAATGTTGAGGGAATCTGAACATTTGGAAGTAGGTGGTGCGCATTTAATGCGCTAACGTTCAAAAAATTTTCGACCGTTGCGACCCAAGTCGTAGATGGAGTCGACTTCGGGTGCGACTTCGGCTGTCCGCAACTTCTTCAAGTTCCAGTCTAGGTCGACTTGGTCCTTGTCTTGACCCAAGTCGTAGGTGAAGTCGACTTCGGGTGCGACTTCGGCTGTCCGCAACTTCTTCAAGTTCCAGTCTAGGTCGACTTGGTCCTTGTCTTGACCCAAGTCGTAGGTGAAGTCGACTTCGGGTGCTACTTCACTTCCTCAGCTTTGCTTGATGAACTTGAAATCTTCGGAGATGACTTTGATCACTTGATTTTCTTCATATTGATTGTTCTCTCATTTATTTATAACTTAAGACTCTTTATGATTCTTCTATCTTAAAATATTTGATTCCATGTCTTGAGTCTTGAATCTAGGAATGCATGGAAGATGTCCGAGTATGTGTTCATGATCCATGATGGATTCATGCAACCCTGCTTGCTTTGGTCTTCACTTGATCTTCATTTGATCCAAGTCGAGTGTTTGATTCGACTTGGCCTTTATCTTCACTTGAGTTTAGCATTGAGTCGTCTTGATCCGCAAGTTCCGCACTGAAGTTGAAACTGGAGTCGACTTGGTCTACGACTTCACCCAAGTCGCATGCGGAGTCGACTTGGGATGCGACTTCGGCAGCTCTCATTCTCGATTTCAACTCTGGACAGAAAAACAAGTTTGAAGTCGATGCCGGAGTTGACTTGGTCTGTGACTTCACCCAAGTCACATGCGGAGTCGACTTGGGATGCGACTTCGGCAGCTTGGCTCCCTGATTTCAACACTGGACGAAAATGACGTCTTGAAGTCACTGCTGGAGTCGACTTGGGGATCGACTTGGCCTAAGTCGATGCCTGAGTCGACTTGAAAATCGACTTAACCTGCCATGCTTCATTTTCTTCATTTTTATAACATTTAATCATTTCCACACACATGTTAGTAACCAAAACTTACTCAAATTGATTTATTAATCATCAAAACATAAACTTGGCTTATTTTCCATATGTTTCCAACGTCATGTAGGCAAGGGCAAAGAAAAGGCAGATTCCGAAAGCTAACGTGAGATAGGTAAGTAAGAAAATTTTAAGATGATTTTGTTTTCTAAATTGTTTTAAATAAATGTAACTTTTGCTCTAACTGTTTTGATGTGATTATTGAAATTATTTCTAAAGCATTTAAGGATGGTCATTCATTAGTTAAATATGTATTAAAATGATTTTTTTGTTTACAATATGATCTTGCAAAATTTCTTTGATAAATGTTATGAAAAATAATGTTTTATTAAATTTCTGAATGAAAAATCATGCTAGCATGTTGAAGATGGTTTCTATGAAAGTTTCATGTGCACAAAGTACTAGGTTCACCTGAAAGGTATAAGCAGACCGGTTGTCCCCCTTTGGTGTGGCCAAGTTGCTAAGATAGACCAAAGGTTAGCGGCGCCCTCCCTAAATGGGAGAAGATAAGAACGGATGGTCACCTAGCTAGCTTCCATTCTATGAAGGACATGTTTCATGGTTTTACATTGCATTATGCATGTCGTACCTGTGATAGGTACAAGGACTATGTTTTCATTATATAACTTTTCAAAAGGTATAAATTGCTTTCCAAGATATTTTGAATGAAAAATATTGCCTGAAAAATATACAGCTTGCTTATTGAGTTTCGACTCATGTTTTCGTTTTTCAAACCCATAGACAGGTGAAAGAAGGAACCTGGCAAAGGAGCACGAGTCAACCATTGAAGAAATGAAAAACATTATAAGTTCATGATTATTTATGTTGGATGGTTGTAAAATAATTTGATGTTTCTGTATTGACATTTATGGATGATACATGCTGTGACATCTGATTTATTGACATTTATGGATGATACATGCTGTGACATCTGATTTATTGACATTTATGGATGATACATGCTGTGACATCTGATTTATGAGAAAGTTTGAAATATATCGTGAATACTATGATTAGTTATGAAATTATTGGGTGGAAATGACCTAAATATGCATGAGATGAAAAAATAGGAGAAAATAAATACCTAAGGAAACATATTTAATTGGATAAATATCCATTAAAACCCGTCGTGTGATAGGGCAACAATCCTGATCACGTTAACCAATCAATAACGATCCCGAGGTAAGGCTCAGGATGTGATGCTCGGGTTTGGGGCGTCACAGAGCTTGGTATCAGAGCAAGGATTGGTAAATAGGCGTGGAAAATTTCTAAGTATGAAAATTGAAAGAATATGATGAGATGTACATGATTCTATGATGATTAGATATGTTATTAACATGATGAGATGCATGATATATGATGATAAATTATCTTTACAATTTAATTAAATTGCTTTGTTTGAACAGATGGCGGATAAGGGGAAAAGAATGATGAGTGTGGAAGAATTACGAAAGGAAAGGGAGGATGAGGAAAAAAGACGAAGAATGGAGGAGAACATGGATAGGTGGTGGGTATCGCAGCAAAATACAATACATTACCCAGCAGTGCCTCCAGGATTTCCACCTAGACACACTCCTGTCCAACCTCAAGGAAACTATCATGTCCCACCTTGCCAGCATAAACAAAGTCTAGAAGAGTCCATAAGTTATGGTTCTAGAGCAAGAGTTCTTCCAGGAACCTATCTCGACATCCCAAGGTCTCCCCGAGTTCCCACGGATAACATATTTCCACAACACCTTTAGAACTTCTGGAATAAGATTCCAGCACCCACAACCCCTGACCTAGGCCCGTGGTACAGGTTTGTTAATGGGTGTGTTCAGTTTCGATACGGGGTAAGTTGGGATAGGATCCATCAGAGAGAAAAAGAAATGGCCCTCCACATCGAAGAGCATCATGCTCAGGGAATTGTTGAAACACCTGCAACTCCTCATCCCGGTGAGATCATGTTACACATATATGAAAAGACAGGTGAAATTTCTTTACTTGAGGAAATTAACGATGATGATGATCCCATGGAATTCCTCGAACCTATCGAGGAAGAAGAAGAAGGGGAAGTAGAGGAGGAGGTGGAGGAGGATGAAAGCGAGGAAGAGGAGGACGGCGACGATGATGACGACGACAGTGGAGAAGAAGAGGTCCCTGCGTGGTCCGATACTAGTACGATCACCGAGGCACCCTCACAAGTCCTACTTAGTCGTAGACGTTATATAAGGAGAAGCTCGAGCAGACGATGAATTTTCTTGCTTTTCTAAGACTGTATATGTATAATTATGACTTGATGACACTATGATTGCCATGGTAGACTGACATGTCCATAAATATCATATGTGTGCTATGTCATATGTATATAAGTGTGTTATATCCTAATATGTAGTGACTGTGGATGAAATGTTGTTAATATGAATGGTTATGAATAAATATGTTGATATAACTATACTCAAGAGTTTTAAATATATGAATGAATGGGCCTGAATGATATGACATGATTGTAATTGAGTGAATTGGTTGTTGATTACTTAATAATGAAATGCATATGTGATGACCCAACATTAATTATGAATGAAAAATATGTGCTTTTATATATTCAGAATAGCACAATGGTGGAGACAAGGTCAAGACAAAGGAGGAATAAGGGAAAAGAAGTCGTTACAGAGATTCCAAGCCAACATGAAGTTGGCGAATCTAGAAGGCCAAAGAGAGGAAGGCCTGTGATACAAGGGCATAACCAAAGAAATCAGCAAAGAAGAACCCGATGAAAACCCTGAAAGGAATGTAGAAGAAGAAACTAAGTCAAGACAGGCTAGACTCATAGAGGAAAGAGTGGTTGCAACAGTAAAAGAAGCAATGCAGCAAGCTACTAGGGACTGGGCAGCACAAACTGCCGATATTATTCAAGGTTTATGGGAAAGGACCCAACAAGCTCAATTGGGTAGTATAGAAAGGGAAGGACTTGCTCCAATGGCTGACCCGATTTCCACACCGGTACCACTAAGAGATGAAAATCAGCTAATGGAAGCTGATAGAAGAGCAATCAATGCATTCCTAGCTCAGCGACCCCCGAAGTTTTCAGGAGAACCCGACCCAGTACAAGCAGAATAATGGATGACAGAGATCAAGAAGTTGTTCAGCATATCTCTATGCAATGACCGTCAAAAGGTATTGTGTGCCACTCATTTACTGGCTAAGGATGTACACGAATGGTGGAAAACAATGTTGATCACAATGCTGCGACTAGAAGAGGTGTCTTGGTAGACTTTCGTTGAAGAATTTAATAAAGAATACCTCCCTTTTGGAGTACAAAGTCAAAAAGTATGAAAAACCGATCTTAAACACGTGTATGAAACCCTAGGGTTGTAAACCGTAGGTAATATATTAATAAAATATATATTCATGAGTATGAAAATATGTGAAATTAGAGGTTCAAAGAATTATTTATGAAATGAAATTCGGATGAATAGTGAACGTGAATAGTAAAACGCGAATAGTAAAACGTGAATAGTAACTATGTGGTTAAAGTGAAGTGATGAGTTAATCACTTTGGATTAACTTAATCATAAAACACAAAAAAAGAAGCATCTCACTAAAAGACAAAAGAGGAATAGTGATGCTTTTTGAAATTTTTAATGATTTTCGGATTTAACGGTGATTTTGAAGAAAAAATGAAGAAAAATTCATAATTTGCAATCCGGACATCGGATTGAGGTGAAATTTTTTATGGATTGCCAAATCTTATGATAAACATGATGAGTGGTCCAAGATTTATCAGAAATTATGGATTAAGGGTCAAGATTTAACGTCATTTGAGGATCAAAAAGCAAATTTACTTTTTCATTAAATTAGGTTTCACTTTTAGTTAAATTTAATTAATTAAATAATAAAAAATTAAGTGCACAAATGCCAACGAGGGCAGAGGCAAGCAAGGGGGTCTAAAATGGAGCCAAAAATCAATGGCTCATATTTAATCTCATCAAGAATCAACGGTTGAGATTTAATTAGCTTAAAACTATGATTTTTAATAAATCAAAAATTATTGATTAAATAGGCTAGCTAGGGTGGCATGAACAGTATCTAGGGTGGCTGCACATTGCTCAAGACAAATCATGAAAATTGGAAAAAAATATTTAGAATTAAGTACCTCAAGAAAGGGGGTAAATTATAATTTTATGAAAAATGCAAAACTATAAATAGGGGATGTTATGAACGACCAAAGCCACTCCAAGCTTGAAAAATTCAAGCCTTCCCACGCCAAATTCGTTCCTAGCCTTGAGAGAGAGAAGGAGAGAAGGAAAGAGAGAGAAAGAGCCAAGTAGGAAGAGAATTCTCTAATTGAGGTAAGGGGATTCCACCTAAAATTTTTTTGAGTGTTAAGTGGGGTAAAACTATGCTTAGATAATGCCTAAGCATGAGAAAATAAGTATAGTTATAATGCCCAAATGGAATTATGCCTAAACATCAAAAATTTGGAGCGAAGATAGAACATTTGATGTATAAAGTGTGCAAATAATGCTCCAATATTGCTAAATGATGATTTGGGATGAATTTTTATGATAATTATGATGTTGAAATAATGATATATTAATTTCATGATTTTTGGATTAAGGATTATGCTTAAGTGAAATTATGATGAATTTTAGTATATGGAGAAAATGATTTATTTAGCTAAGTTAATGATGATGAATTCAAAATTCATGAATGTTTCCATGATATACTAACTAAGAGCTATGTCATAGTATTTTTTATTGTTGGAAAAAATGTCGATTTTTGGAACCCATGAACAGTACCCAACTCGCTGTAAACAGTAACCCAAATGAACAGTAAATGTGAATAGTAATCTGCTACAGTAATCATGAACACTGATTTCGAACAGTAACTATGAACAGTGAACACGTGATTTTGAAGAAAATTTGAGATTAATATTTGAGGATTAAGACATCAACTAAGTGCTTAAGAATGAGCACAATGTGCGAAATGTGGAAAATATGTGAAAAAGATTAGTGGAAGTAATAAACTTCCATATGATGTCAAATGAATGACTAATGAATGTGTTATGGTATATGGGAATGATATCTTAAAAATGGGTATTAAAAATATGGTTAAATGAATGTTATAATGCATAAGTTATGATGTGCATGTACACCCGACTTGAAATTCAAGTGGGTTGTGAATGATAATGGAAATGGGTTGGAAATCTGAGTTGAATGCAAGCAAAAGAAAGTATATGAATGCTATGTCATTCTTATATGTATAGGCAAAGGTAAAGAGATAAGCGAGACGGAAAGCTAAGCAACCAAGGTAAGCAAGCAAATTTTTTAAAATTTTATTTTATTGTTTGATTGTAAGCAAGCAAACCCTTTTGAAAATATGTTTTATTCTCAACTATTTATGAAATGTGTTTAAGGGTGGCCATTCCTATAATGTTTTGAAATGATGATTGTTTATGAATTTTTATGAAAAGTCATGCCGGCATATTGATGTCATGTGATGCTCATGGACATGTGCACATGTATGATTCACAATGAAGAGGCTTTGGTGGAGGTAGAAAGTGGATCAGAGGGTCCCCCTTCACTATTGCCTAGTCATATGGGCTGTGTGCCGGCGGCGTCCTCCTAAGAGGTGGAGGCAAAGGAATGTTATGTGTGAATGATTGCATTGCATTTTCATACATGGATTGAAAAGGAAAGCATGGATTTGAAATTATATTTTAAAGGGATTGTGCGAATAATTCTCTACATGAGAATGAAAAGTTACCTGGTGTAAGAGGTATATAATGCCGAAAAAATGAAAAGTCATGCATGTAGGAGACCCGGTAGGCTAATCAGGGTAAAGGATGCGAGGTCCCCTTGACGAGGTCAAGTCAGAGAAGCTGGCGTAATGGACCATGCTATGTGAGATGTTTCCCAGACTAGCGTACCCACACACGAAGGTTTATGTCATATATGGAAAGGAAGTATTTGCACATCCAATATTTATGAAATGATTTTTATGAAATGATTTCTGTTCTGTTAGTAGTTGATCACTTGGTAAGTGTCTTCTATCGAAAGGAGAGAAATGCATTTAAATGAAAGAAAAATGTTTGCTTATTGAGTTTCGACTCGTGTTTTGTTTTCCCCCCTTAGACAGGTGCAGGGAAAATTCAAGTGATGAAAGACACGTTCTCGCTGAAAAAGGAAGAAGGAAGTTCCAAAGGTTTGTAATCCTTTGTATGTGGAAGCATGAACAAATGCCCTAATGGGA
This sequence comes from Annona cherimola, assembly GCA_030490835.1. NCBI lineage: Eukaryota > Viridiplantae > Streptophyta > Magnoliopsida > Magnoliales > Annonaceae > Annona > Annona cherimola. Next base: position 79,663,808 of record CM059974.1, read on the forward strand.
TACGGCCAAAAAGACATAGGTTGTATGAAATTATGAAGTTATGAATAATATAAGAAGTTGATGATTTATGATGATATGGATAAGTCCATTATGAATGATGATGAGTATATGTTTATGTGATATAAGAAAAGAAAAAGAAAGAAAAAAAATTTGGACGAGATCTAATGCCGCGTGATCAGGGCAACAATCATGAGTCACGTTTACCAATCGATAGATCTTGGAGTAAGGTTGTGACGTTTGGTTCGGGGTGCCACAGAGAATGGTATCAGAGCTAGGATTGGTGAAGTGGCGTGGAAAGAAAGGATTTGATATCACAGGACTAGATATCAAAGTAAGGATGGGCATAGAAAGATAGAAATGAAGAATGATGATAGGAAATGATACCACAGATAGTGATCTCATAGCAAGAAAGGATAGATAAGTATAGAAAGAATGAATAAAGAAAAGAAATGACAATCATGATATTTGTATATCATGAATTGTCTCCCATGATTTGGAATGTCATGGATGAAGGGGAAAGGAATTGTTTGAGATTCTTTCCAATCCCAATGCATTTTGGAAGATAGGCAAGAGAGAAGTTTCCTCTATGATGAGTAAATAAGGAAGAAAATAGTGAAAATGATGAACCCATAAATAATGGGAGTGAAAATGGTAACAAGGACCCTTTATTGGTCCATTGAAAGTGAATATGAGGAAGAAAGTAAGATGAAAGTAAAGATGACCTAATTGGTCTAGCCTTAGTATTTTCACTAGGCAATATGTATGTATTAAGGAAGTTTAGCAAAAGTCTCTTCTGACGTTTGAAAGATTAATGAATAGAGGATATTTTGATGCAAAGATGATTCTTTGCTATAGGGTGTGTTTGGGAATGGATAAAACTTTTGATGAAAAGTTTTAGAGAATAAAAGTTGTCAAATGATGTGATATGATAGGGGTAATGATGAGGAATAAAGACGATAAAGTTAAAATAGATAGGTTAATTATGTGGGTAGTTGTGTAGAAATGATTGAAAAATAGGGTCGTTGTATGGAAAAATGTGAAAAAAATAATTAAAAAATATTATAATTGTAGAGAGTGAAAAGTTTTAGATTGAAAAGTTTTAAGTTGACATTTTTTCTTCCTTGCCAAACACACCCATAAAATCAAATTTATTTACACATGCATGTCATGTGTATATGGAATGAAAAGTGGTTAATACTAACCTCTTTATGAGATATGATGCTTTGACTTATTTGATGATTAATGATCAATGATTGAGATATGATAAGATGAGAAATATCAAAGTTGCACGGCAGAAGCGTGATGGATTATTTCAAGTAAGACAGATTTCGGGACGAAACCTATTGTAAGGGGGGAGGATTGTGAAACCCCGATCTTAGACATGTGTATGAAACCCTAGGTAATATATTAATAAAATATATATTCATGAGTATGGAAATATGTGAAATTAGAGGTTCAAATAATTATTTATGAAATCAAATTCGGATGAATAGTGAACGTGAATAGTAAAACGTGAATAGTAACTATGTGGTTAAAGTGAAGTGATGCGTTAATCACTTTGGACCAAATTAATCATAAAAGACAAAAAAGAAGCTTCCCACTAAAAGACAAAAGAGGAATAGTGATGCTTTTTGAAATTTTTAATGATTTTCGGATTTAAGGGTGATTTTGAAGAAAAATTCATAATTTGCAATCCGGACATCGGATTGAGGTGAAATTTTTTATGGATTGCCAAAATCTTATGATGAACATGATGAGTGGTCCAATATCTATAAGAAATTATGGATTAATGGTCAAGATTTAACGTCATTTGAGGATCAAAAGCAAATTTACCTTTTCATTAAATAAGGTTTGACTTTTAGTTAAATTTAATTAATTAAAAAATAAAAAATTAAGTGCACAAATGCCAACGAGGGCAGGGGCATGCAAGGGGGTCTAAAATGGAGCCAAAAATCAATGGCTCATTTTTAATCTCATCAACAATCAACGGTTGAGATTTAATTAGCTTAAAACTATGATTTTTAATAAATCAAAAATTATTAATTAAATAGGATAGCTAGGGTGGAATGAACAGTAGCTAGGGTGGCTGCACATTGCTCAAGACAAATCATGAAAATTGGAAAAAAATATTTAGAATTAAGTACCTCAAGCAAGGGGGTAAATTATAATTTTATGAAAAATGCAAAACTATAAAAAGGGAATGTTATGAACTACCAAAGCCACTCCAAGATTGAATAATTCAAGTCTTCCCACCCCAAATTCGTTCCAAGCCTTGAGAGAGAGAAGGAGAGAAGGAAAGAGAGAGAAAGAGCCAAGTAGGAAGAGAATTATCCACTTGAGGTAAGGGGATTCTGCCCAAAAAAATTTTAAGTGTTAAGTGGGGTAAAACTATGCTTAGATAATGCCTAAGCATGAGAAAATAAGTATAGTTATAATGCCCAAATGGAATTATGCCTAAACATCAAAAATTTGGAGCGAAGATAGAACATTTGATGTATAAAGTGTGCAAATAATGCTCCAATATTGCTAAATGATGATTTGGGATGAAAGTTTATGATAATTATGATGTTGAAATAATGATATATTAATTTCATAATTTTTGGATTTAAGGATTATGCTTAAGTAAAATTATGATGAATTTTAGTATATGGAGAAAATAATTTATTTAGCTAAGTTAATGATGATGAATTCAAAATTCATGAATTTTTCCATGATATACTAACTAAGAGCTATGTCATAGTCTTTTTTATTGTTGGAAAAAATGTCGATTTTTGGAACCCATGAACAGTACCCAACTCGCTGTGAACAGTAACCCGGAAGAACAGTAAATGTGAACAGTAATCTGCTACATAATCATGAACACGGATTTCGAACAGTAACTATGAACAGTGAACACGTGATTTTGAAGAAAATTTAAGATTAATATTTGAGGATTAAGACATCAACTAAGTGCTTAAGAATGAGCATAATGTGCAAAATGTGGAAAATATGTGAAAAATAATAAGCGGAAGTAATAAACTTCCATATGATGTCAAATGAATGACTAATGAATGTGTTATGGTATATAGGAATGATACTTTAAAAATGGGTTTTAAAAATATGGCGAAATGAATGGTATAATGCATAAGTTATGATGTGCATGTACACCCGACTTGAAATTCAAGTGGGTTGTGAATGATAATGGAAATGGGTTGGAAATCTGAGTTGAATGCAAGCAAAAGAAAGTATATGAATGCTATGTCATTCTTATATGTATAGGCAAAGGCAAAGAGTTAATCGAGACGTAAAGCTAAGCAAGCAAGGTAAGCAGGCAAATTTTTTAAAATTTTATTTTATTGCTTCATTGTAAGCAAGCAAACCCTTTTGAAAATATGTTTTATCTCAACTATTTATGAAATGTATTTAAGGGTGGCCATTCCTATAATATTTTGAAATGATGAATTTTATGAGTTTTTATGAAAAGTCATGCCGGCATATTGATGTCATGTGATGTTCATGGACATGTGCACATGTATAATGCATAATGAAGAAGCTTTGGTGGAGGTAGAAAGCGGATAAGAGGATCCCCCTTCACTATTGCCGAGTCGTATGGGCTGTGTGCTGGCGGCGTCGTCCCAAGAGGTAAAGGCAAAGGAATGTTATATGTGAATGAATGCATTGCATTTTCATACATGGATTGAAAAGGAAAGCATGGATTTGAAATGATGTTTTAAAGGGATGGTGTAAATAATTCTCTACATGAGAATGACAAGTTACCTGGTGTAAGAGGTATATAATGCCGGAAAAATCAAAAGTCATGCATGTAGGAGACCAGGTAGGCTAATCAGGGTAAAGGACATGAGATCCCCTTGACGAGGCCAAGTCGGAGAAGCCAGCGTAATGGACCATGTTATGTGAGATGTTTCCCAGGCTAGCGTACCCACACATGATGGTTTATGTCATATATGGAAAGGAAGTATTTGCACATCCAATATTTATAAAATGATTTTTATGAAAAGGTTTATGTTCCGTTGGTAGTTGATCACTTTGTAAGTGTCTTCTATCAAATGGAGAGAAATGCATTTAAATGAATGAAAAATGCTTGCTTATTGAGTTTCGACTCCTGTTTTGTTTTCCCCCCTTAGACAGGTGCAGGGAAAATTCAAGTGACGAAAGACATGTTCTCGCTGAAAAAGGAAGAAGGAATTTCCAAAGGTTTGTAATCCTTTGAATGTGGAAGAATGAACGAATGCCCTAATGGATATGGCGAAAAAGACATAGGTTGTATGAAATTATGAAGTTATGAATAATATAAGAAGTTGATGATTTATGATGATATGGATAAGTCCATTATGAATGATGATGAGTATATGTTTATGTGATGAAAGAAAAGAAAAAAAAAAATAAATTTGGACGAGATCCAATTAAATACTCGCCGTGTGATCAGGGCAATAATCCTGAGTCACGTTTACCAATCGATAGATCTTTGAGTAAGATTGTGACGCTCGGTTCGGGGCACCACAAAAAGTGATAGAGTTTGAAAGACTTTATCAAAGGAGGATGATGGTCACTGAGTACGCCATGAAATTCAATTCTCTAGTCAGGTATGTGCCCTGGATCGCAAATGTGCCAGAAAATAAGGTACAAAGATTCTAACAAGGACTGAGGCCATATCTCTGAGAAAGTCTTGCCCCTCTGCTAATCAAGGATTATGCTTCAAGTCTCGAAAGGGCAAGAGCATTAGAAATTGAGTCCTTAAGAATACAAGAATTGAGATTAGGATCAAGAATGTTCAGCACGGGTACAAAGGAAACGGAAACTGGGAAGGAAAAGGCTAGGAAAGGAAATGTTAGAAGAGGAAAAGGAGCCTCAAAGAAGAAAAGCTCGCCTCTATGCAGGAAATGTCAAAAGCGGCATATAGGCGAGTGTTTAAAAGGCTCGAACCAGTGCTACAAATGTGGACAAACGGGTCATATCGCCAAGGAGTGCAGGATAGGTGAAACAAAAGTCATTAAGTGTTATATCTGTAATTAGAAAGGTCACATTGCTTCGAACTGTCCAAATAAGGCATAGACATCGCAAGGACGTGGAAGACCCACTCAACTCAGAATACCCAGAGCAACAAATAAGCAGGGAACTTCTACGAATCCGGTACATGTGCATGTCTTGACCCGGACAGAATCTCAAGAGCAAGAGGAAAAGGTGGTCACAGGTACGGTTTATATTTTAAGAAATTTGGCAGTAGCTTTGTTTGATTCAGGTGCTAGTCATTCATTCATAGCATGCCAATATGTGACCGCCCATGCACTATCGGTAGAGGAGACTAATCAGATAATTCATATAGAATCCCTTATTTATAGGTTAGCAAGTTCTAGCCAAGTATGCAAAGCAGCCCAATTAGGATAGGATCACTGATTTTAGAAGCTGATTTGATTCTATTGCCTATGACTGAATTCGATGTGATACTGGGTATGGATTGGCTAAGTCAATGGGGAGCTACTATAGATTGTAAAAAATAAAAAGGTGCAGTTTGAAGCGACCCCAAGAAAAGAGATAGCCATTGGTAGGCTAAGGCAGCCCGAAAATTCAAACATATTGATATCATCTATGAAAGCAGTTAAGATGATCCGACAAAAATGGCAAGCATATCTTTTGTCGGTTAATGTAGAGAAAGGCACGGAGGTAGAAATTAACCAAATTCCGGTGGTTAGGGAATTTCCTGATGTATTTCCAAAGGAATTGACCACATTGCCTCCACAAAAGGGAAATGGATATGACTATAGATATTATGCCGGGTACAGCCCCAATATTTAAAACTCCATACAGAATGACACCAGCCGAATGAATGAATTAAGGACCCAAATACAGGAACTGTTAGATAAGGGTTTCATCAGACCAAGTGTGTCACCTTGGGGAGCTCCGGTATTATTTGTGAGGAAAAAGGATGGAAGTTTGAGACTATGTATTGATTATATGGAGCTAAATAAAGTCATAATAAAGAACAAGTATCCATTGCCTAGGATCGATGATTTATTCGATCAACTGCAAGGAGCCAAAACTTTCTTCAAAATTGATTTACAGTCAGGGTACCATCAACTGAGAATAAGTCCTACCGATGTTCATAAGACGGCTTTTCAAACTAGGTATGGACATTATGAGTTTTTGGTATTGCCTTTCAGACTTACTAATGCCCCTGCTGTATTCATGGATATGATGAATAGGGTTTTTTGGGACTATCTCGATCAATTTGTGGTTGTATTTATTGATGATGTCCTGATCTACTCAAAAACGGAGAAAGAACATGAAAATCATTTACGAAGGGTTTTGGAAAGGTTGAGAAGAGAAAAATTATATGCCAAGTTGAAGAAATGTGAATTCTGGTTGAAACAAATAGGATTTCTTGGGCATATAATATCAGAAAGAGGTGTCCAAGTTGACCTTCAAAAAATTGAGGCAGTATTGAAATGGCCAAGGCCAACGACCATTACAGAAATTCGAAGTTTTCTAGGGTTGGCCGGCTACTATAGAAGATTTGTTGAAGGATTTTCACAATTGTCGGCCTCATTAACAAGGTTGACTCGTAAAGGAGTCAAGTATGTATGGTCTGAAGAATGCGAGCACAGTGTCCAAGAATTAAAGCAACGGTTGGTAAAAGTGCCCATCCTAACCCTAACAGAAGGAAATGAAGGGTTTATAGTTTACAATGATGCTGCAAGAAAGGGATTAGGATGTGTACTAATGTAGAGAGGAAAAGTGATAGCCTATGCATCGCGACAGCTGAAGCCCAATGAGGTAAGCTACCCCACTCATGATTTAGAGTTAGCAGCAGTGGTGTTCGCCTTGAAAATATGGAGACATTACCTGTATGGTGCTAGATGTGAGATCTATACAGATCACAAGAGTATTAAATATATTTTCACTCAGAAGGAGTTGAACATAAGACAAAGGAGATGGCTCGAGTTATTAAATGACTACGATTTGAAAATTTTATACCATCTAGGTAAGGTAAACGTGGTAGTTGATGCATTGAGCAGAAATGTAAGCTTAGTGTATCTTATCACCAATGAGGAAGGATTGCTTCAGGAGATAAGGTAACTAGAACTGATTGTATGTCCACCTGGAGTTCAAATAAGATTATCACAACTATGCATACAATCGTCACTATTTGAACAGATCAAGACTGCACAGCAAAAGGATACAGACCTACATACACATGTGGAGAAGATGAAGAAAAAGGGGTTAACTGAATTTGCTATCGATAAACAAGGTATGTATCAGTATAAAGGCCGCCTTTGCATACCTAATATAGTTTAGTTAAAGGAACAAATCCTTAAAGAGGCCCATTTTTTGCTATTTTCCATTCACCTAGGAAGCACTAAAATGTATTAGGATTTCAAGAAAGCATATTGGTGGAATAATATGAAAAGGGAGATCGCTAAATACGTTGCTAAGTGTTTAACTTGCCAAAGGGTGAAAGCAAATCACCAACAAGTGCCTGGAAAATTAGAATCCTTGGAAATTCCTGAATAGAAATGGGATGACATTACAATGGATTTTATCGAAGGATTACCTAAGACCCAAGCAGGAAACGATTTCATATGGGTAATAGTAGGCAGGTTATCTAAGGTTGCTCACTTTATACTTATAAAAAGGACTTACACAGCAGAAATGCTAGCCAAGGTATATTATAAAGAGATTATACGACTCCATGGAGTGCCGAAGTCAATTGTTTCGGATCGAGACGCGACGTTTACATCAAGATTTTGGAAAAGTTTACATGAAACCTTAGGAACCCAACTTAAGTTCAGTACAACTTTTCATCCCCAAACAGTTGGACAAACGGAGTGAGTAAATCAAATTATCCAGGATATGCTCCGTATGTGTACATTAGAATTTGGAGGATCGTGAGATGAATATATACCAATTGCAAAGTTTGCATACAATAATAGCTATCAGGCTAGTATTCAAATGGCTCCATTTGAAGCATTGTATGGACGACGATGTCGAACGCCATTAAACTGGGACGAAGTTGGAGAGAAAAGGTTAGCCCCAGATTTGTCTCAATGAATGGCAGATAAGGTATAAACTATTTGCTAGTGTATACCCACGGCCCAAAGTCGGCAAAAGAGTTACATAGATTGCAAAAGAAAGGATTTGAATATCCAAGTTGGCGAACATGTGTTCATAAAGGTCACACCATTCAAGGGAGTTATAAGATTTGAGAAAAGAGGAAAGCTGAATCCCAGGTACATTAGACCATTTGAGGTGTTGGAAAAGATTGGAAAATTGGCCTATAGAATAGCCTTACCTCTAGCGTTAGCTTTAGTCCATAATGTATTCCATATTTCTATACTTAGGAAATATGTTCCAGACCCGACCCATATATTAGTGGCTGAAAACCTACCGATTCAGGATTATTTGAACTATGAGGAAAGACCAGTTAGAATCTTGGATCAAAAGGAATAAAAGCTTTGGAATCAAGAAATCGAATATGTAAAGGTTCAATGGAACTGGTATTTCGAAAATGAAGCTACATGGGAGCTAAAAGAAGAGGTGGAACGGAAATATCCCCAGTTACTTAAAGAATAAATGATTTCGGGATGAAACCTGTTATAAGGGAGGGAGGATTGTGAGACCCCAACCTATGTAGGACTCAATTGCATGCATTGGACATATAAATGTGATTTATATGTGATTTAATTGAATTTTGGATGATTTTGTGATTTTGGTAAATTATTGAAATTAGGGTCAAGGATTGGAAATAGTGATTCAAGTAATTATTATAAGCTGATATGGTCAATAGGATTAAAGTAGTTTGATGGTAATTGAAACTTATCAATATATCATGAATAATTATCTTAAATTATATGGTTTGATTTATGAGAATTTAAATGATAATTATCAAGTTAAGTAGAAAAATACTAGAAAATTCATAACTTAACGCTTGTAAGGCGGATTGAAGTGAAATTTGAAAGAAAAGTAGGTAATGATGGGCTTAACCTTATGGGATCATTGGATTATGAAAAATTCTGATGAAATTAGTGTGATAATTAATTGTTTATATTCAAAATTCAACCGTTAACTTCAAGTGGCTATAACTTAAGTTAGAAAAGTCGGATTGAGACAAAATTTGAAACGGTTGAATAAAATCATGAAATTAACATTTTGGAAGTTTTAGATTAAGAAAATTATGATGGAAAAATTCCTGAATAGAAAAAGGTACACACATTTAACTTTTACACCACAAAGTACCATGCATTTAAGGCAAATAGTGCATGGATTAAATGCAATTTTAATGGCCCCAAATATGTGTCAAATGTAGGTCAAATGTAGTGTATTTTGTGCATTAATATGTGTGGAAAATCGTTGGAATAATTTCTGGATTTTAATGAGCTAAGGAGGAGCTCAAAGGAGCATAGCATATGTGTCATGCATGGAACGTCCAAACCAGCATCAACTTGGACTTTTGCATTTTTTTTATATATGATATATAAACCTAAGTAGCTAGCATGCAAGGGTACATAAATGGTAATCAAATCATGTGGAAAAATCCAGCAAAATCGTTATGATCAGCAGCTCATTGATGGAGCAAATAGTGGACAGCAAGGGAGCATGCATATGGGACGTCCAAGTGGCCATGGTTGCTTGATTTTTGTGATTTTTTTATGCTAAATCAGTATCTGATCTAGCTACTAATTAGATACATAAATTACCATTAATTTAAAGCTACAAAGGTGTGGAAAAAAAATTGAAAAAGGGGGCAGCATAGGAACGTGCACAAGTGGACAGCTAGGTAAGGTTGATTTTGAGCAGATTTTATCATTTAAAAATCTGTCAAAATGTAATTTTATTTAGCCACAAATTGGACAACACAACAAGGGATAAATGTGCATTAACATACCCTCAAATCATGCCCAAAATGGGGCCCACAAAGCTGGAAAAATTCCAGCTTATAAGAAGGGTGGACGATCACATGTATGAGGAGTTAGAAAAAAATTTCAAGTAGCCAAACACCCCTAAACTCCAGCAGCCCTGCACACCCAAAGAAACCCCGGCAAGGAGGAAAGAAAAGGGAGAAGAAAGAAGGAAAAAGAAAGGAAGAAAGAAAAGAAAATTAAGCTTGATTTGATTAGGGTTAAAGTTGCAACAACCAAGTAAATACATATGATGTGTTAAACCCTTTAATCCTAAGTTTTCTACCCCAAGATTTTGGGATATGAATATGATTCATAAAGGATCCTTGAATGGTGATTTATAATGTTATTTATTTGAATATTAAATGAGTATTAGCTAGTATTGATGAATCTTGATGATTTAGGATGTTGAAATTGATGATAGAAAGGGATATGGATTGATAACCTATCTTGAAACATCCCAAATTCATGTATTACATTACTATTTCGAACTGTTCTTATGATTATATGATAATTCATGTTTTGATGTATTATATATGTTGATTTAAGCCTAAGTTATGAATTTTAGAAAGAATGGAATTCAAGGCTACGTATGTGACCCGATTTCTATGATGCATAAGTTTGCCTAAATAAATTATGGATGATTTAGAGGGTAAGTTGTTGGAAACAATGTTTAAAACAATAAAATTGACCAAATCTTGAGTTTTGATGATTAACAAGAACTAATTTTGAGTATATAAAAGGTACTAATATGTTTGCTAAATGTTTAAGGAAAGCAAAGAGGTCAAGTCGATCTCCAAGTCGACTTGGACTTCAACTTGGGTGAAGTCGATCCCAAAGTCGACTCAAATATCGACTTGAGAATGAATCCCAAAAAGCAACAGGTGAAGTCGCAGGTCAAGTCGACTCCACTTGCGACTTGGGAAGTCAAGTCGCAGACGAAGTCGACTCCAGCATCGACTTGGAGTATCCAGAGCTGAAAAGTGGAAACGAACATAACGAAGTCGCAAACGAAGTCGACTCCAGATGCGACTTGGGCGAAGTCGCAGGCCAGGTCGACTCCATCCACGACTTGAGATGTTCAAACTTTCAAAGATGCAGTTTTCAAGATATTCAAGAGGATTTATCACTCAAGACCAAGGAATCAAGATGAAAAACAAATGAGTCAATTTCAAAGTCAAGAATCATGTTCTACATTCAAATCAAGTCTATCAAGCTCAAAGCAAATCTTCAAGCTAGCTTCCAAATGGAGTAATACCCCCAAGTCATAAAGACCAAGTGAGTCCAAAGCAAAAGCAAGGAACATACATATATTGTGCAAGGACTCAAAGCTTTCAAATGGTTTGCAAGATTCAAGACATTTCAAGAAGAACAAGGCATTTTTGCAATAGACCAAGCCAAGTCGCAACCCAAGTCGACTTCAGGATCGACTTGAGTTAAAGTCTGAAAGCCAAGTCGACCCAAGTCTCAGACTTGAGTTTCTGAAGAACCCAAGTCGCAGGCCAAGTCGACTCCATGTACGACTTGGAAGCCAAGTCGCAGGCCAAGTCGACTTCATCTTCGACTTGGAGTATAACGGTCAAATTTTTGAACGTTGGAGTTCATTTATTGCACGCCAACCACTTCTACAACGTTCATATTTTCCTCAATCTATAAAAGGACATTCAAATGAACGTGAGAAGATGCAAGTGACACTACTCTAAGGATCATAGAGAGAAAGGAAGTGCAAGAAAGACTTTCAAATCCCTTTTCTCCATATTTGAGTGTTTCAAAGGAAGAAAGAGTTTCAAACTGCAGGTTGCTTCAACGATCATCATCCCAGCTGTTTTTGATTTCTTCCTCGAGCTCAAAACTGCCTACACAAATCTGTAAAGTGTAGTTTTTATTCATTTCTTTATTTGGTTGTATAAATCTTGATTTAGCTTGGGTAGCTAAGATCAAGTGTATGCAAAGTAGGGTGTGATTGGAGTGAGACTCATCACCTACTTGTGCAAGTGATTGTATATGCCCCCTAGAGCTTTGAATCTAGAAGAGAGCAAGTGACTCTAGTTGTATATGCCCCCTAGAGCTTTGAATCTAGAAGAGAGCAAGTGACTCTAGTTGTGTATGCCCCCTAGAGCTTTGAATCTAGAAGAGAGCGGTGACTCTAAGTGTATTCGTGGAATACATAGTGGAACCCAAGTCACAACGGAGTGTGAGCTTGGAAGAGTGGAGTAGGGAAGGTTTGCCCGAACCACTATAAATCTTGTGTTCTACTTATTTTTACTGCTTTATCTTATTTGCTCTCCATTCGTTTAAAAAGGGGATTAACTTTTTCAAGGGGTTAAGATTTTTGATTTACCAAAAGAAATTTTAAAGAACCCAATTCACCCCTCCCCTCTTGGGTTTAGCCATTAACTCGGGACCAACAAGTGGTATCAGAGCAGGTCTTTGAGTTTACCAAAGAGATCTTATTGAAATGGCATCCCAATCTACTTCCGTTCCCGCATTTGCTGAAGGCCAATCCTTTACAAGGCCACCGTTGTTTGATGGGAACAATTTTGGATATTGGAAGCTTCGTATGAAGCAACTCATCATGGCTACCGACATGGACTCTTGGATTGCTATCCAAGATGGAGTAACCTTGCCTACCGATGAAAGAGCTTCCAAATGGACCGATGAGGAAGTAAGAATTGTTAAGAGCAACGCCAAAGCTATGAACTCTTTATTTTGTGCTCTTAATGCTTCTGAATATGATAGAGTATCCTCTTGCTTGACCGCCAAAGAAATATGAGATACACTAACCTCTATCTACGAAGGAACTTCTCAAGTCCAAGGGACGAGAAGGAATATTTTGATTGGAGAACTAGAGAACTTTAGAATGCTAGAAACAGAAAATATTTATGAAATGTTTGCTAGATTCTCTAAGATTACTAATGCTTTAAAAGGTCTTGGAAAAGCAATATCTGAATCTGAGCAGGTCATGAAGATTTTAAGAGCTCTACCCGAATCATGGACTCCAAAGATCACTGCAATTGAAGAAGCCAAAGACCTCAACACGCTGAAGCTTGAAGACTTAATTAGCTCACTTATGTCACATGAGCTAATTAAGAAAAGGAATGAAGATCAACACAGGGGCAAAAGAGCAATTGCCTTAAAAGCCGCACAAGAAACCGATGACACATCTTCTTCTCAAAATGACGACGAGATTGCTCTACTCACAAAACGATTCAGAAAATTTGTGAGGAAAGGCAAAAATTTCAGAAGCTTCAAAGAAAGAACTCCCCGAGAGAAGAAGAAAGAATCAACCAAGTGCTACCGATGCGGCGGTTCGGGACATATGCAAGCCCAATGTCCAACTCCCGAAGAAAACAAGGCAAAAGAACAAAGAAAGGATCGAGGGGACAATAGAAGATTTCAGAAATATAAAGGAAGAGACATGTACGTGAATGACGAGGAATCTACAATGAGTAGCTCCTCAACCGACGAAATCAAAGCGGAAGAATGTGCGAGAATTTGCTGTATGACACAAATCGAGCAAGGAGAACAAACTACCTCAACAAAATACACAAGTAATGAAGAGGTAAGTTCCAAACTCTCCCTTTCTAATTCAAGTTATTCTTCCTCTCATGAATGCCTCAAATGTGCTGAATTAGATGAGCTACAAATGGCATATGATTGTTTATATGAAGAAATGAAGAAATTAGGAAGCAAGTTTACAATTAAGAAAAAACAATGTGATGCAGTAATAATTATAAATGGTAAACTTGCAGAAGAAAATGATTTGCTAAAAAAGGAGAACAAATCATTGAATGAATCATTAGCTAAGTTCTCTAATCCAGGAGAAAGTGTCAAAATGTTTCTAAACATGACCTCCCAAACACATAAAAGAGGTCTTGGATACAATACATTTGAGCAAGGAGAAAGTAGCAAATCAAATGTACAAATATTTGAGAAATATCAAACTAAAACTGCATCTATATACAAGCCACAAAAGAAAAATTTTAAGTGGACTAGAAGACCAATGATTGAACCTTTGCATGCTTGGAGACCTACTCCAAGATTACCTTTGGCTTGTAATTTCTGCAATAAGATGGGTCATAAAACTTACAAATGTAATTTTAAGAAACTATATGACCATGGTGCTAAATTAGTTTGGGTTCCAAGAAACACAAGATTTGGGCTTTCAAAGTTAGATCAACTTAGATTAGATTCTATTACTAACCCAAAAGGACCCATAAAATGGGTACCAAAAAGATAAGATTTATTTCCTTATTTTTCAGACATGTTTTAAGGCAAAGGCAAACAATGAATGGTTCATGGATAGCGGTTGCTCAAGGCATATGACCGGTGAAAGAAGTTTGTTTCACAAACTCAAGCCTTGTAATGATGGAATGGTTGCCTTTGGCAATAATGAAAAAGGTAAAATTAAAGGTAAAGGAAATATACATAGTATTTCAAATGCATGCATGGAAGATGTTTTGTTTGTTGAAGGACTCAAACACAATTTAATGAGTATTAGCCAATTATGTGATAAAGGATATAAAGTTGTGTTTGAATCATCTATATGTAATGTATTTGATGGAGAACATATCATGTTTAGTGGTAAACGACATGGAAATGTTTATTTGGTTTCACTTGATGAATTGAATGGTCAATGTCTTATGGCCATTGATAATGATCCATGGGTTTGGCATAAAAGACTTGGACATGTAAACATGGGAAATATAAAGACCCTATGGAAAAAGAATTTGGTAGAAGGATTACCAAAGTTGAAATACGACAAAGACAAAATTTGTAAGGCATGTCAAATATCAAAACAACCCAAAATGCCTTTCTCTACCAAAAAGGAAATTTCCACCACTAGGCCACTTGAATTGCTACACATGGATCTATATGGGCCATCCGACATTTCAACCATTGGTGGAAAGAAATATGTATTTGTCATAGTTGATGATTTTTCAAGATTCACTTGGATAATTCTCTTAGCCAGTAAAGATGAAGCCTTCTCTATGTTTGCAACTTTTGTAAATTTGGTGCAAAATGAAAAACAAAGTACTATTGTGACCATAAGAAGTGATCATGGTGGCGAATTCGAAAACAAACGATTCATGGAATTTTGCAATGAAAAAGGAATTCACCACACATTTTCTGCACCAAGAACTCCACAACAAAATGGAGTAGTAGAAAGGAAAAATAGAACTATACAAGAGATGGCTAGAACTATGCTAAATGAGAGCAATCTATCCAAGAAATTTTGGGGTGAAGCTGTGAGTACAGCTTGTCATGTTTTGAACCGAGTTACCATTCGAGCAATCTTGAAAAAGACCCCATATGAACTATGGAAAGGAAGGAAACCAAATATCTCATATTTTTCATGCTTTTGGATGTACATGCTATGTTTTAAACAATGGAAAAACCAATTTGGGAAAATTAGATGCCAAAAGTGATGAGGCTATATTCCTTGGTTATTCATCAAATAGCAAAGCATATAGAGTATTCAATAAACGAAACCAAGTTGTAGAAGAATCCATACATGTTGTATTTGATGAACTTAACCAATGTCCGAGAAAGGAGGATGAACTAAGTGATGCAGATGAGACAAAAAGCAAAGAACAACCAAAGGAACTCGAGCTCAAGCCAGAAAATCCAGTGGAGGAAGAGGTAAGTGAAGGTAATGACTCTTACAAACCTCCAACTGATTTAAAGTTCAAAAATGCTCATCCAATTGAACAAGTTATTGGAAACATATATGAAGGAGTAAAAACTAGAAGATCAAAACAAAACGTTTATGGCCAATATGCATTTGTATCGAAAATTGAACCAAATACCATTGAACAAGCTCTTAATGATGAAAATTGGGTTATTTCAATGCAAGAAGAGCTAAATCAATTCGAAAGAAACAATGTATGGCATTTAGTTCCTAGACCAAACAATCATACAGTCATTGGTACAAAATGGGTATTTAGGAACAAATTAGACGAAAGCGGTCTTGTAATTAGAAACAAGGCACGATTAGTAGCCAAAGGGTACTCCCAAGAAGAAGGAATTGATTTTGAAGAATCATATGCACCCGTGGCTAGATTAGAAGCCATACGTATCTTATTAGCATTCGCTTCACATATGAATTTCAAACTGTTCCAAATGGATGTGAAGAGTGCATTTTTGAATGGCTATTTGAATGAAGAAGTATATGTTGAACAACCCCCTGGTTTTGAAGATAAGGATCAATCAAAATATGTGTATAAATTGACCAAAGCACTATATGGATTAAAACAAGCTCCAAGAGCTTGGTATGAAAGGTTGAACAAATTCTTGATTGATCATGAATTTCAAAGAGGGAAAGTAGACACTACTTTGTTCATCAAATATAAAAATAGCAATATTTTAATTGTACAAATTTATGTAGATGACATAATCTTCGGTGCTACTGACGAAAATCTATGCCAAGAATTTTCTAAGATTATGCAGAATGAATTCGAAATGAGCATGATGGGAGAATTAAATTTCTTCCTTGGACTACAAATCAAGCAACAAAGTGAAGGAATATTTCTGAACCAGTCCAAGTATGTCAACGAGATGCTCAAGAAATTTGGAATGCAGAATAGCAAAGGGGCAAACACTCCAATGAGCTCAACAATCAAAATCGACACGGACGAAAATGGTAAAAGTATCGATCAAACACTTTATAGAAGCATGATAGGATCCTTGCTATACTTAACTGCTTCTAGACCCGATATCCTATTTAGTGTTTGTATGTGCTCTAGATTCCAAGCATGTCCAAAAGAATCACATCTACTTGCTGTAAAAAGAATTTTTAAATATTTGTTAGAAACTACAAATCTTGGACTATGGTATCCAAAGGGGTCAACCTTTGATCTAATCGGCTATTCGGATGCAGACTTTGCCGGATATAAAGTAGATAGAAAAAGTACCAGTGGAACTTGTCAATTTCTTGGACATATGCTAGTTTCATGGCATTCAAGAAAACAAACAAGTGTTGCACTATCTACTGCGGAAGCCGAATACATAGCCGCCGGTAGTTGTTGTGCCCAATTACTTTGGATGAAACAACAGTTGAAAGACTATGGTATTGATTATGTTGACATTCCTATTAGATGTGATAATACAAGTGCAATTTGTTTGACTAAAAATCCTGTATTGCACTCTAGAACCAAACATATTGATGTGAGACATCATTTTATTCGTGAACATGTTGAAAATCATGATGTGTGCTTAGAATATGTGAAAACAGAGGATCAAATTGCTGATATCTTTACCAAACCTCTAGCTAAAGAATCATTTTACAAGATCAGGTATGATATGGGGATGATAGAGCTAAAATAGGAAAAATTAAAACAAGAAATCAAATTTTGAAAAAGGCAAACTGATGAGTCAAGTCGACTCCATAGGAGCCAAGTCGACTCCGCCAAGTCGACTTGGGAAAGTGAAGTCGACTCCGCTTCGACAGCGAAGTCGACTCCACGGGGTCGAAGTCGACTCCGCACTATGTGCGAAGTCGACTCCAGGGAACCGAAGTCGACTTCGCCTAGGGCAAAGTCGACTCCGCGCGCGCGACCGTCCGAATTCTGAGACTTCTCTTCCTTTTCTTCTTCAGTCTTTTCTTTCTTCCTCATTTTTCCGGCCTCCCTGTTTTCCTCTTCTCCTCCGGCGATTCTCCTTTTCTCTCCGGGAATCCTCTCCCTCTCCGGCCTTTTCTCTCCGGGAATCCTCTCCCTCTCCGGCGACTCCTACTCTCTCACTGCCTCTCTCCTTTGTCTCTCTCTCTCAACTCTCTTCTTCACACTATCTCTCAAACTTTCTCTCTTTCACTAGCATTCCCTCTCAGATTCCATAAATCCCAAGCTCCAAATGGCACCAAAGAAAGCCGTATCAAAACCATACCCCAAACGGGTTCCCACACAACCACAACCTTCATCTCAACCAAAAGAAGTTCCTAGAAAAACTAGGACTCCATCAAAAAGAGCAAGAGAGGAACCATCAACTTCGACGGGTAAACGGGTTCGATTCCAAACCTCCACTCAATCATCTGATCAAGCACCCAGGTCGGAAAATCAACAAACCTCACAGAGCACACAATCCGGGACAAGTAGAAGGGGCACTGCAGCTGGGAAAGCCCAAGTATTGAAGATGCCCACTACCTACTTCAAAACTGAGCTTCAACATAGCCGTTTCTACAAAAAGTTCTACGAACGGAAGGTATTCATACCCAAGATTATAGATTTTAATTTCCTGAAAGAATATGGATCCGACATAGAAGATCTATTGGATTTTCAAGGATGGACCAATTTGCTAAAGGAAGACGAAAGGGTCTATCCAGATCTTACTCGAATGTTTTATTATCTTTGGGATGAAGAATACTTTGGAACCTTCATCAAAGGAGTCGAAATGGATCTTGGAATCGGGATAGTTGCAGGACCGACTGAAGTAATGAGTCATTTAGGACACATACTTGGAGTCCCGTACGAGGATGAGCCTATCCCAGAAGACCTCACTTTGGATCAAATGTATAATCAGCTCACTCGGAGCAACAAGTACCATCCGGGAATCAAATTCCTTCGGTACATGGATTTGTCACCCAGACTTCGGGTACTAAGGCTTCTCATTGCCCACTGAATCTACCCAAAGGGCGGTGGAAGAAATCAATTGAATCCACAGGAAGCTGGGATACTATGGAAAGTGGCCAACAGGGTCAAAGTGAGCATACCCAAATTATTTCTAGAAGCCTTGGCAAGTAGAAAGGACAACCCACGAGGAGTCCTCCCTTATGGCACGTGGATCACAAAGATCCTTGAATTCTTCAAAGTGGATATTGAAGGCGAGCCTTTCGAAGTGCTCAAATCCACAAATGCCATAAATAAAGCTCTCATCCAGAGAATGAAGATAAATCTGCTTGAACTAAGGCATGAACCTTCAGAAGAAGAGCATCAAGAGGACCAAGCACAAGCTGAGGGGGAGCAACCTCCCGAGGCACCGGCTGCTCCAGAAGAGCCACCATCACCTCAATCCCACGGCTCCTACTCCCCACAAGGATCCGTTGCACGAGAACGAGTACCTCCAACCTCTTCTGAGGAGGTTACCCTAAGGGATCTCAAAGATGAAATTGTTGCTATGAGGGCAGAAATGGGTCATCAAGAAGACCGGATGACAAGTCTTATCACCGGCGTTCACAATGCCCTCGAGGATAT